>ML798482.1:105315-229119 GCA_009831015.1 Picea engelmannii | reverse complement strand
TGGAAAAATGATTCACTATGGTACAAAGATCGCTTATATTTATGTAAGAACTCCCAACTCAAACAAAAGGTACTATTGGAATTGCACACCTCTCCAGTAGGAGGGCATTCGGGATTTTTGAAAACCTACCATAGAGTCAAGAAATATTTTTTTGGGGATGGACTTAAAACTGATGTTCAAATTTTTGTGGTAGAATGTTTGGTTTGCCAACAAAATAAGGTGGAAACAATTAAGACCCCATGTCTTTTACAACCGTTATCCATCCCAAGTCAGTGCTGGGAGGAGGTTTCCATGGATTTCATCACAGGGTTACCAAAGTCTAAAGGAAAGAGTGTAATCATGGTGATTGTTGATAGATTGACCAAGTACTCACACTTTTGTGCACTCTCTCATCTCTTCAAAGCTAGTATAGTTTCCACCGCATTCATGGAGACAGTTCAAAAGCTACATGGCAGCCCAAAGATTATTGTAAGTGATAGAGATCCCATCTTCACTGGACATTTTTGGACATAATTATTTTCTTGTTTGGGTACTCAATTGGCTCATAGCTCATCCTATCATCCTCAATCTGATGGACAAACTGAGATAGTGAACAAATGTCTGGAAGGATACCTTCGTTGCTTTGTCTCTAATAAACAAACACAATGGTTCAAATGGTTACCCTAGGCAGAATGGTGGTATAACACTTCCTTTCATACTACAACAAAAGTGACACCATTTATGGCACTTTATGGATACCACCCTCATTCCATCACTTCTTCTCTAAAAGAAAAATCTAAGGTTCAAGCAGTGGAAGATCACATCGAGAATCAACAACAAGTTCTCCAAATCTTATAGGACAACCTAACCATGGCACAGAATCGCATGAAACAAGCAGCAGATCAACATCGTAGTGAAACAAGTTTTGAAGTAGGGGATTGGGTGTTTTTAAGACTACAACCATACAAAAAGATGTCCCTCAAACAATCCAAGAAGGATAATAAATTATCACCAAAGTACTATGGCCCTTATAAGGTGTTGCAAAAGATTGGTACTATGGCATACAAATTGGAGTTGCCTGCATCTTCACAAGTACACCTAGTTTTCCATGTTTCATGCTTAAAAAAGGTTATAGGCGACAAGATCCCAGTTCAAACTATATTTCCAGAACTTGATGAGGAAGGAAAAATCATATTGGATCCTGAAGCCATCACTGACACAAGAATTTGCCAACTCAGGAATAGATCCATTTCAGAATATCTCATTAAATGGAGGAAACTACCGGTTGAAGATTCCACTTAGGAAGATGAGTCTTTTATACAGAAGCATCCAGAGTTACTCAAGCGTTGCGGACAACACTTGTCTCAAGGGTAGGGGCATGTTAATCCCTAATATTGGCTCATTACCCCTTAAATGGGGCATATTATATTAGTAATGTTATTTTATTTATGTCGGCTTTAGGCCATTAGTTGTAATTATACCTCCCAGTTTCCTATATATACCAAGGAGACATTTTCATTTTGAATCATCTTGGACTTGAACATTTAAGTGGGGTAAAAGGAGGTTGCCCCCTCGAAGAGGCTTATTATCTGAAATTATCTCTTTTTCAAGGCGTTGAGTACTTTTTCTATGCTATATTGATATTTGGTTCTTAACATAACACCTGAGAGTGAGGGGTGGTCTAGATAAAATCCTATCTTAGTAATCCATCGGAGTCGACAGTTCCTCAATCCGAGTTTGTTTTATGCCCAATTGCAAGTCGCACCCCGAACAATTTCAGGGACTCTTGGCCAATTCCTCCTCAAGGCATAAAAACCTAACGGAGCAACATTTTTGAGTTCCATGAGATGCTGCAAGCTTGTTTAGGCATGGAATAGGTGACCACATTATCCATCCACTCCCGAGGGATGATTTCATAAATTGGATCACTTAATCCAAATGTTGCATTAATTCAAACTGAGCAAAACACTAGTTCTCGAAATCAATGAGTAAAGAAACTTTCGAGGCATGGCACCCAGGAGTGGGGTGCTCTAGATGAAATCCTATCCGAGTAATCCATTGAAGTCGATGGTTCTTTAATCCGAGTCTCGATTTTCATTTTATGCTCAGTTGCAAGTGGCATCTCAAACCATTTCGGGGACTCTTGGCCAATTCCTCCTCAGGGCATAAAACCCTAATGGAGCAACATTTTTGAGTTCCATGAGATGCTACATGCTTGTTTAGGCATGGACTAGGTGACCACAATTTCCATCTTCTCTCAAGGCATGGTTTCCTAAACTGGACCGCTAAATCCAAATGTTGCATTGCTTCTCACTAAGAAAACACTATTTCTCGAAATAGATGAAAAACACAACTTATGAGGGATTGGAACTGGGAGTGAGGGGTGCTCTAGCTAAAATCCTATTCCAAGAATCCAATGGAGATGATGGTTCCTTAATCCAAGTCTCAGTTTTCGTGATATGCCTATTTGCAAGTCGCATCCCAAACCATTTCGGGGACTCTTGGCCAATTCCCCCTCAGGGCATAAAAGACTAACATAGCAACATTTTTGAGTTACGTGAGATGTTACAAGCTTTTTTAGGCATGGAATAGGTGACCAAATTATCCATCCGCTCCTGAGAGACGATTTCATAAATTGGACCCCTTAATCCAAATGCTACATTGCTTCAAACTAAGAAAAAAACTAGTTCTCGAAATCAATGAGTAAAAAAATTTCAGAGGCATGGCACTTAGGAGTGAGGGGTGGTCTAGCTGAAATCCTATCCTATTAATTCATCAGATTCAACGGTTCCTCAATCCGAGTCTCGTTTTTCATTTTATGCCCAATTGCAAGTCGCATCCCAAACCATTTTAGGGACTCTTCGCCAATTCCCCCTCAGGGCATAAAAACCTAACAAAGCAACATTTTTTATTTTCGTGAGATGCTACAAGCTTGTTTAGGCATGGACTATGTGACCACATTGTCCATCTTCTCTCAAGGCATGGTTTCATAGGATTTTTCAATCCAAATTTTGCATTGATTCAAACTAACAAAAACACTAGTTCTCTAAATCAAGGAGTAAAGAAACTTCCAAGGCATGGCACCCGGGAGTAGAGGGTGCTCTAGATGAAATCCTATCCCAACAATCCATCGGATTCGATGGTTCCTCAATCTGAGACTCGATTTTCATTTTATGCCTAATTGCAAGTTGCATCCCAAACCATTTCGGGGACTCTTGGCCAATTCCTCCTCAGGGCATAAAACGATAACAGAGCAGCATTTTTGAGTTCCGTGAGATGTTTCAAGCTTGTTTAGGCATGGACTATGTGACCACATTGTCCATCCGCTCCAGAGGCATAGTTTCATATATTGGACCCCTAAATCTAAATGTTGCATTGCTTCAAACTAAGAAAAACCCTAGTTCTTAAAATCGATGAAAAAGACAACTTCCAAGGGATTGGACCCAGGAGTGAGGGGTGATCTAACTAAAATCCTATTCCAAAAATCCAACGGAGATGACGGTTACTCAATTCGAGTCTCGATTTTCATGATATGCTGAGATGCAAGTTGCATCCCAAACCATTTCGGGGACTCTTGGCCAATTCCTCCTCAGTGCATAAAAACCTAACAAAGTGACACTTTTGAGTTTTGTGAGATGTTGCAAGCTTGTTTTGGCATTGACTAGGCGACCAAATTATCGATCTTCTCATGAGGGATGGTTTCATAAATTGGACCCCTTAATCCAAATACTGCATTGCTTCAAACTGAGTCAAACACTAATTCACGAAATCAATGAGTAAAGCAACTTTCGAGACATGGCACCTGAGAGTGAGGGGTGCTCTAGCTGAAATCCTATGCCAGGAATCCAATGGAGACGATGGTTCCTCAATTCGAGTCTCGGTTTTCATTATATACCGAGTTGCAAGTCGCATCCCAAACCATTTCGGGGACTCTTGGCCAATTCCTCCCCAGGGCATAAAAACCTAACAGAGGAACATTTCTAAGTTTCGTTAGATGTTGCAAGGTTGTCTAGGCATGGACTAGGTGACCAAATTATCGATCCGCTCATGAGGGACGGTTTCATAAATTGAACCCCTTAATCCAATTACTGTATTGCTTCAAACTAAGCCAAACACTAGTTCTCAAAATCAATGAGTGAAACAACTTCTGAGGCATGGAACCCGGGAGTGAGGGGTGCTCTAGATGAAATCCTATACCCATAATCCATCGAAGTTGACGGTTCCTCAATCCGAGTCTTAGTTTTCGTTTTATGCCCAGTTGCAAGTGGCATCCCAAACCATTTAGGGGACTCTTGGCCAAATCCTCCTCAGGGAATAAAATCCAAACGAAGTAGCATTTTTTATTTCCATGAAATGTTGCATGATTGTTTAGGCATGGATTAGGTCACCACATTGTCCATTTTCTCTCGAGGCATGGTTTCCTAAATTGAACTGCTAAATCCAAATGTTGCATTGCTTCTTACTGAGAAAAACACTATTTCTCGAAATAGATGAAAAAAACAAATTCTGAGGGATTGGAACTGAGAGTGAGGCGTGCTCTAGATAAAATCTTATGCCAGGAATCCAACGGAGATAATGGTTCCTCAATCTGAGTCTTGGGTTTCATGATATGCCCAGTTGCAAGTCACATCCCAAACCATTTCAGGAACTCTTGACCAATTCCTCCTCAAGGCATAAAAAACTAACGAAGCAACATTTTTGAGTTCTGTGAGATGTTGCAATATTGTTTAGGCATGGAATATGTGACCATATTATCCATTTTCTCTCAAGGGACGATTTCATAAATTGGACCCCTTAATCCAAATGCTACATTGCTTCAAATTGAGCAAAACACTAGTTCTCGAAATTAATGAGTAAAGAAACTTCTAAGGCATGGCACTCAGGAGTGAGGGATGGTATAGCTGAAATTATATCCTAGTAATCCATCAGAGTCAATGGTTCCTCAATCCGAGTCTCAGTTTTCGTTTTATGCCTAGTTGCAAGTCGCATCCCAAACCATTTCACGGACTCTTGGCCAATTCCTTTTCAGGGCATAAAAACCTAACAGAGCAACATTTTTTAGTTCCGTGAGATGTTGTAAGCTTGTTTAGGCATGGACTATGTGAACAAATTGTCCATCTACTCCCGAGGCACAGTTTCATAGGATCCTTTAATCCAAATGTTGCATTGTTTCAAACTGAGAAAAACACTAGTTCTCGAAATCAAGGAGTAAAGCAACTTCTCAGGCATGGAATTCGGGAGTGAGGGGTTCTCTAGATGAAATCATATCCTAGTAATCCATCGGAGTCAATGGTTCCTCAATCCAAGACTCGGTTTTCATTTTATGCCTAATTGCAAGTCGCATCCCAAACCATTTCGGGGACTCTTGGCCAATTCCTCCTCATGGAATAAAAAGATAACAAAGAAACATTTTTGGGTTCCGTGAGATGCTGCAAGATTTTTTAGGCATGGACTATGTGACCACATTTTCCATCCTCTCCCGAGGCATGGTTTCATATATTGGACCCCTAAATCCAAATGTTGCATTGCTTCAAACTAAGCAAAACCCTAGTTCTCAAAATCGATGAAAAAAACAACTTCCGAGGGATTGGACCCAAGAGTGAGGGGTTCTCTAGTTGAAATCCTATGCTAGGAATCCAATGGAGATGACGTTCCCTCAATCCAAGTCTCGGTTTTCGTGATATGTCGAGTTGGAAGTCGCATCCCAAACCATTTCGAGGACTCTTGGTCAATTCCTCCTCAGGGCATAAAAACCTAACAGAACAACATTTTTGAGTTTTGTGAGATGTTGCAAGTTTGTTTAGACATGGACTAGGTGAGCACATTATCGATCTGCTCATGAGGGAAGGCTTCATAAATTGGACCCCTTAATCCAAATGTTTCATTGCTTCAAATTGAGCCAAACAGTAATTCACGAAATCAATGAGTAAAGAAACTTCTAAGGCATGGCACCCGAGAGTGGGGTGATCTAGATAAAATTCTATCCCGGGAATTCAACGGAGTCAATGGTTCCTCAATCTGAGACTCTATTTTTGTTTTATGCCTAATTGCAAGTCACATCCCAAACCATTTCGGGGACTCTTGGCCAATTCCTCCTCGGGGCATAAAAAGATAATAAAGCAACATTTTTGAGTTCCGTGAGATGTTGCAAGCTTGTTTAGGCATGGACTATGTGACCACATTATCCATCCGCTCCCGAGTCATGTTTTCATATATTGGACCCCTAAATATAAATGTTGCATTGCTTCAAACTAAGAAAAACCATAGTTCTCAAAATCGATGAAAAAAACAACTTCTGAGGGATTGTACCCAAGAGTGAGGGGTGATTTAGCTGAAATCCTATACCAAGAATCCAACGGAGACGACGGTTCCTCAATCTGAATCTCGATTTTCGTGATATGACGAGTTGAAAATCACATTCCAAACCATTTTTCAGACCCTTGGCCAATTCCTCCATAGGGCATAAAAACCTAACGGAGCAACATTTTGGAGTTTCATGAGATGCTGCAAGGTTGTTTAGGCATGGAATACGTGAGAAAATTATCGATCCTCTCATGAGGGATGGTTTCATAAATAGGACCCCTTAATCCAATTGTTGTATTGCTTCAAACTGAGCTAAATACTAGTTCCCGAAATCATTAAGTAAAGAAAATTCTGAGGCATGGCACCCAGGAGTGAGGGGTGATCTAGATGAAATCCTATCCCCATAATCCATCGAAGTCTACAGTTCCTCAATACGAGTCTCAATTTTTTTTTTTACCCAGTTGCAAGTGGCATCCCAAACCATTTCGGGGACTCTTGGCCAAATCCTCCTCAGGGCATAAAATCTTAACGGAGCAACATTTTTTAGTTCCATGAAATGTTTCATGCTTGTTTAGGCATGGACTAGGTGACCACATTGTCCATCCTCTCTCAAGGCATGGTTTCCTAAATTAGACCCCTAAATCCAAATGTTGCATTACTTCTTACTAATCAAAACACTAGTTCTCGAAATTGATGAAACAAACAACTTTCGAGGGATTGGAACTGGGAGTGCGGGGTGCTCTAGCTAAAATCCTATGCCATTAATGCAACGGAGACGATGGTTCCTCAATATGAGTCTCGATTTTCATGATATGCCTAGTTGCAATTCACATCCCAAACCATTTCGGGGACTCTTGGCCAATTCCTCCTCATGGCATAAAAGACTAATGGAGCAACATTTTTGAGTTCCATGAGATGCTGCAAGCTTGTTTAGGCATGGACTAGGTGACCACATTATCCATTCGCTCAACAGGGGGAAGTGAATGGATTTAATGGAAAAATGACTGGGAATTTGGGAATAATTCATGAAAAATGTTAAGTATGAGGGCTTTCTACCACTATATGCATAATCATTAGATCGGAATCTACTCTCAACTTTAAGGATAATTTTTTTTAGACTGCTCTTAAAATACCAATGGATGAAGAAATGGCAAGAAGAAGCGAGAGATAACCAATTCTTTACAAGACAATAGTGGAAATATATAACAATTTCAAGGGTCCTTCAGAGGAGACATCATAATAGTTGTATAAGCTTGATTGTTGTTGACTAACAATGCTTCACAGGAGTGTCACTATGGCATAATTAATCCAACATCTTATTTTGACCAAATTTAAAAGATGATAAGGAAAAAAATCATATCAGAAGTAACAATGCAGAAATTAAAACAACAACAATAAAAGACAAAAATTAAGAAGACAACAAGAAAATTTTTAACTCAAAAAATTGAAGTGAACATAAAAAGAAGCACAAAAAATGAAATCAGAGCTAGGATACTAGTATACAGAAAATCTAGATAGCATTGGAACTTTTCACGTTGGCCCGTCGCAATATTTCAAGAGAGGGTTGTTAGCGTTGTAGGAAAACAATTGCTTCTGTAATTTCTTTAAAATGTAAGAGTTAGTGTCTAAGACAAAACAAATTTGGAAAGGACCCAACACTTGGAATTCTGGTGTAATTATCAATTCCTTGATGCAAACAATTATATTATCAAGATCGAGATGGAGACGGGCCAATTCATTAAAAGTCATGTGCATAGGTCTTTTAAAAGCAGTACTTATATCAAGTAAGCTAGAAATCCAGCATTGGTAAGACATGGTACTCCAATAAGTGATAAGAGTGGTTTTGTGAGCATCTGCCCCTTTTACTTTGATTTTCTTGCAACCAAACAAACTTTCAAGTAAGGGCCCTGACAGTGATTCTACAACCTGTTGCAAAACCATTTCCATATTGAGAGGAGGGTAAGGATTTCTCATAATCGCTTGCCTGAAATTTCAAATATTAATGCAGGTTCTAATATTATCAGTGATCCTTGAGGCAGGTTCCCAATTTGAAACCCATTTAGGGTGGACTGAAAAAACATCCCAGCCTTTAAGAAATTTCTCAACTCCCTTTGAAAGGTTGCTTTCAGTGTAGAGTTAACAAGTCCTTATTTTTGCCTAGCTGGTTTCCTAGTACGCTAAATAAGACCTGGATCAAAACCACTCAGATCCTCATTAAACCAAGAAAAAACATTTTGAAATCCACCGAGTAGCTCGACAGACCTCATCTCTTCTTTATCAGAACAATGGACATTTATTTTAACGTTTGTTGAAGATACATGTGTCCTAATGTTCATGGAGAAGGTTTCAACCACCTTCTTTTGTAACTCCTCTTCTTTATTTTTATTTTTATTGCCTACATCACTCGATGAAAAGGAACTCCCAAGAGGAGTAAATCTCTCAAGAATCTTATTGTTTTCTATGGATATAATTTCCTCATCCTTAAAAGCTTCATATTGGATGGAAGCACGAATTCTCTCATCGTTAGGGAGGGCCTGCGAAGATCCTACATTGCCAGGGATATATGAACAATATAGAGACTAAAAAGAACAATCAGGTCTGTGAGGCAAAAATTGTTGATTAAGAGAAGCTGCAAATATAGCTAACTGACCAACCATTTAATTCAACTCCCTTCTAATACAAGTAATGTTGAAAGATAAAAGGTTCGAGGTAAGTTCCCAAACATCTTGGGTGTATCGTCCCATCAACTTGTTGCTAGGAGAGCATATTTTACGTATCAGGTTCACAACAAGCTCAGAATCTCCAAAAACTGTAAGGTGACCACAACCAATATTAAAGGCGTTCTCAATGCCTAATAATAAAGCTTCAAATTCAACGACATTGTTTGTACAAGAAAACTCTAACCTGCAAGACAGATTATGAATTCTTCTAAGATAATTCCAGCCCCATTACTTTCATTAGAGTGTGAACCATCAAAGTGAATATGCCACATATCATCATCTAAATCGATTCTTTTCAAAGGAATATTATCCTCTTCAGCAAAGACGGAATACACTCCTAGGTCCTCTTCGATATAGTTTACGCTAGATTGCGGAACACTCTCTATGTAGGGTGAAATTCTTCCCTCAATAAGGACTATAATGTTCTTACCATTCTGAGGAATGGATAAATGTGTTCCATCGAGTGAGAAATACCCACCTGTTAAGGCTTGCCAATATCTTCCCAAGATAATTGAGTAATTTCTTATAGGCATATCAATTACTTGAATGCTGAGGGTTGTTATTATCTCAGGATGAGCGCACAAAACCAAGGTCACATCCTTAGTCTCGCCTATGGTTGTTTGTTGTAGACTACTATAGAAGAGCATGCTTCTGGCATTTTCATTTGTACAAGACAAGCCTATCTCTTCCATGATAATATTCGACATCACACTTGGGCCTGAACCACCATCAATGGGGAAAAAATTGGCAATCTTATCCATAATCTTTATAGAAATATAAAAAGGGGGATTTTTTACAGGGTATATAAAGTTATGTACACCTACTTTATTTATAGAAGAATCCTCTCTATTTACCTCTTCAGAAATATTGGCTACAACGAAATCTTTTCCTTCCATTAATTGTTTCAGATGCATCTGTTGTTCAGGGACGATAACCGTGTCTAGGAGGGTTGCATATGCTTTGATGTTGGCTAACTGATTCAAGATATTGTACTTGGAAGAGGGGAGAGGGGGAGTGACTCATTGACTCTCAGGAGCCTTAGGAACCTGGAGAGTAGCAACGTTTGAGGATGAGCTCGGGCTAGAAGAACTATGGGGAGGATCAAATTTTCCCTTGGGAGCATAGGCTTTGTTCCTAGTATTGATAACCATGACATATTTTGGATCTGAAAAATCTAGGATGACGATAGTAAATTCTGGTATTTTACCAAAGATCTTATCTCTGGCAATCTTCTTTACCTCACATGTGGTTTCCTCGTGGTGTTCCTCGCAAAAGTTACATCAACTCTGAGGCAGGATAGGTTTAGGATGAAAACTGTTTTCAACTGGATTTCTAAAGGGGGGTGTTGAAGAGGACAAAGCTCCAAGGGTGAGAGGGGATACAATACCCTTCCACTCAAATGCTATCATACGGTTGTTCATATCTTGTACAAATTGTAAGAGAGTGGACATGTTTGTCTGTCTAACTGATTCTCCTCGGGGAAGACCGATTCTTTCAAGTTGTTCTTCATACTCTAAACAAGCATGCAGAGAGGAACTGAGATTATCAATGGATTTTTCCTCAAGCCTATGATGGTAGGGGGAAGGCAATGCATTGTAGTAATGCATGAAAGTGTCTTGGTTCTGAGGGAGGATAAGTTTGGGGATTTGATTGTATAACTTGGTGAAATGTAAGTTGAAATACTTGATGGTCTCACCATCCTTATAGGTGACATTATTGTATTCCCTTAACTTCTCGGTGGGGCTTTTGGATTTCCCATAAGTGGATCAGAACCAATAGATTAACTCCTCCCAAGTAGACAAAATCTTAGGAGGAAGGTCAAAGAAGTCGGCCGCAACCTTTCCTTCAAAGGAGTTGATGAACAAGCACATGCAAGTGTCATTTTCATTGCCCCCTATGTTATGACAAGCATTAGAAAATTCCATGAGGTGTTCATTTGTACTGACAATGTTATTTCCTGAAAACTTAGGTAGGTGCTCTATAAACTTCGGAAGTGGACGAGTAGCAGGTGTTAGGTTAAGAAGAGAGGACACATTCCATGGGGTAGTTGTGGCATCTTCTTCGAATTGAAAAAGCCCATATTTTTTAATGACTTTGGTGGGGTTTGTGGTAGATTGTACAGGGATATGGTGGCTATACAAGCTACCAATCACTGATGACGATGAATATTGAGAATATGGAGCACTTCCAGTGCCACCAGAGCCACCACTAGATGCCATCCTGTGGATGATAGATGAGGGGAATAAAGACGAACTGGAAGAATCAGATAAAGTTATCCTTAGATTACTTTGTTGGGTAGATAACACAATGTTTCTTCTTCATATTTCAACAATAGGGTTGACTTCAGGTGACAAGCCTCTTCTTCTTCTAGAAGCACGAGAGTCTAAGGACATGAAAGAAAATCCAAAACTGAAAAATCAAGGTTACTATTGATTTTTGGGCTGTCTATGTCTAGCTTCTAATTGTTCTTGAGCACTAATATCTCGTTCAATTGCTTCCCAAGAATGGTTAAGCTCAGGACGGGTGTTGGCAGTGTCTAAGATGGTATTAAACAGATTCAAAGAAATGTTGGTCTGGTCTTGAAGGTCGGGCTCAATATTGGGCTTCCTTGCAACATGAACAATCATTAAGTATAAAAAGTCAAAGAACCAATATCAGAAAAGAAATATGTATTGATGAAAATCGAGTATAAAAATTAACCAGAGAGATATCGAAGATCTCCCCAGTATGGTTGCCAAATAAATGTTGAGGAAACGATATGAGATAATCTTACTCAAGTATTTTCATACTCTGCTTGGTTAAATCAAAGTAGACGGGAATATCACCCTATGTTTAGAGCCAACAAAAATAACATTCTAACTCACAAGTATTCATTACGAGTGCTTAGGCTAGTCTTTTATCAAAAAAGCTTGCTGGAAATTTACTTTTTATATAATTTTCTGAACATACCAGTTGTTGAAATGAATGTAAAGATAGAATTAAATTCACCAAGATGATAATTGAGACAGATGAGACATAAATCAATCATTTATTTCATTCAAGTTCACCAAAGATTCATTTTCTTTACAAAATCTCATGCAGAAATTTTGGACCAAAGTCAAACTTAGACATCCTTGATGGAACATACAAAAGGACCTCTGACAAAAAACCAAAACTGAACTCTAAAATTTGGATCAGATTGCAAAAGATTGCTGCCCAATCGACTTTGCACAATAGCCTTTGTCAGTCATGAAAATTAATTCACAAACAGACAAGTCTACACAGACTATCAAAGATAGATCTACACCTCTGAAAAACAAGTGTTTGAATGATGTGATTCAGCCCTGAATATTGTTGTCTACAATAAGACCCTGCTATCATAAAAGAGAATTAGGCTTGTGATGAATGAATGAAAACTGAACTATCTCAGCATAAACTCAAAGAGCAAACCTTAGTATGCTTATGCTTTTATCCCCCCTCTTGTCCCTCCCTTTCCTTTTGCTTTTAAACAAATTAGAATTGGTTGAAGTAGTTGAACCAACTCATTAGTTAAATTAGTTAAAAGACTCAACCAACTTTAGTTAGGGGGGGAATTAATAATCATAATAAAGGTTATAAATAAATAATAACTAGTAGGTGGGACCCCTTGTGACTCCCTTTAGCTCATAACAATCATAGCATAATTATTTAGTTAAGAAAAACACACCTCCTTGTGACTCCCATTCACATATTCATATTTGACAATTTAGCTCATGATATTTGAAATTATTTTCAAAAAAATATCACTCATGTATCCAAAATAAAACATACTGTCCAAAAATTCAAGAAGTCAATTGTCATCAATAATAGACAAAATAAAAATAAAAATCCATATTTCCCACTCTGCGATGCAATCTTTCCTTGATTGCTACTGTCACCCTTCGATTTTCCTAAATTTTCCTTTGGCTGCACTGAGCCCTTAGGCCTAATCTTGTTGATCACGTGGGAAAAATCGTCCCTCAAATGCATTCAGGAAGACACGGATTTGTCAAAGCCATTGGAGGGTGAGGAAGGGGTAGCAGTGGATTTTTCTTTGTTAAGGGCATGGTGGGCCTCAATTTTCAATCTCTTGCTAGCATGGGAGGATTGTACTGGCAAGTGGTCAGGGGAAACTTGGACAATGGGGTTAATAGGCGTAGGCTAAGGCACAAACAAATTGGGCCAACCACGATGTTGAGAGATTGTCGAGTGGATAATCTCCTGTCATCCATCATTTTCAGGAACCTCGGGTTGTAATGAGATGTGAGGAGGTATAGGGATATCGGGGGCTTGCGAGACTTGGAAAGGAGGCCTTTCAGGCCTAGGTTGGACCACTCCCTACCCAATCCAGTTGAAAAATCCATCCTAAAACAATTGGCCAAGCTCTTGTGAGTCAACATCAAAATGTATGGAGAACCTTGGCCTTCTTGGGCCTTTGTTCCAATTACCTCTCCCTTTATTTCCTTGGCCATGGCTACCTCAGCTGAAAAAAATCTTTCCTGCATGCATGATTGATTAGAAAATATTCTTTTAAATAACCATACATGACAACTCTTAAAAATATGAAATAGATTTGGCTCAAAAATGTATCAGACTCATGCAATCCAATCCATACAAATTGTTTTATTGTTCATCAGTGAGCAGGGGGTAAATAAAGGGTCCTGGGATATGTGAGGGGTTTGTATTGAGCGAAACATGATATGATGAGGNATATGATTACTTCTCAAAGAAAACAACAATCAACTACAAATCAAAGAAAACTTCATTGTAGGTCAACCAAGACATTGCTACTGCCAACTGTTTCAACACATAATTTTTCTTGACTGTAATCAATTTTGCAACATGGAGTGAAAAATGAATGTGAGAAAGTGATGGGGTTGTAATTAGTGAAAAATGAACTAATGATGGGGAATAAGAGTGGTTATTGTTCACAAAATTAATCAAGTAATCCATATAGCCATTATGTTAAAAGGAGATACGCCAACCAAACAATCATCATGAACAAATAACAATTTATGTGTTTTAACTAGTTCATTGTTCACAATCAAATGTCCACACAGTGCCATCACAAGACAGTATGCATTCCACACAATATGTAAGGAATTTTTTTTCCTTTCATTTATCCAATTTGCATGTTATAACAATTCTCAAATGTATAATAGTAACCATTTCCACTCTGCTAATCAACCGATGCCCACACATTTCTTCAATCATCAAATACACCCAAAGTCACGTTTCAAATTGCCATGAAGTTATATTGTCCCTGTAATCGGGCATGTCATTTACAATGCATGACATTCTTTAAACATATGTAATGACAGTCAACACAATAATTCAGACTTAAATCACAAAACCTTGGATCGTCATTTAAACAGCCAGACAATAGCCACCATTCCAAAACATGCTATGCACATAATAATTCAATTATGCTAGTGCAATTCTATCACTATATAAGCTCAATTTAATGTGACTCTAACATGTTGGGCTGCCCATCACGACGAGGTATCAACAACATGTCTGTTTTCATAAAAAAATAATCGAAAAGCAACAAAGTCGTGCTTAAACTCTATGACTATCTCTGAGTGTGGAACCCAAAACATCCATATTATACACAATGGGTAGCCACCCAAAAACACCATGATGTGACATTTCTAGTTTAAATTTATAAACACACAGTCGCAGTATTGTTTTAACCCATCATGATGAGCTATCAATCTAACACAGTATTGCTTCAAAATGATCAAATTGCAACCAACCATGTTGTGTAAAACTTAGGCTTATGCAATTACATAATCGTAATGCATACAATGGATGGATTCTCTACAGTCATTCAGTCACAATAATCATTTGGCTCCAAAATATCATAGTTATAATGACCATTTATTCGTTGTGTAGAAATGCCACACACACAAATGCAACATTCGCGAACATCATTAAACAATTGTAACCAATGCCAAGTTAAACATCCAAATAATCCTTAGTGCAAAATGACAGTGACTGTGTATCAACCAATAAACCAATCAACCAAACAACCAATCATGTTGTGGAAACCACGCATCAACATGGAACGAGGTTGTGGCCTTCTTAAATAAACAATACTTGGTTATCAAACACAAGGAGAGTGATTACGTATCTGGACTTCCCAATTAACAATGCAAGGTTATTCATTTTAATAACACAGGACATGACTATATATCAACCCACATGATCGTCATAAGACCAACTGGGCGAGTCTGTACCTAGTTTTATCGAAAATACACAACCATCCAACAATAACAAAGCGGCAACCCGATAGGAAACGTCGGTCTTCTCTATCAACCCTCAGACCTATAGAGTTAAGGGTTTGCTCTGTGACCAACATAGGTAAATCTAGAGCTAACACCCTTCAATGTTGAAAACCTCGGAGACCAACAATGCATACACAGAGAGAACCACAACTTATTCATGGATGGGTAACAAATCCTGTGATAGGAGGGATATAACATAGGAGTGAGGCTCCAACTCGATCAGTAATGATATTTAACATACGCAGGGTATAACCCTCATGGCTCTTAATCAAACAAGCACAATGTTGCAGTGAAGGCAACGTCGAGAAGGAACAAAATAACCCACTGGGTAACCTTTAGTGGTGGAACAAACCAATGCTCAAGACGCAGTGATGCAGAGAGCTTCCAACCATTAAACCCACAAAAACCAAAGACTGGATAAAGCAACGAATGCATGAGGATATACAGGCACCCAAGACCAAATAAAAACCCTCCAACTAAACCAATAAGGATAACAGAGAGCCCTTATGGCTACTAACACCCAAGATGGCCCAATACACTGTAACTTCAGGCATTATCACAGAGAAGGCCACCAAAATCACAATTTTACACAGTTGCAGTACTTAAGGAAAACACAACCCATACATTTGAGCCAATATCCATTTCATAAACAGAGCTGACTCATGGATGGCCAAAAAAATACATAATTGTGATCGAAGCACCTTAAAACATGAGATGGTTGAGCGGTTCCTCTCTGCTATGAAATAAGAGCATAACCACAACAACAAGGATGAACAATAACCCGATTAGGGTGGCAGCCAACGAAGGAGTAAAGGGGACGCGCAGTAAATGCACGTCGCCTCCATTCACAATCCATTAAATTATTAATACATGCCAACAAGCCTTTCATTTACACCATTAATCACATGATGTATCGAAACCATCACCCATAAATAACGCGACCATATCATACTCTTAACTTATTCCATAACAAAAATCAACCATGTTCCATATAACACAACAATTCACATAAGCATTAGCAACTTTCACTTTGTCAAATGCGCCACCCACATCTTATCCTACCATATGCATAGTAACCATATAACTCAATAAAATCGCATAACCATTTACTTGCTAGATAGGATTTAACCATAATCATTTTAATCTTTCATGCATGTAGTATAGTATATAGGATAGTTTAAATTCTTCCCTTTGCATTTGTTGCATTGCTTCTCATTTATTTCCAATTGCTTGTATGTGTCATTGCTAACATGTTTAGTTTGCATGTATCCTAGTGATAGATCCCAATAAAAGATAACAATGATAACAAGGATTACATAGGCCGCTTGTAAAATAAAGAACCAATACTTCATATGTCCAATCCATAGCCAATAAAAACAAGATCTTGTCAACCATGTAAGTAGTGTTGAACATCAACACAACATCAAATAAGGGCCAGACCTGATCTCCAATCTACAAGGGGATCCCACCTACTAGTATTATTTCGCTTTTATGTTAATAGGCATTGCAACACTTTGCAGGAAAAACTTCGTTGACGATTTTAATCGTCAACAAATCCCATGCCTTTTTTATTTTATTCTTAAGATTTTGTTGCATTCCAAGTTCTCTAACATATCATATTTGAGATTTTCGATTAGCTTTCCAATGCATTGGATGTATTTGATAACTTAATATTAATTAGGACAGGATCCAGATCCTGTCTTGTTCAAAGTTTCTTCCTGAAAAAGGAAAAATTCTTCCTATGTATGTTAAAATTCGCACAGATGCACTTTCAGTACCTCTATTCCATATGACCATAGGTGGTGACTAAGCATTAAGCCAATCGAGTGCTTAATCACTTATCAAGATTGACGGTCACATTTTATTTGCACGTTTGGGATAGATGATTCTTGTTCACTTCAGGACTTTGGCATTTCAGGACTCAAGCCTTTGTCGTCTTCCAACTCTTCCAGAGAAAATCCCATCGAAGGTGTATCAACACTCCCTACTTGATAACCTTCATATGTCCAGGTTCTAGGACCGTAGACTTAGGCACAAAGGAGCTCCCGCTTTTCTGGGAATTTGACTATTCGTGACTTCGTCCTTCGATGCTTCGGGTAGTTTTACTGGTAGGAGAAGCTGGATATCCCAAAGGATGCACTCTCGGAATGACGTAGCTTTCTGACATCACTGTTTACGTGGCACTAGTTGAGTGTTTTCCATGTGTCACCTTGATTCGTGACTTTTGTATACCTAATGTGCCAACTATACCTTGACACTTGTCACTAGCCGACTGGGCCATGTGTCATATTTTTCTTCTGCCACATGTCTTAATTCATGGCTTTGGTACTTTGTGGTTTCGGGAGTTTTGGAACTTTTATACCATCCTTCGATTATTTTTGAAGTGTTGAATAGATCTACTAGCGTATATTTTCAACTTTCTTGATCCTATGGCCTTTGTTTATTCTGAAACATCAGGGTTCAGGAGTTCTTGATTTATCTGAGTTGTTTTATCATCGGAGTAGGTCAAGGCCGGAGTTTACCACCATATTCCTTAGCGCTCTCTTAATATCTTCACTCTAGATCAATGGTTGATGGGATTTCCTATTCTTCCTCTGATCTGATAGTCGACAGGAAATCGTGACATCGGGGCTTCAGCCTTCGGGTAAACTAACCTGTTTTAGAGTCCTTTTCATCGGAGCGGTAAGCGTTGGAGTTGAACACCTTCTTTCCTCTAGTGTGATATGATAGTTTCAATATTTTCACTCCAAATCAACGGTTGACAAGAGTTTGTGACTTCGACGCTTCGACCTTCGGGTAAACTTACATGTTTTAGATTCCTTTTCATCGGAGTGGTCAACGTCAAAGTTGACCACCTTATTTCCTTTAATGTGATATGACGGTTTAACATTTCCATTCCAAATCAAATATTGATCCAACAACTAAGAACCCTTTCTAATCTCCTTCCTTGTCCCCAGTAATCGTCGAAGTGAAAAAATGGTGAAGTGTCGATGATCCAAAATGGATCCAGGAAGGCCTAAAAATCAAAGTTCTCGGAATCAGACAAAACTAGAGCCATTACGTCCGTCTCATCGTGTTGATTTCAGCCATATAATTTTTTTGCACAAATGGACATTTTATGAGTACGATATCACGTTCTCACCAATTTCCCAAACATGCAAAAAGTCAACTGGTCAAAGTCAACATGTCGTACTGTTGACATCAATAGTATGAAAAGTGACATCAGTATGATGTCATCATGATGATGTGGCATCACCAGGAGGTGACATGTGTCACTAAAATTTGGCATTTTCAAGCTAAGTTATCACCTGTATGGATTTGACACGTGGCACTGTACGGATGACACATGGCAGTCCATACATGACGCGCCCCAATGGCAGGCTAACACATGGCAGTACAGATGACATTTGGGTTGTACGTATGTTAACATGGTAGGGTGACTATGCAATATGGATGATGGAATGGCATGACACGTGGTTGTACAACAGGTGACGTGGCAGGTGACTTGGTTGTACGGAGGTGATGTGGAAACTTACTGTGCTGGTGACTGTGGTACGGTCCAATCACAGGATGACACATGGACCAATCATAGGGAACCATGTGGCACCCCATATTTTTCCAATTTCGTCTAGTTCAAAAATTTGTTATGATTTCTGAAGGTTTCGAACCCTTGACCTCCATGGGCGCAACGAACTAACTCCTTGGGCTAACCGGATGGGAGAACGATGGGTCTTGTTAACTAAATGGCGGAAATGGTATTTATGTTTGTGGTGGTGGAATATTTGGGATAAGCCCCAGTCAGCAGGGGACAGCCCCGACTGACCAGGGGCTAAATACCAGGAGCCAAGGCTGGAGCGGAGCGTGTGGGATCTAGGGTTATGGCCATATGTCCATGCCAACGACCAAGGGTCGTAAGTTAGGGGATACGACCAGGGGCTTGCCATCCTGTGAACACATGGAATTAACCATGTGACTTGGAGCCCGAAGATAGGGGGCTGTGCCCAGTAATTTTCCAAATATGGGTTTTAAACCATATTATATCATTTTTATTGATTTTTAAGCATGTTTTTAATGGATTTTGCCCATTATTAGGAGATCTGGAGCCCGATTTGAGGCCAGACCTTGGGAAGAAGTTGGGAGGTTGATTCCCACTTCAAATATATATAAACCAAGGGTTCTCAACAACATTAATTAGGTTCATAACATGATAAATGCTGAGGAATTTGAAATCCAAGGCCATTTTTATGCAGGGAAGCCATTGAGAAGGGGAAATTTGCGGGCCAATTTTGAGAGTTACGCTCAATTGTTTTCAGTTTTGTTAGTTGTGTTGGATTCTTAAGGTCGAGAAGAACATAGCCAAACCAGTTTGTAATCCATTTGACACTTTTATGATGTACTTTTGAGGCATTGAAGAGAAATATGAAAGCCTCACCCACTGAGACAAAGGCCCAGAGACATATGCAATCTTGCTGAACTCCGTTAACAACTTTGCTGTTATGGTTTTCTGATATTTGTGTTTACATTCTGATATTCATTTGTTATTATGGCTGCTATGATATCTCATTAATTTCTTCTTCTTTCATCAATTCCTAATTGGTTAATGAACTCATGCTTTAAGACTTAACCGAGTCTCTAAAAGATCATTTCGGATCAAGTGGTATCAGAGCAGGTTGACAGTTGGTTTTTGAGTTTGCATGATTACCAGGGAAAAGTTGAGTCGTGGTTGAGGAAATCTTGTAGAAGGGGATCCAGAGATTGGATCGAGAAAGAGGACTTGTCAAAGTGAGGAGATGGAATCGAAAGAAGTCATGTCTCAGAATGAGATCGAGTTGCAAAAGACTTTATTCGCCATGTCTGAGATGTAAAGGTATTATATGAGTATTACTTGGAACATAAGAGGCCTTTCCAAGGGGAATATTCCAAATAAGACAAAATTGAAGAAGGAGAGGATCCTCCTAAACCTCCTCCTTCACCTCCTTCTTCTCCATCAACTTCTTCTTCTTCAAGTACAAGTTCCAAATCCACCTCAAGAAAACATTCCCATAAACATAAAAAAGATATGCCTTTGCTTAAGCTTGATGTGAAATTTGAATTACCCATGTATGATGGTGAAGTCAATGTTGAGAGGCTAGATAATTGGGTCATACATATGGAAGTTTATTGCAGTGTGAAACAAATCAAAGATGAAGCAACATAAATCAAGTTGGCATCGCTTCGTCTTGTAGGCACATCACTCATATGGTGGTAGAGTAAGTTGCAAAATAGCACACAACAAGTGGGTAATGTATTTCCATAATGGAAAGATTTTTTTTTTGCACTTAGAAATAAATTTTATCCTTTGGGTTATAAATAGAAGGCTTTAATTGAATGGAAAGGTCTTAAACTAAGAAAGGGACAAACAGTGCAAGAATACACAGATGAATGGTGTAAGATGGAATTAATGTTAAACATTCCATTACATACCCAAGAAACTCTTATGAGGTATAAAGGAGGTTTACCTGCACATATTCGTAACACTGTATTTATGTTTGGACCTACTAATCTAGATGAGGTTTTTGTTCAAGCAACATACATTGAGGCAGGGAAAACAAGAGTTGGTGTATTAGGGAATCATCTTCGAGGAAAGAGGAAAAAAGAAAGGGGAATGGAAAGAAATCAAATTCAACGAAAAGAAGGGAATAGAAGATCTCTTGCAAGCATTGCAAGAAAGAAGGGCATGATAATTACCATTTTTGGCAATTGCATCCAGAGAAGAGACCAAAGTGGTTCAAAGAAGGGAAAGGGAGGAAAACAATTGCAAGAACAACACGACCAACAGACTTGGGATATGATACAGGTGATGAGACTAAGATTACAACAATTGTTTTGACTGGTAAAATTGGTGATGGATATGATTCTAGAATTAAATTATTTCACATAAGGGTGATAATGAAACACACTAAGATCGATACATTGATAGATAGTGGATCTCAATCTAACTTGATTTTAGAGGAAGTGGTTAAAAAATTGGGATTAAACACTAAGATGCATCATAAACCTTACTCACTTAAATGGATAAGCAACAATCATAAATTGCACATAACAAAGCAATGTACTTTAAAGTTTGTAATTTCATCAAAGTTTGTGGATGAGGGAACACATGATGTGGTGCCACTCAATGAATGTGGAATGGTCTTAGAAAATCCTTATTTGTATGATCATAAAGAAATATTCTACATGAAACAAAATCAATATCACTTAATCAAAGAAGGCAATGAATATGTTGTACTTGCTCATCACTTAAAAGAAAATCAATCTCTAGAAACAATGGAACAATTAAGGAAGGAAACTTATGAAAACAACACACCTATAATTGTGTCAATTAAAACAATTGATCTTAAGCATGAACATGAGATGGTTGTAGAATGGAATTTCAATCATACTTTGCTTCAAGACAAGCTAATTTCATGCAAGTACTACAAACATATTAGCTCATTTGCAGTCATATTTTTTATGTTATCGTTGATAATGTTTTCAACATGGGTGGTAGTGGCTTCAGTAAGATGTGAAAGAGTACAAGTGGCTGACAATATGTTGTCACTTGTCATGGTTGTTTTGCAATTGATATTGATGAGACAGGTGCATGGGACAAATTTTAAAGCCAAATAAAAAGTCGAGTGGCCTATCCCCCACTTGATGACTAGTTAATACCCTTTTAGAGGACCAAAAGGTCTTAGTGGGGAGGCATGATCCAAAATGGATCCAAGAAGGCCTAAAAATCAAATTTCATAGAATCAAACGAAACCAGTGGCATTGCATCCATCTCGTCATGTTGATTTCGTCCATACATTTTTTTTCGCAAATGGACGTTGTATGTGAAAGATATCGCGTTCTGACCGATTTCCCAAAAAGGAAAATAATCAACTAGTCAAAGTCAACAAGCCGTACTACTGACATCAACAATATGATAGGTGATGTCAGCATGACGTCATGATGATATCATCATGCTGACATGGAATCACTAGGAGGTGACACATGTCACTCAAATTTGGCATTTTTGGGTTGAGTTGGCACCTGTATGGATTTGACACATGGTTGTTCATACTTGACATGGCCCAATGGTAGGCTAACATGTGGAAGTACGAATGACAACTAGAATGTAAAAATGCTGACATGGCACAACACATGGTTGTACGACAGGTGACGTGGCAGGTGAATTAGGTGTACGGAGGTGACATGGCAAGTGATTGGATTGTTGACTGTGTTGGTGACTGTGTGGTATGGTCCAATCACAGGGTGACACATGGCCCAATTTGAGGGTGCCATGTGGCACCCCAAATTTTGCCAATGTCGACTATTTCAAAAATTTGTTATGGCTTTTAGGGATTTCGAACCCTCGACCTTCGTGGGCACAACAGACTAAATCCTCGGGCTAAACGGTGGGTCTTATTAATGTTAGGACCCTATAATGTACCTTTTTGCTCATACTTTTTTCTATCATTACATCATTTTCCCACTCATATTCAAGCCTACATTATCACCTTAATCTATTTTTCCAAAGGTATATAACGTTTCTTCTCTTTGCTATATTTTTAATTTATTTTACATGTAATTTTACATTACTCTCATACTTAGCCATTAATCAGAAATATATAGTTGCTGAAACAGTTTGAAGATTGCAGTTAATATATCGTTGCTGCTTGAAAACCATGTTGCTGAAACAATCATACAGTATGCAAATCCCATTGCTGAAACAGTTCGTGAATTGTGATGCTGAAACAACATTTCACATACAATAGTAACAAGAAAAGATAATTCAAGGAGCTATTACACTAGCCGCAATAGTTGTACCTCAAGCCAACACCATTACAACCATCGTTGCTGCTTGAAGACCACGTTTCTGAAACAGTCAAACAATACGCAAATCCCGTTGTTGAAACAATCCGTGATTTGTGATGCTGAAACAGTATTTCACATACAACAGTAACAAGAAAAGATAAATAAAGAAGCTATTACACCGGCCACAACAGCTGTACCTCAAGCCAACATCATCACAACCACTGTAACAACATTTTGCTACGGAAGATCAGAATATCCTATTCCAGCATAGAATATTAGATCAGACTAAGAATAGGATTTGTATGTACACATGTAATTTTATGCTTAATTGTATTAAGGGGATTCTCCTCTTTAAATAGGGGAGAAGTCAGCATTAGAGGGGGATTATGAAAGACTTAGCTAGAAGGGAATTACAGAGAAGGAGCGTGTTCACTTTGGATATTGTAATTCGTCACATTTGACAGATGAATAAAAGATCATTCTGAGCATTTCTTCTTAGTTCCTTTCATTTCTGGGGAATCTTGTGAAAAGGAGAGGGCCCACCTTCTTCACAAGATTCACCCATTAGTTTATGCAGTGTGTTATTATTGTTTTTATCTACACCTTGTTAAAACTCTATTTTGTTGAAACTCTGTTTCCACTGATTGTTACATCGTTTTCATACAATTCATTCCTAGGTAATTGTTAATCATTTTGATTGGTAATTTTGCTTGTAGAATGAGTTTATGAAAAGGTGATAGTCAGAGACAGGTGTTGAAGATTCCTACTTTGGGGAATAGGGTCCTGTTCTCTGTTACAGAATAGTTAGTCTTCGGTAATTGTTAATCATTTCGATTGGTAATTCTGTTTGCAGAATGAGTTTATGAAAGTGTGATAGTCAGAGTCAGGTGCTGGAGATTCCTACTTTGGGGAATAGGGTCTTGTTCTCTGTTACAGAATAGTTAGTCTTCTTTGCATTATGCTCAAAGATTCCTTTTTCCTAGATTGTTGTTTCTTAATGTAATCCAAGATTCTTCTGATAATTATTTCCTTTTGAATCTTAAACTCTGTAATAGATAGATTGCTTTTACTGCAATTCAGAGTGGAACTTCAGTCTGTTCAAAGCAAGGTGTGATTAGTATAAATTTTACTACAACTTTGGATTGCTTTTGAGATTGAACATATACAGTGTGTGATTGCCTTTGAAATAAACAGACTTCCCTGGGTTGACAATTTATGTAACACTTGATTGTTTTAACTAATAAGCAATTATAGTGACCAACAGTTAACTGAATGGCGAAAATGGTATTTATTTTTGCAGTGGAGGAATATTTGGGATAAGCCCCAGTTGGTGGGGACCAACCCTAACCGACCAGAGGCTAAATACTAGGAGCCAAAGTTGGAGCAGACCACGTGGGATCTAGGGTTGTTGCCATATGGCCATGCCAACAACCAAGGGTCGAAAGTTAGGGGCTACGACCAGGGGCGCACTAGGCCGTGGACACATGGACTTACCCATGTGACCTGGAGACCAAATATAGGGGGTTGCACCCAATAATTTTCCAAATATGGGTTTTAAATCATAGTATATAATTTTTATTAATTTTTAAGCCTATTTTTAGTTGATTTTGCCCATTATTGGGAGATCTGGAGATCCTGGGAGGAAGTTGGGAGGTTGATGCCCACTTCAAATATATATAAACCAAGGGTTATTAAAATCATTAAGAAGGTTCGGAACATGATAAATGATGAGGAATTCGAAATCCAAATCCATTTTTATGCAGGGAAGCCATTGATAAGGGGAACTTTGAGGGCCAATTCCGGGAGCTATGCTCAATCGTTTTAATTGTCGTCAGTTGTGTTGGATTCTTGAGGTTGAGAAGAACATAGCCAAACTAGTTTGTAATCCATTTGACACTTTTCTAATGTACTTTTGAAGCATTCAAGAGAAATAATAAAGCCTCACCCACCAAGACAAAGGCCTGGAGACATAGGCAATCTTGTCGAACTCTGTTAACAACTTTGTTGTTATGGTTTGTTGATATTTGTGCTTACATTCTGATCTACATTTCTTATTATGGCTACTATGATATCTCATTAATTTCTTCTTCTTTCATCAATTCCTAATTGGTTAATGAACTCATGCTTTAAAACTTAACCAAGTCTTTAAAATATCATTTCGGATCAGCCAAAGTAATTTAATCATTGTTGACGATTAAAATCGTAACGATGAATTCCGCTCGCAAAATATTGCTAAAGCATTATTATTTAACTATGCTAATAATATAATACTAGTAGGTGGGACCCCCTTGTAGACTAGAGCGCAAGGATAGACATATTACACATGTTTTGTTGTTGTTTTGATGTTGCCTACACAGTCCTACATTTTTTACCTTGCAGTGTTGGTTTCATTTGCCGTGATAATAAGTGGATAATGCATTATTGTGGAATGCTTTTGGTAATCGCTTGCGACACAAAACAATTTTATGGGTATGAGGAGCATGTTGTTTACAGTTGCTATGTTATAACCTTATTACTAATTCTTATGATTGATTACTTAGACACATATGTGCAAGTGATAATTTAATGATAGAATGATCAAAACAAAGAAAAAAAAAACTATGAAAAAGTTTTTAAAGTTATAGCAAAAGGAAAGAAACTATGTAAAAGGATTACATGCAAATTTTGAATAAAAGAACTAAGGAATACAAGTGTTATTCCTAATTGTTATGCTATATTTTGGTTAATGGACTATGTGAATTTCATTAGATTTGAATGGAGGTGCATATAACATTGTTAATATGGATTATTGTTTGGAGTTATGGCAAGGGTTAACGTGTAAACTATTTTGGGTGGCGCACTATGCAATGGATATCGTCTCAGATCTCATGATGGTTTGGCATTGAATATGCATTGGTTATATGGATTGATTATTGGTGAATGTTATGCTTATTGGGTTGTCTCGTACTTCGAATTGAACGGGGCCAGGTGATGGAAGCGACGTGCATTTACTGCACGTCACTCCATACTTTCGCTATGGCCCATCACCCAAGTATTGTTCCATTGTTGCAATTTCGCTATGTTGGTTGTGAAGCTCCACATTTTCAGGTTTTTGGAAGGGAAAGCTCGACCAACTCGCCATGCTGGAAATGTGGTGTTCTGGCTCTCTATGATGATTGTAAAATGTTGGAAATTGCAAGCAATGGAATGGGTATTATTAAGTTTCGCGTTGGTTGTTTTCTCCGTTAGTGTAGTTTTATGATGGGTCTCCGTGGAATAATAAGTAATAATGGTGCAATATGGCTTTGGGTTGATGGTTGAGGGTTTTTTTTCTATGTATCATTGACAGTTAACTTGTTTCCTCTCAGTTGTTGAGGTAAGACTTACCCAATTGCAAAGAAATTGCTAACAATGGTGGGTTCTTTTATCGAATCCTGAACTGATGTTATAGCTTGTTCCCGATTGTCTTTTCGTCGAAAGCTTGCCAAAATGTCCAATCTTGGTCACCCGAATATCAATACAAGCCTGTGTGTTTAATGAATATCATATGTGAATGGTTCCATACACCACCCCTATCATTCCCGTTGTAATGATGTATGTGGGCTCACTGTCAATGGTTGTCAAAAGTTATTAACCTTCGGGTGTTTGGAAAGAGACATTGTCTCGCTATGTTTAAATACCAACCACTGTTAAGTTAACCCTCGTCAGTTCTCTGCAAGTGTTAGACGCACCTGTGTGCATTGGGTTATTTTACTCTTCATGTCTTTGCTCTCCTCGGGTGTTAACTATTGGTTTCGTCCAGGGCTTGGAGTAATGAGTCAAGGGATTGTTTGGCTCATTGTTGTTCATTTCAAAATTGTTTTTTTGGCCTATGGTTGTAAATCGATGGTGAAATAGATATAAGTCTCGGAATATTGTTAGCTCTCTCTGTTTTATTTAAAAATATGAATGGGTTTTTGTTGCCTCCTTGCATTTGATTTTAACAGAGCCTGATTTAGACTCTAACTTGTTTTTTCTCTCCTCGGACACCTTTTGGGCTTGTCAAGTATTGGTTATCAGTTAAATGGTTATGGAAGTATTTAAGACACATGCTCCCTTGTCGAGTATCTGTCTGGTATTTATATGATAAAATTGTTTGAACAAATAAGAATGGAAACAAACGGTTGCATATAGTCAAGGACTATCTTCTTATTCATTATGGTTTCGCTCACTGTGTTTTATCCAACGTGGTCTTGATTGCATAAGGAGACAACTGTATGATTTTTACTAAGCCCGATTAGGGTTCTGGCAAGGTAAAAAATGATGCATGTGTGTCAATCAAGTTTTGGTCACTCATATATGATTGGTTATATTGGAAACATCATGCATACTATCAATTGTTTAAAAAAGAAGTTATACCCACAAAGATCAAGCTCGTGGTTTATGTTGGGTTGATTATTGTTGTTCAAGATTTTGTCGATTGATTAAAGTCATGTGTATGATCGAGCATGCTTTTAAGTCTATCCACATTTTTTTTAGAAGACACCTGTGTACATTTTAATTGGGCCCAATTGTTGATTGGTAAATAATGGATGTTGATTTTTTTTATCATGGTGCAGGGATAGATGTTGAGCATATTGTTGTGCATGTTTTAATTATTTTTTAAAAAGAAGAAGAAGGGATCAGTGTTTTATTAAAAAGTACTATTGAATGGAAAAAGTTTTTATAAGTTATGATTGCACAGACTGTTATAAATTAAGGTTCTTGGAAATTTAATTATTAAAACAAAAAGCAGTTTTGTATACAATTGGGGAACAATGAATGTTGGTGCTTTTTGGATTGATTTTTGAACAGAGTTATGATTGTTGATTTATTTAATTTATTTTATGAACAATATCCATCAAATTCCCTGTCATTTTCTCACTTTTTTGCTCATTACGAATCCCCTCACGATCCCAGATTCATTTTACATGCCCTGTTATTAAAATTAAATTAAAACTATGTATTACAGTGATTAAGAAATAACACAAAGATGGATCACAACTAATATGATTTTATTATTATTGCACATTCGATTGTTTAATGAATTGTTGAGCAGTAATCATGTTCTTACTCCCTTTCATTTCCTCACTTTTCCGCTCAATACAACCCCCTTAGCTATCCCATAACCCTTATTCACCCCCTGCTCATTGACAATTATTAAATGAATTTTATGGATTAGATTGCATGGGTCTAATGTGATTGATGAGACAAACTTTGTTTCATATTAAGAGATGTCATGTATGGTTTGTTTAAGAAGCTAGTTTCTAATAAACATTGCATACATGATGAGCTTCTTCAGCAGAGTAAGCCATGGCCGAAATAACAAGGGCAAAGGGAATTGGAACAGAGGGCCTAGAAGGGCAAGATTCTCGATACATTTTGATGCAGATCCTCAAGAGTTAAACCAGCTCTTCCAAGCTATATTTTTCAATTGGATTGGACAAAGGGTAGTCCAACCTAGACCGAAGAGGCCTCCCTTCCAACCCCAGCATGTCCATGCTATATTTGTGCCCCCTCATGTTTCATTGCAACTTAATGTTCACCCAGCAATCTCCCAACATTATGGCTGGCCAAATTTGTCTCTACCTACTCCTCCTCCACCTGTTAACCCAAATGTCTAGAGTTCCCCTGCACACTCACCTGTACAGTACTCCCACACAAGCAAAATAATCAAAATCGAATCCCACCACATGCATGACAAAGGAAAAGTTGTTGTTGCCCCCTCCTCTCCCTCAAGTGATTCAGCCAAATCTATTTCATCCCGCATGCACTTGAGAGATGACTATTCTCATGTCATCAGTGAGATCAATACTCAAGGCTCCACACAGTCTAAGGCTAATTCAAGAAATTCAAAAGGAGATAAAAATAACAAAGGGAAAATTGCCTCCCAAAGTGGCAAATACGGTTTTTGAGTATATTTTGTTATTGTTTTGTTGAGAACAATGGAATGTTGAAGTTTTTGGACAACATATTATTTTTGGATATTTTGGATATTATATGTTTAATTTTCAAAATTATAAGAATGGTTATGGGAGTCACAAGGAGGGATGTGTTTGATTGATTGACTAGTTATACTTATTTTAAGAAACTAAAGGGAGTCACAAGGGGTCCCACCTACTAGTTATTATTTATTAAAAGACCCTTATTATTATTATTATTATATTAATTCTTCCCCTAACTAAAAGTTAGTCGAGTTTTAGTTAAATTAACTAAAAGAAGTAGTTTAACTACTTCAACTATTTTGGGATGCATAAAAGAAAAATGAGAAGGAAGAACAAGGGAAAAATAGAAGTAGAAAGCATACTAAGGTTTTCTCTCGAGTTTTATTGAGATAGTTCATTTTTCATTCATTCTTCAATTCATGAAAATCCTAATTCTCTTTTATGACAGCAGGGTCCTATTGTAGACAACAAGATTCAAAGTTGAATTACATGATTCAGACACTTGTTCTCAGAGGTGTTGATCTATTTTTGATAGTATGTGTAGACTTGTTTGTTTATGAATTAAATTTCATCACTGATAAATGATATTGTGAAGAGTTGAGTGGGCAACAATCTGTGGCAAGTTGATCCAGCTTTTAAAGTTCAATTTTTTACTTCTTGTCAGAGTCCTTTTGTATGGTTTTCATCGAGGATATCTAAGTTTGAATTTGGTTCAAACTCCCTTAGGGATTTTTGTAAAGAGAACGATTCTTTTGATTTCTTGGAATGAAATAAGTGATTGTTATTCTGTCTCATCTGTGTCAATATGTGACTTGGTATTTTTTCTTTTGTCTGCACATTTACTTTTGCATCTATTGTATTCAGAAAATTATATTAAATGTTGAATTTTACAACAATATTTTATTCTAAAAAATCAGCCTAAGACCTTGTAACTAATACTTGTGGTTTGGGAAATAATTTTTTAGGCTATAAACATAGGGTGATATTCCCTTCTATCTTGCTTTATCCAATCAAGATCTGAAAATGCTTGAGTAAGATAATTTCATATATTTTCCTCAACATTTATTTGGTAACCATACTGGGGAGATATTCTATATCTCTCTCATTGTTTTTATGCTTGCTTATCATTGAATATATTTACATTTCTGATGTTGATCCTTTGACTGTTTCTTTTCTTCATGATTGTACATGTTGCAAGGAAGCCCAATATTCAACCCGATCTTCAATATCAAACCAAAATTGCTTTGAACTTGTTTAATACCATCTTAGATACCTCTAATACACGGGTTGAGCTTAACCACTCATGGGAAGCAATTGAACAAGACATAAGTGTCCAAGAACGTTGGGAAGCTAGGCAAAGACAACCTAGGAATCAACCATCGATTTTCTTTTTTCTATAGTTTTGACCTTCTTTTCATGTCCTTAGAACCTCGTATCTCTAGGAGAAGAAGAGGTTTATCACCCAAGATCAACCCTATTGCTGAAATAGGAAGAAGAAACGTTGTTTTTTCAGCCCAACAAAGTACTCTAAGGATAACTTTGTCTGATTCAGCTAGTTCGTCTTTCTCTCCCTTACCTATCGTTCACAAGATGCAATCTAGTGGTGGCTCTGGTGGCACTGGAGGTGCTTCTTCATCTCAACCTTCAGCCTTGTCAGTGATTGGTAGCTTATATAATCACTAAGTCCCTGTCCAATCTACTACAAACCCTGCCAAAGTCATTAAAAAGTATGGGATTTTTCAGTTTGAAGAAGATGCTACAACTACCCTGTGGCATGTTGCCTCCCCTCTTAACCTAGCAACTACTACTCATCCACTTCCTGAATTCAAATAGAATCTCCCTAGGCTTGTAGGGAATAACACTGTCACTACGAATGAACACTTGGTGGCTAGCAACTACTACTCATCCACTTCCTGAGTTCAAATAGAATCTCCCTAGGCTTTTAGGGAATAACACTGTCACTACGAATGAACACTTGGTGGCATTTTATAATGCCTGTCACAACATAGGAGCCAATGACAACGACACTTGTATGCACTTATTTGTGAATTCCCTTGAAGGGAAGGCTGTGACCGATTTATTTGACCTCCCTCCTAATATTTTGTCTACTTGGGAGGAGTTAGTATATTGGTTCAAATATACCTATGGGCAATCCAAAATCCCAACCAAGTTGTTACAGGAGTACAATAACTTCGCTTATAAGGATGGTGATACTATCAAGTCCTTCAACTTGCGTTTCGCCAAATTGTACAAAAAAATACCTGAACTCATTCACCCTCATAACCTAGCCGCTTTCATGCATTATTATAATGCATTACCTACCCCATACCATCATAGGCTTGAGGAAAGGCCATAGATAACCTTGGTTTCGCTCTTCACACTTGTTTAGAGTATGAAGAACAACTTGAAAGAACAGGTCTTCATGGGGGAGACTCAATTAAACAAACATACATGTCTGCCCCCTTACAGCTTGTACAAGACATGAATAATCGAATGATAGCGTATGAGTGGAAAGAAAATGTCCCCTCTCTTACCCCTAGAGTTTCATCTTCTTTTACACCCCCCTTTAGAAATCCAAATGAAAACAATTTTCAGCCTAAAGCTATCATACCTCGTAGTTGGTGTAACTTTTTCGAATAACACCATGAGGAAAGTACATGTGAGCTAAACAAGAGTGTTAGAGATAAAATATATGGTAAAATACATGAAACTACTATTGTTTTCCTAGACTTCACAGAGCCAGAGGATGTCATGATCATAAATACTAGGAATAAATCCTATGCTCCAAAAAGGAAATATGATCCTCCTCGTACTTCTTCTAGCCCAAGCTCATCTTCACTAGCTACTATTGTTCTGGTTCATAAGGCTCCTGATAGTCGATGAACTACCTCCCCTCTTCCCTCTTCCAAATACAACATTCTAAATCAGTTGGCCAACATCAAAGCAGATGCTACCCTCTTGGACATGGTTTTCTTCCTTGAACAATAGAAGCATCTAAAAAATTTCATGGAAGGAAAAGATTCCATTGTAGCCAACCTCTCTGAAGAGGTAGATGAAGAGGATTCGTCTGTAAATAAAGTAAGTGTACATAAATTTAGACACCTTGCAAAAAACCCCTCGTTTTATATTTCTGTAAAGATTATGGATAATATTGCCCATTGTTGTCTCATTGACGACGGTTCGGGCCCAAGTGTAATGTCAAAAATGATTATGGAAGAGATAGGCTTGTCTTGTACAAATGAAAATGCCAGAAGCATGCTCTCTTATAATAGTTTACAACAAATTACCATAGTTGAAATCAAGGATGTGACCTTGGTTTTGTGTGCTCATCCTAAAATAAGGACAATCCTTAATATTAAGGTAATAGATATGCTAGTGAGTAATTACTCGATCATCTTAGGAAGAGATTGGCAAGATTTGACAAGTGGATACCTATCACTTGATGGGACACACTTATCCAATCCTCTAAATGGAAAAAAACATCATAGTCCTAAGAGAGGGGAGAATTTAACCTTACATAGAAAGCATCCCACAGCCTAATGTGAATTATATCGAGGAGGACCTAGGAGTGTATTCCATATTTGTAGATGAGGACAAAACTACCTTGGAACAAATCGAATTAGAGGATGGGATGTGGCATATGCACTTTGATGGTTCATGCTCCAATGAAGGAAACAAAGTTGGTATTATATTATACTCTCCTGTGGGTAAGATTCATAACTTTTCCTATAGGATAGAGTTTACTTTCACAAACAATGTCACTGAATTTGAAGCATTACTGATAGGCATTGAAAATGCCTATAATCTGGGTTTTGGTCACCTTACAGTTTTTGGGGATTCTGAACTTGTTGTAAACCTTGTACGTAAGATATACTCTTCTAGCAATAAGTTAATGAAACATTATACCCAAACTGTTTGGGAACTTATCTCGAAATTACTATATTTCAACATAACTCATGTTAAAAGGGAATTTAGCTCAATGGCTTACAGGTTAGTTTTTTTTGCAGTCTCTCCTATTCAGAAACTTCTGCAACAAAGACCTAATTGTACCTTTCAATATTTGTATCATATTTACATCCCTAAAAACATAGATTCATGGTAGGTCTTCCCTAGTGATGAGAGCATCTGTGCTTTCATTCAAAATGAACCGTATAATCCTATGGAAATTATATTGATGGAAGATAACAAAATTCCTAAGGGCTTGACTTCTCTAGAAAGTTCATTTCCATCGAGTGATGTAGGCAAGAAAGAAAAACATAAAGATGAGGAGTCAAAAGGGAAAGTGGGTGAGACCATTTTCTTGAACATTGGAACACCCGAGTCTCCAAAGAATGTTAAAATAGGTGCCCAATGTTCTGATGAAGAAAAATTGAAGTTCGCTAAGATGCTTTGTGAATTTCAATATGTTTTTGCTTGGTCTTATGAGGATCTTCGTGGTTTTGATATTGCTCTTATACAACATGCCATTCCTATGAAGGAGGGCATAAAACCAGTTAGGCTAAAACAAAGACCCATTAACCCTGCACTGGAAGCAACTATTCGAAAGGAGTTGGAAAAACTCTTGAAGGATGGGATCATTTTCTCGGTTAAGTATTCTGAGTGGGTTTCCAATTTGGTTCTCATTAAGAAAACAATTGGTCAAATCAGATTATGCATAGATTTTTGTGCATTGAATAGGGCTAGTATAAAAGATCACTTTCCTCTCCCTAATATGGAAATAATTTGGCAACAAGTTGCAATGTCACAGATGATGTCCTTACTTGATGGTTTTTTTGGTTACAATCAAATCAAGGTAAAAAAGGCAGATAAATATAAAACCACTTTATTACTTGTTGGGGCACTTTTTCTTATGAACGTATGTCTTTTGGATTATTTAATGAAAGTGCCACTTTTCAAAGATCTATGCAAATAGATTTTGAATATTTGATCAGCAAGATTATTCAGATCTATCTTGATGACTTAACTATGTATTCTAGAAATCAATCAGATCATTTTGGTCATCTTAAAAGAGTTATTATGAGATGCAAGAAATTTGGAATTTCTCTAAATCCTATTAAGTTTATTTTCGGCATTACCAAGGGAAATATCCTTGGACACATTGTATTTGATTCAAGAATAAGCATTGATCATGAAAGGATTGTTGCTAACCTAAATATGTCTTCTCCCACTTCCAAGAAGGAGGTTCAAGATTTTATGGGTGTTATTAACTTTGTCTGTATGTTTGTTCCTGCTTGTGCTGCAATGGTCAAGCCAATTCATAATCTGCTTAAGAAATATCGTTCATTTTCTTGGACAGATGATGTCGAAAATGATTTTGTAGGGATCAAGAAAGAAATCAGTTCTGCACCGGTTTTGGCAAAGTTGGATTTTGAGAAGGAATTTATGATATATACTAATTCCACAGAGGAAACCATTTTTGTTATCTTCACGCAATGTGATGACCAAGTTAATGAAAAACCAGTGGCTTACATGAGTTAAAGCTTGTTTGATGATGAGTTTAAATATTCTTTTATTTAAAATCATGCTTTCGCTCTTGTTAAAGTTGTTGAAAACTTTCGCCACTTCATCTTAGGTAAGCACACATTGGTAAAAGTCCCTTTACCCACTGTCAAGTTTTTGCTCTCATAGACTTATCTTTCAAATAAGATTGCACATTGGCTTGCCAAGATTCAGGAGCATGATTTAACTATCATGACTTCTAACACCATCAAGGGATGTGACTTAGCCCTTTGTTTAGCTCAACATGCTGAAACTAGTGAAGAAATTGATGAACATGATAGCTCTCTATCAACACTGTTTTACATTGGCAATCAAATCCTTCATGTGTCTGAACATCCTTGGTATAAAAATTTGGTTTACTACTTGAAAAATCAAAGGTGTCCAGATAACTTAGACACTCATCAAAGAAGAAGGCTCTGTCTCGAAATCTACTAGATACGTCATTATAGGAGACTTATTGTTTAGAAGATTTGTCAATGGTATGTTGCTTCATTGTGTAAACAATGAGGAAGCAGAAAAATTGTTGCAAGAGACTCATGGTTCTTCAAATTCTGTTATTCATGTAGTAGGTCACTTTTCTGATAAAACCACTACTTTTAAGATTATCAAAAAAGGATACTATTGGCCTTCAATCTTTTGTGATTCTTATGTTTTTTTGAGATCTTGTGACAAGTGCCAGAAATTTGCTAAGAAAGAACGTCTTTCTGCTATGCCTTTACAACTTGTCCTCCTAGATTTTCCTTTTTCAAAATGGGGTTTAGACTTTATTGGTCCCATTAATCCTCCATCTTCAACATGACAAGTCTTTATATTGACATCCACAAACTATTTTATGAAATGGGTTGAAGTTGTCCCGCTTAAACATTCGCAGGATGAGCAGGTGATTTCTTTCCTTGAAAATAATATTTTTTCCAGATTTGGTCTTCCTTTGGAAATTATTACAGATAATGGTCCTGCGTTTATTTCTTCTAAGATGACCCAATTTTTAGCTAAGTTGGGGGTTAAAATTTTTACCTCATCATCTTATTATCCCCAAGGAAATGGGCAAGCCGAGTCTATCAATAAGAATCTAGTAAGAATTATCAAAAGTCTCATTGAAGATAAGCCTCGTTAATGACACACTCTCCTCATTTACGCCCTTTGGGTAGATCGAACTACCACCAAGATGAGAAATGGTTGCACTCCTTTCCAACTTGTTTATGGTCAAGAAGCCAATATGCCTAATGAGATGGAACTTTCCTCCTTAAGGTTAATGCTACAGGTTGAAGAATTAAATTCTTCTGATGTTTCTCAAAGAATGAATGCACTTTTGTCTTTAGAGGAGCAAAGGACGTTTTCCTTGGATAATATAAAGAGAAGATAACAAAATGTTTAAAAATATTTCAATAAGAGTGTCAAAGCTGTCAAATTTAAAGTCAATGAGAAGTTACTGTTGTGGGATTCAGCTCATGTTGATAGAGTAAGGCATTCAAAGTTTCAAAAATTATGGTTGGGTCCTTTTAAGATCGCTTTTGTCCCAGGCACAAATTCTTACATTCTAAAGGACTTACAAGAGCGATTGTTTTCCTACAACACTAACGGTTCCCACTTAAAACATCACATGGAGCCAACTTGAAAATTTTAACATTGTTTGGAATGTTTTTTGTATATTAGTAGTTTTTCATTTTTTTTTTACATTTCTGTTTTTCAATTTCTGTTATGTCATTTCTGCTTATTTCAATTATGTTGTTTCATTTCTGCTATGACATTTCTTACTTTTTTTTTTACTTCGTTTCTCGTCAAAATAAAATGTTGGATCAATTTTACCACAACGACGCTTCTACAAAGTATTGTTAATCAATAACAATCGAGTTACACAGTTGTCATGATGTTCCCCTTGAAAACATCATTGAAATTGGTATCTACTTCCACTGTTGTTTTATAAGATAGTTGGTTTTATCCCTCTTCTGCTTTCCTTTTCTTCATCTATTTCAAGACTCAAAAGAGAAAGTTCAGAAAAAAAAATTCTCCTTGAATTTAAGAATATTCTTTTTTAGTCCAATGATTATGCTTATAGGGGTACTGATGCAGTGCCCCTACCTCAGTAGGGTCTACTGACCTCCCAGTCACTTAATCTTCAAATTCCCTGAGATGGATTATCTCTTCAATTCCCTATTTGAATCTTCATAGCAGGTCCTCATGTCCTATTATGTGACTCTGCCCACGTGAACAAGCACCAGACACAAGCCTCCTCTACGTGACCACTGGTTGTGACCACACACCTAACTAAAAGGCGCTTCACAAATCGTGACCTCAGGTATCCTGTTGTGAGTCACCTGACTCTCTCTACTTCCAACTTCCAAACTCTTGTGTTTTGAACTCGCAGACTCCAAATTAGGGATTTAGTGAGCACTGGCTCCTTCCCCTATTTTCCACCGATGTGATCTCCAGCTATAACCTGGGGTCAAACTTCCGAGCACTATGGGACTTCACACTTCGCGACCTCACGAAGTAGCTCTCCTCCCTTCTCCCAAAGTCTGAACTCCTGACTTCACTCACCTCAGATCAATGGTCCGAGACTCCCCGTGATCTGACGGTCCTAATTCCTTCTTTGCGAGTCGAAAGTTCACGTTTCATGACTTTGGAAAACAACTTCCTCCGTTCTCTAGACTCTTGATTATCGATTTCCCGAAATCGCCTTCCCACAAAAGGAATCAATGGTTCGATCTTCCCTTAGATCAATGACTCACTATCTATCCTAAGCTTTCAAGTGTTGAATGACTCTCGGACCTTATCCTCATCGTAGTTGTACTAGATCCAACAACTCATGGATATCGATACTTCTCCCTCCAGGAATTTTTACCGTCCATCCAGGCTCTCAATGACTCCTTACCAAATAATTTGGTGCCAACCCTTCTGAGCTTGTGCTTTCTTCTTTGACTTGGAAGATTTCAAACGTTTCAAAGGCTTCGACCTTTGATTATTCTGTGAGCCCAGTGACTTTGGGTCTCATCCGCATTTCTGAGAACGATATCTCTCCTGATATTTGGCAAATGAAATTGAACCTCATCCCTAGCGCACACTTGCGCTCGGCATGCAAATTTGCACTGGCTCTCCCTGAGTTTTCAACTTACTCAATCTCTAAGGGACTCGACCCTTCTACGTATTTTCAAAAGACTTTCTAGTGCCCTCCTGGCACACTCTGCGCTCGACCTCCTGAGATTTCGAAATTGAAACAAGTTCCCCTCTTCGCGCACTCCTTACACTTAATATGTACACTCTTCATACAAAAGTTCCATGCTATCTCTTTTGAGCTTCGAGTCAAAAAAGGCTCTCTTACACACACTCCTTGCATAACTTACAAAATAGACACAATTGAAACTTATATTAACAATCACAATTTCATATACTCATAACGAAATTCATTCATTTATGAAAATACAATAACAGGGAATTGCAAACAGTAACGATACTATGCATTTGGATCAATTTTCCTCTGTCATATTCATTCAAAAGTAAATAGCTACAACTAAGATCAAATCAATAACTAAAAACTCAGAAAATTCCTACTAACTCGCAACTGCCTCATTTGGGCGTACCCAACCTCTTTCATCTCTGAGGGTTCTTAGGGTTCCCCTTGACTACTTGTCTACCTGAAAACCTAACCTAACTGCTACCTTAGTTCAGTTACATTCAAGAGTAGGAGTGGAAAATCCCACTTCACTCGTGATCATTCAAAAATGCTCCAAAAGATTCATCGTAACTGCCAGCATTTGAGATTCTAAAATGATTCCCAGGTGTTGAGTTGTCCAGCTCCGTGTGCTTGCTAACGATGCTCCTGCATCAGATAAACCCCCTAATACTTAACACTTTCCATGAGTTATTCCCAAATTCCTGATAATTTTTCCCTTAAATCCACTCACTTCCCCCTGTTGCATAATCATTTTGATTTATATCTTATTGATATGATGTTACTTGGTCTGCGGAACCCGAAATTTTGAGTTCTTAATCTGTTGGAAATAAATTTCCCTGTGGAGTCCCCAGTTTGTTGACGATTAAAATTGTAATGATGAATTCCACCCACAAATTATTATTTAACTATGCTAATAATGTAATACTAGTAGGTGGGACCCCCTTGTATACTAGAGGCACAAGGATAGACATATTACAAATGTTTTTCTATTGTTTTGATGTTGCCTACACATTCCTACATTTTTTACGATGCAGTCTTGGTTTCATTTGGTATGATAATAAGTGGATAATGCATTATTGTGGAGTGCTTTTGGTAATCGCTTGCGACACATAACAATTTTATGGGTATGAGGAGCATGTTGTTTACAGTGGCTATGTTATAATCTTGTTACTAATTCTTATGATTGATTACTTAGCCACATATATGAAAGGGATAATTTAATGGTAGCATGATCAAAACAAAGAAAAAAAAACTATGAAAAAGGTTCTAAAGTTATAGCAAAAGGAAAGAAACTATGTAAAAGGATTACATGCAAATTTCGAATAAAAGAACTAAAGAATACAAGTGTTAGTCCTAATTGTTATGCTATTTGTTTGGTTAATGGACTATGCAAATTTAATTAGATTTGAATGGAGGCACATATAGCATTGTTAATATGGATTATTGTGTGGAGTTATGGCAAGGGTTAACGTGTAAACTATTTTGGGTGGCCCATTATGCAATGGATATCATCTCGAATATCATGATGGTTTGGCATTGAATATGCATTGGTTATATGGCTTGATTATTGGTGAATTTTATGCTTATTGGGATGTTTCGTACTTTGAATTGAATGGGTCCAGGTGATTCAAGCGACGTGCATTTACTACATGTCACTACATACTTTCCCTATATCTCGTCACCCTAGCATTATTCCATTGTTTCAATTTCGCTCTGTTGGTTGTGAAGCTCCGCATTTTCAGGTTTTTGGAAGGGAAAGCTCAACCAACTTGCCATTAAAACTTTTTTCCCACGGGTATGATTCTTTTCTCTCCATCCATGATGTATTCTCTGTTGTATGAACCAAATGATGGCTCAATGATGCTTGAATTCTGTGTGTTCTTGAGAATTTTCACTATGTGTAAATGTAGTGTTATGGATCTCTGTGATGACTATAAAATGTTGGTAATTGAAAGCAAAGGAATAGGTATTATTAAGTTGTGAATTGGTTGTTTTCTCCGTTAGTGTAGTTTTATGATGGGTCTTCGTGGAATAATAAGTAACAATGGTGCAATATGGCTCTGGGATGATGATTGAGGGTTTTTGTTCAGTTTATCACTGTTAGTTAACTCGTTTCCTCTTAGTCGTTGAGGTAAGACTTACCCATTTGTAGAGAAATTGCCAACAATGGTGTGTTCTTTTATTGGATCCTGAACTATTGTTATATCTCATTCTCGACTGTCTTTTCACTGAAATCTTGCCAAAATGTCCAATATTGGTCACCCAAATATTAATATAGGCCTATGTGTTTAATGAATATCATATACGAAGGCTTCCATACACCACCGCTATCATTCTCACTGTAATGATGTATGTGGGCTCATTATCAATGGTTGTCAAAAGTTATTAACCCCCGGGTGATTGGAAAGAGACATTGTCTCACTGTGTTTAAATACCCACCAATGTTAATTTAACCCTCATCTCTTCTCTGCAAGTGTTAGATGCACCTGTGTGAACTAGGTTATTTTACTCTTCATGTCTTTTCTCTCCTTGGGTGTTAACTATTGGTTTCATCCAGGGCTTGGATTAATAATTCAAGGGACTCTCTGGCTCATTGTTGTTTGTTTCAAAATTATTTTTTTGGCATGTGGTTGTAAATCGATGTTGAAATAGATATAAGTCTCGGAAGACCATCAACTCTCTTTGTTTTGTTTAAAAAGATGAACAGGTTTTTGTTGCCTCCCTGCATTTGATTTTGACAGAGCCCGATTTAGACTCTAACTTATCTTTGCTCTCCCCGGGCACCTTCTGTGGTTGTCAAGTATTGGTTATGAGTTAAATGGTTATGGAATTCTTTAAGACACATGCTCTCTTGTCGATTCTATGTCTGGTCCTTCTATGATAAAATTGTTTGAACAAATAAGAATGGAAACGAATGGTTGCATATAGTCGATGACTCTCTTCCTATTCGTTATGGTTTCGCTCACTATGTTTATCCAATGTGGTCTTGATTGCATAAGGAGACACCTGTATGATTTTTACTAAGCCCAATTAGGGTTATGGAAAGGTAAAAAATGATGCATGTGTGTCAATCGAGTTTTTTTCACTCATATATGATTGGTTATATTGGAAACAACACATACACTATCAATTGTTTAAAAAAGAAGTTATACCCACAGAGATCAAGCTTGGGGTTTATGTTGGGTTGATTGTTGTTGTTCAAGATTTTGTCGATTGATTAAAGTCATGTGTATGATCGAGCATGATTTTAAGTCTGTCCACGTTTTTTTTAGAAGACACATGTGTACATTTTAATTCGGCCCGATTTTTGATTGGTAAACAATGGATATTATTTTTTTATCATGGTGCAGGGATAGATGTTGAGCATATTGTTGTGCATGTTTTCATTTTTTTTTTTTTAAAGGAAGAAGGGATCAATGTTTTATTAAACAGTACTGTTGAATGGAAAAATATTTAAGGTTCTTGGAAATTTGATTATTAAAACAACAAGCAGTTTTGTATACAATTGGGGAACAATGAATATTGGTGCTTTTTGGATTGATTTTTGAACAGAGTTGTGATTGTTGATTTATTTAATTTATTTTATGAACAATATCCATCCAATTCCATGTCATTTTCTGACTTTTTCACTTATCACGAATCCCCTCATGATCCCGGATTCATTTTACACACCCTGTTATTAAAATTAAATTAAAACTATGTATTACAGTGATTAAGAAATAACACAGAGATGGATCACAACTGATATGATTTTGATATTGTTGCACAGTTGATTGTTTGATGAATTGTTGAGCAGTAATCATGTTCTTACTCACTTTCATTTCCTCACTTTTCCACTCAATACAACCCCCTCAGATATCCCAGAACCCTTATTCACCCCCTACTCATTGACAATTATTAAATGAATTTTATGGATTGGATTGCATGGGTCTGATGTGATTGTTGAGCCAAATTTTGTTTCATATTAAGAGATGTCATGTATGGTTTGTTTAATAAGCTAGTTGCTAGTAAACGTTGCATATAAGATGAGATTATTCACTAGAGGAAGCCATGGATGAAACAACAGAGGAAGAGGGAATTTGGACAAAAGGCCTAGAAGGCCAAGATTCTTGATACATTTTGATCCATATCCTCAAGAGTTAAACCAACTCTTCCAAGTTGGATTTTTCAATTGGTTTGGACAATGGGTAGTCCAACCCAAAACAGAGAGGCCTCCCTTCTAACCCTAACATGTCCCTGGTATCCCTGTGCCTCCTCATGTTTCATTGCAATTGAAGTTCCCGAGAATGACGGATGGCAGGAGATTGTTCACCCAACAGTCTCCCAACATCATGGTTGGATAAATTTGTCTCTACCTGCTCCTCCTCCACCTATTAACCCAAATGTCTAGATTTTCCTTGCACACTCACCTATACAGTCCTCCCACTCAATCAAAATACTCAACACCGAAACCCACCACATGAATGACAAACGAAAATTTGTTGTTGCCCCCTCCTCTCCCTCAAGTGATTCAACCTAATCGGTTTCATCCCGCATGCACTTGAGAGATGATTGTTCTCATGTCATCAATGAGATCAAGCCTCAAAGATTCACACAACCTAAGGCTAATTCAGGAAATTCAAAAGGAGATAGAAACAACAAAGGGAAAATTTCCTCCCAAAGTGGAAAATACAGTTTTTGAGTATATTTTATTATTGTTTTGTTGAGAACAGTGGACTACTGAAGTTTTTGGACAATGTACTATTTTTGGATATTATATGTTTGGATATGATTTAAAATATCATTGATATTTAATTTTCAAAATCATGAGAATGATTATGGGAGTCACAAGGAGGGATGTGTTTGATTGATTGACTAGTTATGTTTATTTTAAGAAACTAAAGGGAGTCACAAGGGGTCCCACCTACAAGTTATTATTTATTAAAAGACCCTCATTATTATTATTATATTAATTCTTCCCCTAACTAAAAGTTAGTTGATTTTTAGTTAACTTAACTAAAAGAAGTAGTTTAACTACTTCAACTAATTTGGGATGCATAAAAGAAAAATAAGAAGGAAGAACAAGGGAAGAATAGAGGGAGAAAGCATACTGAGGTTTTCTCTTGAGTTTTATTGAGATAGTTCAGCTTTCATTCATTCTTCAATTCATTAAAAGCCTAATTCTCTTTTATGATAGCAGGGTCCTATTGTAGATAGCAAGATTCAAAGTTGAATTACATCATTCAGACACTTGGTTTTAGAGGTGTTGATCTATCTTTGATAGTTTGTGTAGACTTGTCTATTTATGAATTAAATTTCATGAATGATAAATGATATTATGCAGAGTCGAGTGGGCAACAATCTGTGGCAAGTTGACCTAGCTTTTAAAGTTCAATTTTTTACTTCATGTCATAGTCCTTTTGTATGGTTATCATCCGAGATATGTAAGTTTGACTTTGGTCCAAACTCCCTCAGGGATTTTTGTAAAGAGAACGATTCTTTTGATTTCTTGGAATGAAATAAGAGATTTCTATTCTATCTCATATGTGTTAATATGTGACTTGGTATTTTTTCTTTTGTCTCCACATTTACTTTTGCATCTATTATATTCATAAAATTATATAAAAATGTTGAATTTTACAACAATCTTTTATTCTAAAAAATCAGCCTGGGCCCTTGTAACTAATACATGTGGATTGGGAAACAATTTTTGAGGCTATAAACATAGGGTAATATTATCGTCTATCTTTCCTTAGCCAAGCAAGATCCGAAAATGATTGAGTAAGATAATTTCATATATTTTCCTCAACAATCACTACTTGATCCAACGGTCCATAATGCTACTGCCTCAGATTTGACAGTTGAGATTTAATCCTTCCCAACCTCTGACTTCACCTTGATCTAACGATACTAGATTGTCTTGAAATAAGAATAAATGACTCCTGTGTTATTTCAAATGCATCATCTCTTTTGAGCTTTGATTAACATTCTTCTTTCTGAGCTTTGGGTTTATATTGGATTCTTATGCACCTTGTTGACATCAATGACAATATCGTACCATTGTGTCCAACATTCTCCCCCTTTGACATTGATGACAACCTTTTCTTTGAAATATTTTTGTTTTTTTTGCTTATCAATTTCCTCCCCCTTTGACATCAATCACAGAGGGGATCTTTCTTTGTTCCCCCTGTAGCAATGATCCCCCTGACCATGTGCCCCTTTTATTCTGATACTACTTTTATGGTTTTAATGAGGTATGTGAATTACTCCCAATTTATGTCAAAGATTTTAAAAGGTACTCCTGGGAAAATGTTTTGTGAATATGTTTGCAATTTGTCCACATACACTATTTTAACCACTTTTTTGATAACTTGGTCTCTTAGGAAATGGTATTTAATTGGGATGTGTTTGGTTTTAGAATGCATTATTGGATTTTTAGAGATACTTATGGAACTAGTGTTATCACAATTAATAGTAATGGGATCAACATATCTTATTTGTAAATCTTCTAATGTTTGCTTCATCCAAAGAACTTGTGTGCAACAAGAGGCAACAACAATGTATTCTTCCTTTGTTGTAGATAGTGATGTGGATGTTTGTTTCTTACTTATCCATGCTACCCAACATTTTCCTAAAAATAATGCTCCTCCACTGGTGCTTTTCCTATCATCTATACTATCGGCCCAATCTGCATCAACATATGCAATTAGCTTGAAGTCTTTATCTTTTGGATACCATAATCCAAGTTCTAATGTGCCTTTAAGATATATGACTATTCTCTTTACTTATTTTAAGTGAGTTTCTTTAGGTGTGGATTGAAATCTCCCCACGAGTCCTACAACCTGCATGATGTGAGGTTTTGTTATTGTTGAATAGAGGAGACTTCCAACCATTGATTTGTACATCATTTGATCCACTTTTGGTGAGTCATTTTCTAAGCTTAGTTTACATCCAGTGACCATGGGAGTACTCATAGGTTTATTTTATTCCATTTGGAATTTATTTAGAATTTACTTAATATATTTGTCTTGGGAAACTAATATTATTTTTTTTGTTTGATTTACTTGTAAACCTAAGAAGAAGGGCAGTTCTCCCAACATAGACATTTCAAATTCTTCTTGCATTTTGGTTGCAAAATTTCTGCTTAGTATACTAAAATTACTTCCAAATATGATGTCATCTACATATACCACCACAATAATCATGTTTTGATCCTCAATTTTGATGTGTAAGTTGTTGTCAGTAGTCCCTCTCTTATATCCTTATTTTTGCAGGTATTGATCAAGCCTTGAGAACCATGCTTTGGGGGCTTGTTTAAGACCATACATGGCATTTTTTAGTTTTTACACATAGTCATGATTTTCTGTTAACATGAATCCTTCTGGTTGCTCAACATAGACTTCTTCTTTTAGTGTTCCATTAAGGAATGTTGACTTCACATCCATCTGATAGATTTTGAAATTTCTGAAGCATTCAAATGTCAGGAACATTCTAATGGCCTCAAGTCTTGCTACTAGACCAAAAGTCTCTTCAAAATAAATACCCTCCACTTGGGAATATACTTTGCAAACTAATCTTGCTTTGTTCTTTATAATCTCCCCATTTTCATTTAGTTTTTTCTTGAATATCCACTTGGTTCCTACCACATTCTTGTCCTTGGGTCTTGGAACTAGTTCCCAAGTCTGGTTCTTCTCTATTTGGTCCAGTTCTTCATCCATTGCTTTTATCCAATCTTTAATTTTGTTGGATTCTTTAAACGACTTAGGTTATATCAGGGATAACATTGCTTGTTCTGAGTCAAATGTGATTTTCCTTCTTGTTTCCACTCTTGCATTTTTATCTCCAATAATCAGACTTTCAGGATGATTCTTTTGAACTCTTTTTTATGGAGCTTTTGGAAAGGGAATTTATTCATTGTCTTCTTCATTAGTATACATTTTGTTTTCTTGTGTTTCATTATCTTCATCTTCTTGCTAAGATTTTTTTATCAATTTTGTATATGTCTTGGGATATGTTCTTATTTAGTTTTAGATCATATATATTTACATTGACACTTTCCACTATATTTAGTAGTCTAATATTATAACATATGTATTCTTTATTATTAGGTGAATACCCTAAAAATATCCCTTCATCGGATCTTGGATCAAACTTTCCTAAATTATCTTCATCATTCTTAATGTAACATATACTTCCAAAAATTCTAAAGTGTTTTACAGATGTTGGCCTGCCAAACCATAGTTCATAAGGAGTTTTGTCATGGTTGGGTATCAACTAAGCTTGATTAAGTATGTGGACTATTGTGTAGATTGTATCTCTCCAAAAAAATTCTGGAAGATTGGCTTCATTTAGAATGGTTCTTGCAACTTCTTGAATTGTTCTGCTTTTCCTTTCTACCACTCCATTCTGTTGAAGAGCCCCGGGAGATGAAAAATGTCTTTTGATGCCATGATTTTCACAGAATTGAATGAACTCTTTAGAGGTGAATTCTCCTCCGTTTTTTGATCTCATACATTTAATTTTGAGATTTGTTTCATTCTCTACAAGGGCTTTGTATGTTTTAAACTTTTCAAATGCTTCTGATTTTTCTTTTAGAAAGTATACCCAGGTCAATCTTGTGTAATCATCAATGATCAACATAAAATAATGTTCTCCATAAGTAATTTTAGTTCTGGTAGGTCCACATAGATCTGTGTGAAAAAGTTTTAATGGTTTTGTTGTGGAATTATCTTATGTTTTGAACCTAACTCTTATTTGCTTCCCTATTTGATAATGTTTACAAATAGAATATGAAGGCTTAATAAATTTTGGTAGATCCCTTACTGCCTCCTTCTCGTTGGCTTTGATTAATTTTTCAAATCTTAAATGTCCCAACCTTCTATTCTATATCCATATTTCATCTACTTGGCTTAAAAAATAGTTTTATCCTTCATCTATATTAAGGATTCACACATTGCTAGATGTTCTTGGTGCAACTGCAACTAGATTTTCAGTGTCTTTTTTTATGATCTCACATTTCTGAGAATCAAAGGTAAGTATGTGACCATGATCACGTGTCTAGCTTACACTTAGGAGTACACCTTTTTCTTTGGTTTTGTTATTTCCTAAACTGACAATGCCTTTTCCTAGTATTTTGGCTAACATATTATCTCCAAATGTTACTTTTCCTTTTCCTTTCTTTTTTAACTTGAGAAATTTTCTTTGATATCTAGTCATGTGTTTGGAACATACATTGTCTATATACCACTAACATCCTTGGTTTCTCGCATATAGGGCTACATTGCCCTCTGTTTTCTTTTTCTTCCATACTTTTTTTATTATTGAGAATATTTATCCTTTTGTCATATTTTGACAATCTACATTCACTAGCTTTATGACCATAGTTGTTGCATTTGTAACATTCGACATTGTAGTCTTGTAGGGGAGAGAAGGAGTTATAATTTATTCTTTCTGCATTATCCTTATTATTTTTATATCTTTGAACATTTCTTGGATTGTACTTTATATAAGCTTTACAATGTATTGTTTTATATAAGGAAAATAATCTTTACAATGTATTGCTTTATGTACACAATTTTTGCAGGAATAACAATAATCAAGGAACATATATTGATTTTTGTTAGAGGGATTCCTTCTGATGATTTTATTTTTCTCGTCATCTTTTTCTTTAGTAGGAAGTGGAGATTTATGTTTATTTGGGATAGTTTTCAATGGTATTGTTCTTGTTTTATTTTCTTTTCTTCTTATGGGGTTCTTAAGAACATTTGAATAATTGATTTTGTTATTTTCTTGTTCTGTAGAGGGATCATATCCTATTCCTTTATTATCATTTGATTATCTCTGAATGCTAAAAATGTTATTCAAGATTTTTGAGTTGTTTTCAAACTTAGACTGAATATCTTCTTTTTCTAGTTTCCCTTTTAGATGAACTATTTCATCCTCCATTATCTTACATATTTGTTGTTTTTCATTGAGTTCTTTATTCAATATTTCTTCTTTTCTTTTGGTTTCTTGGAGCTCAGTTTTTATCTTAATAACCAATTGTTCCAACTCACTAATGGTTTTGGAAATTTCCTTTTCTCTTGATTTAGTATCTTCTTCAATCTCTAGAAGTTGTTCCCTTAGTAACTTGTTTTGATTTTTAGATTTTCTTAGTTCTTCAATTGCACGAATGAATTATTCCTCAAGGTTCACTTCTTCTTCATCTTCTGAACGATTATCATTTTGATTTTTTATTCACATAAATAAAATCTCTCGGTCCTCTTCTTCACTTTCTTCATATGAGTTATTTTCTTCTTAGGTAAAGAATGTTTTCTTCTTCTTGTAGAACATCCTTTTATATTTAGTTTGGATTTTCTTTTGATCTTTGAAGGTTATTTCATCATCACTTTCCTCCTACTTAGGGTAGGGAAATTTATTGGCACAGTATCCAATTTTTCCATAGTTGAAACATATTAGAGGAATCTTTCCTTTGTATTTCCCAGTCCCTTTCTTGAGTTTCTTCATGAAGTTGGAAATTTCTTCATAAAATATATCTAATAACTCTGCATTAGTATTTTTCTCCTGCTTCATATTTGTTTTAGATGCTTTAAAGGTTGTTTATCCTTTTGATGGGTTTTCTTTTCCTGTTCTCATCTCCTATGTTGTAAAAATTCCATGAAGCTAATCTATTGTGAGTTTGTCAAGTCCCGATTTATCTTCAATTGTGGAAATATTGGCATCATATCTCACAGGTAATGACCTTAAGATATTTTGTACAATAGGTTTATCGGTAAGTTCTTCTCATGTTGCTCTGATTGAATTAACTACATCATCTACCCTATGAAAGTATTCATCAATGTTCTCTTCTTCTTTCATCTTCAAATTTTCAAAGTGATTTCTATGGGTTTGTATTTTGGCTTCCTTGACTTTTCTATATCCTTCATATGCAACCTCGAATTTGTCCCAGATTTTCTTAGTTGACTTATAATGCATTACCTTCACACATATAGAATTTGTCAATCCTCCTAGAATGGAATTAATTGCTCTTGATTTGTCATTGCAAATATTATTTCCTGTAGTATCTTTGGGTGGATTAGATGGTGCAGTGTAACCATCTACAATAGATTACCAGACATCAAAACCAAGAGCCAACATGTAGCTTTTCATTCTTATTTTCCAAAGAGCATAACCACCTCCATTAAACAATGGTGCTTTGTTGGAAGACATTCCCTCTTATTGATCCATTTCTTTTAGGATCTACCTTTCAGTTATTAGACTATGTTGAAGGCACTGGATCCGATACCAATTGTTGGAAATACTGAGAGGGGGGGTGAATTAGTATTACCCTTTTTAAACAATTAGCAATTTTAATCTCCACAATAGATAAATAATGGACTTGTATTTAAAATCAATTATATAAATATAATTAACAGGAATTACAAGGTTTTATAAAGAATAATCTGAGATAATGAAGGACACCAATCCTTTTTAGAGCACCAACTCTAGGAGACGCAAATCCCCTTCTTCAGGGCACCAACACTAGGAAGCACCAACTCCCTTGTTTTAGGGCACCAACCCTAGGAAGAACCAACTCCCTTATCTTTAGGGCACCAACCCTAGGAAGCACCACATCCCTTATATTTAGGGAACCAACCCTAGGAAGCACCAACTCCCTTATTTTCACACTTACTTAGTAAAGGATATGAATCCTTCCTTGCTCCTCCCTTCCACCCTCACTGCATAAGTATCATCAATTCTTCTTCTTTGGGCTCTACTTCTGCTTTTGGTCTCCTGATCTGGACTACAGAGATGCTTCTTCATCACCATTCTATCTTGCTTATATAGTCTTCCAACTGGTGTGAGCATTGAAGCATTGTGTCCCTTTGTTTGGACCATTTCACCTCTTCAAATAAAATAACAGTAATAAAATTTATCATTTAATTTATAATTAATATCTCCCTCTATTATTATTCACACATTAACTTGAAATCTTTTCAATTTAGTAAGAGGGATTTTCATAAATCGATCACAGGTATGGATCGATTTCTTTTAACTCAATCCCATGCCTTTTTATTTTATTCTTAAGCTTATGTTGCGTCCCCGGTTCTCCAATAGATCATATTTGAGCTTTTCAATTATATTTCCAATGAATTGGATGTATTTGATCACTTAATATTAATCAGGACAAAATCCATATCCTGTCTGGTTCAAAGTTTCTTCCTGACAGAGGAAAAATTCTTCCTCTGTATGTTAAAATTCGCACAAACTCACTTTCAGGACCTCTATTCCATATGACCATAGGTGGTGACTAAGCACTAAGCCAAACAAGTGCTTAATCACTTATGAATATTGACGATCGTGTTTTATTTACATGTTTTGGATGGATGATTCTCGTTCACTTCGGGACTTCGACATTTTAGGACTCATGCCTTTGCAGTCTTCCAACTCTTCCGGAGAAAATTCTTCCAAAGGGTGTATCAACACTCCCTGCTTGATAACCTTCATATGTCCAAGAGATAGGACCTTAGACTTAGGCATAAAGGAGCTCATGCTCTCTGGGTATTCAGCTATTCATGACCTTGGCCTTTGGTGCTTCAGGTAGTTTTGTTGGTAGGAGAAGCTGGATATCCTGAAGGATGAACTCTCGGAGTGACGAATCTTATTGACGTCACTGTTGAAATGACACTAGCTGAGTGGCTGCCACGTGTCACCTTGATTTGTGACTTTCGTATACCTAATGTGCCAACTATACCTTGACACTTTTCATTAGCCGATTGGTCCACATGTCATATTTGTCTACTGCCACATCTCTTACTTCATGGCTTTGGGAGTTTTGGCACTTTTATACCATCCTTTAATTATTGTCGAAGTGTTAAATATATCTACCACCGTAGATTTTCAACTGTCTTGATCCTATGGACTTTGTTTATTCTGGAACTCCAGGGTTCGAGAGTTCTTGGTTTATCTGAGTTTTTTATCACTGGAGTAGGTCAAGGATAGAGTTGACCACCTTATTCCTTAGCGTGCTATGAATAAAATGGGGTTTCTATTGGAGGATCATTTATCACTCCTAGGATCAATGATTCATAATCGTTGTAGAATAAGATGCAATGATTGAATTGCAGATTTCAATTGACCACAGAGTTGTGATACTGGAAACATCGATCTAGAGAAAATCAATGACCCTAATCTATTTCGCAAACTCAAATGCACGGGAGATAATGGAGGAAGCCAAACCCAAAGAGTTAATTCAAATCCTCCCTTATAATTTTTTGTGTCCACCATCGATTGGATCGGATGGTCCATAATCATTTCAATATTGGTTAGCAGTTGACTAGAGTCAACACAAACTCAAACCCAAAGCTTTATCAAAATCATTTTATAGTATTTCGAGTCCATCGTTTATCAATATTGGACAACCCTCATTATTTCATGTTATGTTGAGTATTTACCAAAGTCAAAATAGACATGGACGTGAAATGTGTATTATGCAAAAATTTATAAACCACGTGTCAACACTATGTGTTATTGTGTTGTGGCTTGGGATTAATTCGGGACCATTTGTCAAATGCGAAATCAATAAAGACCGCCCACTCAACACTTGCTTGTTTATGAACCGTCAATCTAATTAACGCTAAGATAATCCTTGTGTGTGGTTTCTCTCGGTCACATACCAAGTTTATATGGAAAACATGAGGTAGAGAAGGGTTAAAATGTTGGATAGCACCTGGTTATAGGGTAAGGTCACCTAGTAAATAGAAAAAGTACCTACGAGATAAAACATAAAGCATGCCTTGCACAATATTTGTTTAGATGTTGGTCACAATGATTGGTTCTATGAAAAAGGGGCCACAATATTAACACCCATCCATCATCAACAACACAGGAAATGTACCAGAGAGTGTTAAAAGGTTCGGAATTTTTCTATTAAAAAACTGAGAATGCAACGAAGAAGTGTGATATCGAAATAAAAAAAAGGGGGGGTTGATCCATCAAATACTAAGAGATCTAATCAGATAAGGAAAAAAAGGGTTCAAAAATGTAATTGAACAGGTTTTGTAAAATAATAAAAGTAATTTGTTCCTAAAATAATAATATTAAGTTTATGAAGAGGCATATTGAATCAGTGCTCTTTTTCAAAGAGACACAATGATTCAAATATCATACACCTATTGGAGGATTATTTAAACATAAATATATAATGAAAACAAGATGTCTCTATGGTCTAATTCAGAAGATCAAAACACAGATAGAGTCCAAGGAAGAACTTGAAACATACACTGAAGTGAGGGTGGAAGGGAGGAGCAAGGGAGGATTGAAGTCCTCTACATGTTGAAGCCTAAAATAGGGAGTCAGTGCTTCCTCAAGTTGGTTCTTTAAAACAAGAGGATTGGAGTCCTCTATAAGTTGGAGCCTGATCTATAGGGAGTTGGTGCTTCCTCAAGTTGGTTCTTGGAAAATGGGGGATTGGTGTCTCCTTGAGTTGGTGATCAAAATAAAAGAGATTGGTGTCTCTTACAAACTGTAAATTGTAAATGAAATATAATTTTTATTATTGATACATTTAAAATTTAGAGTTTTGTACATTCTTGTTGATAAATTGTTATAAATTAATAAAGAATTAATTTAATTTGAGAAAAAAATCAATATTGATCCACCCCCCCTCTCAATATTGAACAACATTCCAACATGACATTTATAATTTCTAATCACCCTGAACATATATAAACCCTTAAAGATATACACCTATAACCTCTAAAACTAAATATTAACCCATATAACCTCAATAAATTCTAACTCACTACCTCTTATAACTCCTTAACCCTTAAATTGTATAACATTACATCTTGATCTTTATGACCTTTAACGTATAACCATGATTGCATCCAACTTCTAATATATATAATTCATAATATAACCCCAAATATCTACAACCCTTATCCTATTTAATACCTAAACTTTATAACCCTTAACCTCTAATGCATCTAACCCATATAACCATTAACCCTTGTAATCATTAAAAACCCTAATACTTATAAATCATATAACAACTAACTGCTATACCCCTTAATTACAAACCTCTATAATATCTATAACTCTAACACTTGAAACCTTAAGAACTTAACACTTATAATCACCAATCCCTAATGTTTATAACCTCTAAACACTAACCCTTGAATTTTGACTCATATGACCTTTACCCATAACCATTTTAACCCCTTACATGTAACCTCTATAACCTATAACCTTTATAACCTTGAATATACCCCTCAAACTATATAACCTTTGACCCTCATAACCCATAAACCTTAACACCTGTAACATCTGACATTACCACATGTCATCATGATCATTAATTATTATAAAACATAATATTTATAACCCTAAACCCCATCACCACTAAGCCCTAAGTTTATACCATTATCACAACAAATAAAAATAACAATCCTTAATCCTTATAACTACAATCACCCCTAACCACTGATCCATATACACTAGTCTATATATATATATATATTATAGCCATTATACAATTTATCCTTATAACCTTCATATCTTCTAGCTTTTTGATTTAATGCCTAGCACCTATAATGAAAAGCCTCTAAAATTGCATTTTGTTGTTTCTTTATCAGATCATCATCCAATCCATGGATGAACAAACCACAGACACTTATTATCTCTATTTTCATTTGAGTAGAATCTTTCAAGATATATTATTTCCCTATCTTGAATGCATCCACCCTGCAAAGTTTCCGTTTAAAAGTTGATCTTGGTGTCCATTACTTTTGAAATCCTTTTTTAGATGAATATGTTGTCTCTGAATTGCTTCTAGTAGAAGTAGATGATTTAACATCAATATCATGCATAGGAATTTGGAGTGTATAGGGGAGACCCAATATCTATAGAAGTACCATTAACGTGCAACTCATCCTTACTAGGACTTGTTAAGATAACACCATCTGTGATTTTTTCCCTATTTGGAGTAGCAGAAGATGTCTTTCTTGTCCTACATTTTCACATTTGATACCTTGATTCTATAATCATGTGATTACATATAGAGCTATCTCTCCCAATGTCAGTGGATGAACAAACAAAAAAACTCACATCTACCCTTAAGTTGCACATAGATTCCCTAGTTATGTGTATTATTGCTTCTTGTATTGGAGGACGCATCACTTCTTCACCCACTCCAACAAGAAAAATCTCTCCAACTAGTATTGGCTTGCTTGGATTGCAACAATTCTCATATTTATTTGTCTAGTTTATTTTTCTCATTAAATCCTTTGCAACACCCCACAATGTATCTGTGTTCTTTCCTTGGATTGTAGGACTCTTGTAACTAATTTGTTTATCATGCAAATTACTTCTTTGTCTGGTTGAGTGAATTGTTGCTTCTCCTACCTTCAGGCATGTCCCTTACACATATACTTCACTTGAGTTATCTTCTCTATCTCCTTTTGATTTTGATTATTGGTCACTACTCCAAAAATTGCTTACCGTTTATTATGCATCTTGTGTTGGACATTAATAAAATTATATTATCTAATCTAATCTAATTCTACTTGCTTTCTTTTTCTCCCAACAACCTTTGTTGGATTCTTTAACAAATCCTTAGCCTCTTCTTTTGTCTGAGGGATCTTTGAATATATTTTTTTATAGTTTCTTCCTCTCCTTTTTCTTTTGATATATGTCTAGTAAAATGTCTTGCCAATATCCTAGCATTTAATTGCATCCCTTCCAAATACATTGAAGATAATTGTATTTCTCCAGTAAGTTTCAATAAGTGATCAACGCTCGACCTTTTTTTTCTTGAAAAACTTTACACAACCCTTTTGTACTTTCCCCTCTTCATCAATTTTTACTTCATAACTCCTCGAACTAAAGGTTCCTTATCATATTAGACATATCTCTCATGTCACATTTAGTCATTTCTTTCAAGACTAGTAGAATGAGAAATACGTCGAATGGGTTTTAGTGTATTCCAAATATGAAAAATATAATTGATGGCTCAGAGGTACCCCTTAATCTTTCACACATGACTCAACCAATATTTTTCAAGGGAGCCTTTATTTAAGCATGGAAAAACCCCTTCCATTGAATGATAGATAATTAAAGTTATTATCTATGTAAGAAGGGGTACGAATCTATTCACACAATTGTTATTTTTTGGGTGGGAGTGAAGTTTTCTAAAACCATGGAAATATTTCACTTCCACATAGAGGGGGGTTTGAAGATAATTTTTTGGAACAATGAACAACCAAATTGTCTCAAGTTGAGACCAAAAAAAAACTTGTGTATTGTTTCTAAATGGATGTCTCTCTAGAGATGATACAAAATTCTCTCTAGAAAAAATATATGTAATATACATAGGGAGAATAATATGGTGTGCTATATCAAAAGTTGTAGGTTGGCCAAAGCCCAACCCAACCACGAAACAAGTTCTACAACTTGGGAATCCTACACCCATTGTCACCTCAATGTAGGCCCCACACTTCAAGGGTGACTAGGTCACTCTAGGGAGGCGATCCCGGTGACCCTAGGGGATTGAGATGGAAATGAATATGTATGGAAATGAATCCCATATAGGTCAATTCTAAGTGGAGTGAAAGGTGGAAAGAGATTCCTTTTAAGTAAAGCAATTGTTTCCCCACAGGTATAACACTTCTCTGGATGATTGTACCTGCCCGAGACACAAGAAAAGACACTTTGAAATAGTATATGTTAGTTGGATCATAAATTTAATCTTGTTGTCCCTAATTTACAGCAATACATAATATTTTATATCAGAAATAAAAATGTACTATAAGATGGTCAATAAATGTTAAAGATCAAGTATAAAATGCAAGAGAAAAAGTAGTAAATGACTAGCTAAACTCAAGATGAAAAACCAATACTCTTAGCATAAAAGATAAGGCTGTTGTAAACACTTGTTTGCAGAAAATTATATCAGCCTTATGGATGTAACATTCAATGTATTACAGAAAAAAGTCAGCCACTGAAATCTCCTCAAACTTTACCAAAAGTACATCTCCTCAAACTTTACCAAAAGTACGTTGGAGCAAGGAGAACAAGTGTGCAAACTTTGAGCAAAATCCAATGGTTGATAAGAGAGTTATTCAAGCAAGTAAGTTAGGGTTTGTGCAGCCATGATGGCTGAATATGAAATTTTGTAACAGCAGAAATAATTTCCCTCTATATGGGGACACCCTAGTGGCTGTGAGGTTCCCAAGGAACAAGAAAAACAATCCACTTTGCAAGAAGTAAAAATGACCGAAAATCACATTTCACAATGCAATATTTTATTTCTCCAATGCAACAAATCAATAACTAGTGCCTTTACTATTGGGTTAATGGAGTCAAAAGGATATTAGAGAAGCTTCCTCCTTGGGGGTGTAATCCCTTTTACTCCCCAAGACAAGTTTCTTTAAGATAGGGTTTAAGCTAAGAGGGTGTATGCTCTTATAATTCTCTTAACAAACCATTAATGAATGAGATGAAGAAAATAAAATGATGAAGACTCTAGTGGGGGTGTATTCCCTTATACTTCCCACCTATATCCTAGCATGAAAATACTTGAACTTCAAAAATGATAGAATTATAGTAGAAAAACCATATGAAGATCAAGAGAAATTCCAAGATAAATCACCACAAGAGCTAGAAATCATCATCCAAAGCTAGCTCTAGACATTCTTCCATCAACCATTCATAAACATAGCCATAAAACAAGTGCACAATAGATAAAATATCCAATAGGGCCGAAAATTTCATACCAAGTCTCTCACAAGAGGGAGAGTTATGTTTTTAAAATGAGATCTTATGATCTCTATTTATACTAAAAGTAGCTAACATAGTTTGTCCACAAATTAAGGAGTAAAACACAAGATTAGGGGTCAACAACCCTGATATTCCCCCCTTAACAAAGTAATATTAAACAATTCACTTAAAATTTCACTTTTTGCACAAATTAAACCCTAATTTAGGAGGATGTCACCCCTTTAGGGGATGTTTTTCCACTTTGAAGAAGTCGTTGGTGTTGGAGAAGCATGGATGGGCCTCCAAAGGTCATGTGTTAAGAATCTAGGCACTCATATCATGGTGAATACCCTTCTCCTCCTCAAACGTCCATATGTCAAAGAGTAGCACCTCACCACCATGCCCTAGCCCCCCATAATCATGACGTCAAGCTCAAAAGTGGAACATTTTTTCCCTCCTAAGAAAATCATTTGGCAAGTAAGGGGTGGGATAGATCATCCAATTCGTCATCATGGTCGTTGAAGTATGATCTCTCTCATATGGAATGCGAGCCCCTGGCATTCAACCTATGGGCTTGTAGCCCCATGGAAGCCCAAGCCATGCTTGTTCTCCCAAAATTGTCCACCAACCAGGTCCTGCAAATAAAACTGAACATTCCCTCCAAGGATCTCAAGTCATAACATCATTATAAGTGAATCCAATCAATAAATAAGCCATATAATCATGTGCATCAAATATCACTATATCAAACAATTAACTACTCAAATACAATATGCGACTTTTCAAGCTTAAATATGGGAGGGTTGACGAGTCGTCATATTGGGTAGATCTTGCCCTAGGTTGAGGAGAGCTTCCAAGAGGTCCCTCTCTAATCCATGTAAAGTGTATGAGGTGGATGGGGTCAAGACTCAATGGGCATAGAGCTCATGACATACAAGGGGTCGTAGTGTCTCATTCATGGGTGCCTTTGTAGAGGGTGTGTGGTACCTTCGTCCGCAATGCAATTTTTCCAAGCCCATCAATTGTCTTTTATATTTCTTTCTTTATATTTTATTTCATAATAGCATAAGGAGATATTGAAGGTCACTGCATTGGCATAGTGACCAGGTGATGGAAATGTCACCCACAAAGACCTAATGGAAATGAGAAGGTTGGCTCGTGATGAGACCCCATTTCTCTCATCCATGCAACTGAGAGCCATTTCCTTGGTTTGTTGACCAGATGATGATAATGTCATACCACTAGATATCCATGGACATGATAGTTCGGCTCATGATGAGACCTCTTGTCCTTCAACTAACCTTTCAAGTATTTCTTTATTATATTGTGGGTCCCCTTTATTCAAAGATAAGTGTTTCATTTCTTTCTTGCGTGATCCCTGGGTGAAGCATCTAGAAGGTTTATATAAGGCTTTTTATTTTACCCAACACCAACCCCTATGGACCTTTATCCCCTTCTTCCCATAGAATCAGGGACAACCCCTTCCTGGGTAAATATTCCCTAAAATCCCAAGAGATAAGGAAATGGAGGGGAAAAATGATGGAAAGTGGTAAGTATGGTCGAGAACAGTATGATGACTCATTAAGGGAGTTCCCAGTAGAAAACCGATCCCTAAGGAAAACCACTTACTAGGGCATAATGTCAACCACCAAGGTGAAGTAAGGCAAAAGGCATAATGTCCAAGCAAATATCATGAAATATAGATAAATCTAAGATACAACATAATCAAATGGCTTGAATATTAAAATCATTCTCACCATAATACTGACTTGTACCTCATGGAGCAAGTCCCATTGCCTTTCGGAATCCAGCTGGTGTGGTAAATTCCATCTGCAAACCTGTGACCATATGTGGTGGTGAGTAGGGTTTCCATCTGTTCAAAAGGGTATTGATGGTCATGTAGTCTCTTGACACTCCATATCTGCAACCTAAGGGCCTTGAGACATGATCTCCTTAGTTATCCACAAAATGGGGATAACATCTGTCTCCTACTTGGGGACTTGTACTGGTTATAGAGTGCATGAGAACTGTAGCATCTCCTAGTAGACATGTTCCTACAAGGAAACATCAAACTATCAAGTGCAGGATGGCCTACTCATCCTTGTTCTCATATGATCATAATAAAAAACAACTAAGCTAGAAAAATAAAATTTTGTCATTTCAAAAAAAAAAAAGTAAGCTAAGCATGAAATCAATATGCAAGTAGAGTAGAATGAAAATGAAATGCATCTAAACTAGTATGAGAAATCAAGATGCAAAATGCAGGGAATCAAAATGACTTACCTACTTACCTGGGGCACAGGCCCTAAAGAAGTCATGTGACTTGTATGTAAGGTTGGAGAAGTTTGTCAAATAGTAGCTTTCTTTGTCAGACTTCTTCTTGATGATGTAAGGGCCAAGCCAAGAATTGGTGTCTTTCTGTTTGTATATGGGATTTCCTTTTCTTTTGTCCCACATGAGCACAATAATTCCTTCATCGAAATCGATGCAAGGTGTATCCTCATCGTATGGAGGCTCTGTGTGGACTTTATATTCGATGATTTCTTTCTTTTTCTCATCTTCCTTCTTTAAAATTTGGATAGACCCTGGCTCCTTCCCATGGTATTTCACAAGTTCATATTTGTATTGATCTGTCCATGGAAGAAGTGTGTCTATGGAGTCCTCCTACATAAAAGGTAGCTCAAATGGATCATACTCAATGGTCAGTGGGAGTACATCATAATCACATTCGTTGGCATAATTAGGACCATCAGGATCCATCATGTGTCTATCAACTTTCTATCGATTGTATAGTATCTGAAAAGTTCCATCCCCCATAGGAATGTGTGCATGGGTGAGATCCATGCCAAGGAAACCCCCAAGATAAGTAGACCAACTCCTAGATAAAATCATCCCCCAAGCATATGGAACATTTATCACTACTATGTCCATGAGGATGTTTATATGTGGAAATTCAATGAGGAAAACCTCAATGTCCTCACATACCCTGACAACTTTGACCTTTCTATAATCAATACCGCATACATTTCCATAAGGTTAGGTTGTCTTCAAACCAACCTATTTCATTACCTTCAATGATATGACATTTGTGGAGGCCCCTAAATCACGCATGCAGTTGTTCAAACGGAGGTCATTCATGCCTAATGAAAGATTGAAAGGAGGGTTTTTGTCCCTTGGTCAATTGATATACATAGTGTTTAACATGATGGGAGGATCCTCCTTCTCAATTGGTACCTATAATATTTTCAAAATTTCCCTTTTTACGGAAGGGATCTTACACATCTCTATCACTGGGACCATCATATTCATTTTTACAAACATGTTTTCAACATCGATATTCAACTGAATGTCATCTACAGGAGTTGACTTAGGAAGAAACTCACATACCAGAGGTGGAGATGGTGGAGCCACCTTTCCTACTGGTGGAAGAGGAGTATCAGGCTGTGACGGAGGGGCTAAATCATTTTTTCTTCTGTAGGTTAGAATTTCCCTCCTCCTTAATTCCTTCTTCTGTTCATTTGCCAGTTTATTTAAGGCTCAAATTCTCCCCTCTCTTTCTTCTATTCTTATGGATTCATTGATTTGTTCTTGAGTAACTTAATCATCATTGAGATTGAAAATATTGAATTTCATATCGTCAGTATAGTCTTATTCTTGTGGGGGGAACTTATCTTCCATGTGGGGTTCCTAGCATGGGAGAAGCCAAGCTTCTATATCAATTGCCCCAACAAGTTTCAAAGTATCTAGGGCCTCTACCTCTTGTTGAGGTCTTGGTTTACAACCAATGGCATCTCTCTGTCATCTAGAAAACTGAGTTCTAAGAACATATTCATTTATTTCCACTATATTCATATGGTTCATAAGTTTATTCTGCACCTGAACAAACAGAGTATTCATTTGGTCTATCTTATGAGTCATGAGAGAAATCGGATCAGGAACATTGTTGTTGGAAACCTTCGTCCTTGATTCTGTCTTGTTGCGGGGATACTTAAAAGGTTCTCTTTTTTAATCAAGGAGATTCTCTTCAATGTCGATACTGAATTCTTTAGCCTCTACCAATGATGTGGGATTTTTATCTTTAATAATGTATCAGAACTTCCCTTCAAAGGAATCCATGTAAAGGAGACGAACTGATGATGATGTAGGATGGTAATCTATTGGAATTTGATTGTACAACCTGTCAAATATTGAAATAAATTACTTTATCGTTTCATTCTCCTTTTTCTTTATTTGATTGAACCGAGTCCCAAGTGTCCCACCATCTACCTTTCTTGACCATATTCTTTTAAATAAAGTGTAAAATGCATCATAGGTCGTGATATGATTATCAGGGAGTCCTCTGAACCAATTAAGAGCTTCTTCAGTCAATGATGAAGTGAATAGTTTCATGGCCACATCTTCATGATCAATACTTGCATTGTCCATATTCTAGCCCATGACATAAATGTGGTCTTCGACAATTATCACATTATTTCTTGGGAACTTTGGCAACCACTTGTTGACATGTGTTAGCATCTTGTTACGGTAACCTTGGATATTGGTCATTTTAAGGAGTTTGTAGAGGTCTCTTTCCCAAGGGTGAGCCATTGGAGAAAGGGGAAGGGATCTATGGAAAGGGTTTTGGCAATGGGAGACTTGAGAGGAGGCCTTCTTTGGTAAACCTTAGAAGGCTTGAGCCTCCCATGGAAGAAAATATTTGGGGAAAGAAGGGTTCTGGGAAGGTGGAGTCGCTAGATGAATTTCAAAATGAACTCATCAAGGAAGGTGGAAAGGGAATGTTCCTCGGGTGGAGTCGTCACGTAAGCTAAGGGAAAGGATTTGGGATAGCTTACCAAAGTGTCATTATGGTACGAAGAGGATTCAAAATCCTCCACGAAAATGGAACCAAAATGTTATAGCGCAAGTTGTAGGTTTGGAAAATCCCTACCCAACCACAAAACGAGCACTACAACTTGGGAATCCTACACCCAATGTCATCATGATGTAGGCCCCTCACTTCAAGGGTGACAAGGTCACTCCAGGGAGGTGATCTCGGTGACCCTTGGGGGATTGAGATGGAGATGAATATGGATGGAAATTAAGACCCTATATTTCAATTCCAAGTAAAGTGAAAGGTGGAAATATATGCCTTGCAAGTAAAGTAATCATTTCCCCACAGGTATAACACTTCTCCAAATGATTGTACCTTCCCGAGACACAAGAAAAGACACTTTGCAATAGTATATGTTAGTTGGATAAGAAATTTAATATTGTTGACCCTAATTTTAAGAAATAGATAACAGTATATATCAGCAATAAAAAGGCACTATAAGCTTCTCAATAAATGCTAAAGATCAAGTAGAAAATGCAAGAGAAAAACTAGTAAATGACTAGCTAAACTCAAGATGAAAAACCAATACTCTTAGCATAAAATATAAGGTTGTTGTAAACACTTGTCTGCCAAAAATTATATCATACTTGTGGATTTAACATTCAATGTATTACAGAAATAAAATCAGACACTGAAATCTCCTCAAACTTTGTTAAAAAGTACGTTGGACCAAGGAGAACAAGTGTGCAAACTTTGAGCAAAATCCAGTGGTTGATAAGAGAGTTATTCAAGCAAGTAATTTAGGGTTTCTGTGGCCCTAATGGCCGAAGACGCATTTTTTTAATATAATCAATAAGTACCCCCTCTATGGGGATGCCCTAGTGGTTGTGAGTTTCCCAAGGCACAAGGAAAACAATCCACTTTGCCAGAAGTAAAAATGACCGAAAATCATGTATCCCAATCCAATATTTTATGTATCCATTGAAAAAAATCAACGACTAGTGCCTTTACTATTGGGTTAATGGGGTCAAAAGGACCTCAGAGAAGCTACATGTTTTGGGGTGTAATCCCTTTTACTCCCCAAGGAAATTTTCTCTAACCTAGGGTTTACGCTAAGAGGGTGTATGCCCTTATACTTCTCTTACCAAACCCTTAATCAATGAGATGAAGAAAATAAAATGATGAAGGCTATGGTGGGGGTGTATTCCCTTATACTTCCCACCTATATCCTATCATAAACATACTTGAACTTGAAAAATCATAGCATTATAGTAGAAAAAACATACCAAAATCAAGAGAAATGCCAAGATAAATCACCACAAGAGCTAGAAAGCATCATCCAAAGCTAGCGCTAGACCTTCCTCCATCAACCATTCATAAACATAGCCATAAAACAAGTGCACAAGAGATAAAAGAGCCAAGAGGGATAAAAATTTCAGACCAAGTCTCTCATAATTGGGAGAGTTATGTTTTTGAAATGAGATCTTATGATCTCTATTTATACTAAAAGTATCTAACATAGTTTGTCCACAAATTAACGAGTAAAACACAATATCAGGGGTCAAAAACCCTAATATTTCCCCCTTAACAAATTAATATTAAAAAATTCATTTAAAATTTCACTTTTTGCACAAATTAAACCCTAATTTAGGAGGACGTCACCCCTTTAGGGGATGTTTTACCACTTTGAGGAAGTCATTGGTGTTGGAGAAGCATGGATGGGCCTCCAAAGGCCATGTGTCAAGCATCCAGTCACTCATATCATGGTGAAGACCCTTATCCTCCTCAAATGTTCATATTCCAAAGAGTGGCACCTCACCACCATGCCCTAGCCCCCCATGATCATGATTCAAGCTCAAAAGTGGAATGTTTTTCCCCTCCCGGGAAAATCGTTTAGCGAGTAAGGGGTGGGCTAGATCGTCAAAGTCATCATCAAGGTCTTCCAATTCTGATCTCTCTCATCTGGCATGTGGACCCTTGGCATCCAACCCATGGGTTTGTAGCCGAATGGAAGCCTAAGCTAGGCTTGTTCTCCCAAATCTGTCCACCAACTAGGTCCTACAGAGACAAATGAAAACGTCGTCCAAGGATCTCAAGTCAAAACATCATGATAAGTGAATCCAATCAATAAATAATCCATATAAGAATGTGCATCAAAGATCACTATATCAAACAATTAACAGCTCAAAGACACTATGCGACTTGTCAAGCTTAAATATGGGAGGGTTGACAAGGTGTCATATTGGGTAGATATTGCCCTAGGTCAAGGAGAGCTTCCAAGAGGCCCATCTCTAAGACATGTAAAGTGTATGAGGTGTATGGGGTCAAGACTCAATGGGAATAGGGCTCATGACATACAAGGGGTTGTAGTGTCTCATTCATGGGTGCCTTTTTAGAGGGTGTGTGGCACCTTTGTCCACAACGCACTTTTTTATTCATAATAGTATAAGGAGAGATTGAAGGTCATTTCCTTGGCGTGGTGACAAGGTGATGGCAATGTCACCCACAAATATCTAATGGAAATGAGAAGGTTGGCTCATGATGAGACCCCCTTTCCATCATCCATGCAATTGAGAGTCATTGCCCTGGTTTGGTGACCAGATGATGACAATGTCATACCACTAGATATCCATGGACGTGATAGGTCATCTCGTGATGAGACCTCCTATCCTTCAACTAACATTTCAAGCATTTATTTATTATATTGTGGGTCCCCTTTATTCAAAGATAAGTGTTTCATTTCTTTCTTGGGTGATCCCTGGGAAAAGCATCTAGAAGGTTTATATAAGGCTTTTCTCTTTTACCCAACACCAACCTCTCTGGGCCTTTAGCCCATTCTTCCCATAGAATGAGGGACAACCCCTTCTTGGGTCAATATACCCTAAAATCCCAAGAGATAAGGAAATGGAGGGGAATAATGATGGAAACTGGTAATTATGGTTAGGATTAGTACGACAGCTCATTAAGGGAGTTCCCAATAGCAAACCCATCCCTAAGAAGCACCACTTACTAAGGCACAATCTCAACCACCAAGGTGAAGTAGGGAAAAAGGCATAATGTCCAAGAACATATCATGAAATCTAGATAAATCTAAGATACAACATAATCAAATGGCTTGAATATTGAAATGATGCTCACCATAATACTGACTTGTACCTCATGGAGCAAGGCCCACTGCCTTCTGAAAGCTAGCTAGTGTGGTAGATGCCATCTGTAGTGGTGAGTGGGTTTTCCATCTATGCAAAAGGGTACCAATGGTCATGTAGTATCTCGACACTCCATATCTGCAACTTGAGGGCCTCAAGACATGATATCCTTAGTTATCCACAAAATGGGGATAACATGGTGTAACTAGGGAGGTACTCGATGGGATAATGAATGTAATGTTACCATAATCATGAAATAGGATCGCTTGGTAGTTGATGGGTAATAAATAGTTCCACTAGATATTTAAGAGGAAATAACATAATAATCAGCAGTAGTTGGCATAGACCCGTAGGAATACTCACAAAAAAGTATAAATACACATGAGTGTATCATTGTATTGAATTTGTTGGATTATGTGTATTGTAGCAAGCATGGCTTGTGAATTGATTCCTTCCAGAAAGAGTAATTAACGGTCTTATCCTACTTTAAGGGTTCTTTCTATTTTCTTGTGTCTATTATCGTGTGGAATGCATTTGATATTTCTGAATTTTAAGGGTGATATTGTGTTTGCAATTCAATTTAAGGGTTAAAGTTCACTACAATATAGAATGAAAATATTTTTGTCTCTTCCAAGACAATATCACTTTTGTTAGGAAATATATAAAACAACGTATTAAATTTGTTTTCTTAACGTTGAGTTAAATCAACACAAAGATTATTTTCCTTAAAAAAACTAGAATATCCTATGTTAATTTATGGTAGGGCATGATGGAATCGAACCACCAACCTCCTGTCAATAGGGCAGGTTCTTTTCCATTGAGATAGCACCCTTTAATAAATTAAAGTAGGTGCTCTTCATTGAGATAACAACCTTTACATAATTAGGAGAGGGGCAATGTTAACACCCATATTACACCATTGTAATATGGGTGGCAACTCTAACATTCACACTTGCATCCACAAAGTGAAACAATGAGAGAAATTTTCAAGGCCAAGTTGGGACTTATTCACTTTTTTAGTTCGTCATTATAGTAATGATGTTAGAAGTGAATAATGTCAATTAACAAAATTTGACGTTGATAAGGATCACTTCACTCTCTCTAAGGGAAAGAATGTTGAAGATATATTGTTAACCCAAGTATTTTTCTGTGCAATTGAAGGGTTTAGATCCAATTAACTTTCATCGATTTGGTATTCAGTGATAGGCACATCAGGTTTCAAAAATATAAGAGGCATATTCATCAGTTTTGGGGAAAATTGTTGTTTTTAGTAGTCTTCCTATTTTCTAAGAGTTGGAGTTTGAAGGTTCATAGATCAGGTATGATCACATATTTGGGATCCTTGCGAGCTCACGATGCTAATGATATTTTTCTAATTGACATCTGAGACACTGATATTTTTAACAATGAGGGTTTTAGGGCTTGTATGATGATTCTCAGCATATAGTTGGATTCCTTGTAGAAAATAAAGTATGATGAGATTAATTTCATTGACATGCGAGATGATGTTATTTTTACTAGTGCTTGTTTTAAGGCACTATGTATTTGGTAATGATCTCATAGAAGTTCCCTTCACTTTTTGTCTTTCCTATTTTTTAGGAGTCAAAATTTTATTTTTAGCATGTTCATATTTAGCAGTGTTATTATTAGCCGGCGAGGGCGCCATATTCCTAGTTCCATTGAATAATTGAGAACTGGTGTGAATAGTGAAAATGGAAGTTTTCCAATGTGACACGTAGCAGAAATTTCAATCTTACTTCCTCAAGAAAACCCTAGGTGCGCTCTTTGGTAAATTTGGCAAATATCTAAAATTGGTTTCATAATTTCAATCCTATTTTCAATGAGTAACTTGTCATTTATTTTTTTCAAAGGAGGGTGCCTTCCTTGAATCTCTCCTCTTTGTTAATTTTTGAAAAATGGGAGAATGGGAGATAATTATTTTTGGCTAAGGATATTTCATTGATTAGTTTAAATGAGAAAGGAGAATTTATTATTGGAACAAGAGGGATGATTTTGGAAATTTTATTTAAGGAGGCAACTCACTTGTCTTGAGTTAAGTCAACATCACATTATTTATTAATGGAATTTAAGGGGATTGCATGAGACATTTATTTTTGGAGATGGTTGACCCCATTTTAGTGAGAGTTTCAACTATATTTATGGCATTTATGTGATTATTTATAGAAATTTACTTCATTTACAAAGGCCACCTAATAACAACGATTTTGCAGGAGTAGACCACCCATTTTTGGGAAATTGAAGTGTTACAAAAGAAAGGTGAATGGCATTGTTTGTTTAGAGTTTTATAATGAGAAACCAACACTTTCTCTTCCATATTATATTTATTTTCTTCTTCCCTACACTCTTTGCAGGGCATAATATTGCAGCCAATCTTGTATTTTGTGTCTTTGATGCAAACAATATTTTTTACTAATACAATAATAGAGTTTGACTATGCAATTTCTTCATATCTTTTCAAATTCAGTGGTTCAATAGTATTGTTGTGTGCAATGGTGTGGGTGGCCTAAGTGTATTTACTTTGATTGTATCAATCGTTTAAAGCACATACTTATCTTCTTTCTACCTTTCAAATTTAGCGTTGTGAATTAAAATTCTCTCATATTATTTAACTATAAACATTCTTATGCCCTTGGTTGCACGTATACCAAGGAAAATTATTTTATGTATTAATATTTCAAACTAAACACACAAATTTGATAAGTGATTTATAGTGCATGAACACTAGGGACACCCCATTTGAGTGGAAAAACATCAGTTCAAATGGAGGAGTAATTAGCGGTGACCTCGGGCTAATTACTCATAGTTTTTTCTTAGGTTTGCATAGAGTATATCTAAGTGATAAAAGAATTGGCATCATTTCGGGGACTTCGACAATCCTCGAATACTACAACAATAGTGGTAAGTTTTTATTTATTGGTTTATTTTACTTTGACTCACTTAGTGACTTCACTAGTGTAGGATTGGATCATATTGGAAAACAAGTATAAATCTTCGATATTTGATCATACACAAGGCATTGTTCCAAGCCTTAGCGAACTTGAACATCTATTCTGGAAAACAAGAGTGGGTCACTACCTAGCAATTTCCCTTTGTGACTCCATTGCAGAAAGATCATGATTGATCAGGATGTTGAATACATACAATGGATGCAACATAATATGTCCATGGTGGGGGAGTTATTTCACATTAAAAAGAAAGAATATGAAATTACTCTCGAGTTTAATGGCATATTTTTCTAGGGAATTTCATAAGATCCACCCCTCATTCCGAGGAAACATCTTGGTGAATTATGCCTTTGGTTTTGATTCAGGTTTCGTACCCTCATTTAGAGTTAAAACCCAATAAATTTAGGGGAAGCTATCTTGGTTTTCCTATGAGTGCAATAATTCCTCACTACTGAAAAAGAACATAATAGTGGAAGCCTTGCATCTTATCAAGTTTCCAGTGATAAAGAAGATGAAAATTACACATTCTTGGATGATCATGAACCAATATTCACACCACGTGAGTCATGTGTAGAGTTCCACGAAGGTGAAAATGAAGAGTTGAGTTTATAAGTGGATCCATTGGTTCCTTCCAGTGATGATCATAAAATTCAAAAGGAAGAGAAACAAATCAACCATGTAGAATTGAATCAACATGAGACTTTATCCTTCCATATCTCAACGGTGGTTCAAGAACAGTTTGATGAGATACCATTGTGGTAGGGGGAGCAACGTTTTATTCAACAAGAAGGTAACATTCCTTACAATTTGTCCATGATCCCACATTTATATTTTGTTCTTTGAGGAGATCCTCTAACTAATATTTGCTTAGATATCAAGTTCACTCATGATCTGGTTGAGTTTAGAATGATGGAAGTGTTTCTAGAGGTAGATTTGAAGAGTTTTGGATCTTCCATTTTCTTATTGAACATTGATGAGGTACCATGTTCCAAGTTTCAACCAACATACTTTATTGATTTCTTAATCATCAAGCACATGAATGCATCTTTCTGTGTTAGGAGACTTCATGATTGGTTGCATCAGAGGATTGACAATGTTGTTCTTTCTTGTATCATCTATCACTTGGTTGCATGGTTACATTGGCCATTCAAGTATGTCGATTGATCATGGTAGCTTTGACAAACCTCTAGAATAAGAGATTTTGGGATCGAAATATAAAATTAAAAAAAGGTGAATTTTTGGGTTTCTATGGATAGTTACCGCCTTTCCAATCAATATTATGTTGCAAATTTCCATAAATTTTTTATGTTTTTATTTTCAAATGTTAGGTTTTTTTTGTTGTCATAGGTCAACCTATAGATTTCCTTACCCTATTGATTTTTATTTAATTTTGTTGTTGTCATGTCTTAGTTTGTAGTTTTGTTGTTTTTCCTTACTTTACGCTAGCATATCGATTAGTTTTTGGATAATAAAGTACCTCACATTTGTGTAGGTATTTTATTTCCTTTAGTTTTCATTCACTTTCATCTTGCAGTTTGTTATTCATTGAAATCAAAACCTTCAATATGATGTCATCAATACAGTCAACATTTTCTGGATACTCATGTCTAGGTCAAGCTTGAATAAGGGCACCATTCTTTCCACTATGTGAGTATCGAGTCTAGTAGGTGGATAATGTTGAAGAGACAATACAATGAGTCTTGAGTCATATTATTTTCTTGTCTCTTCAACTGTTGCATTGATTCATCTTTTCTAGGTCATTCAACTCCTCATCCAACCTTAGGGATATGGCTCCCTTTTGTTGTACTTCCTAGTTTTCGCTTTGTGCTAAGGAAAAGGTTTTCATCATTTTCTTCCTCTTAGCAAATCGTTCCTGTCAACTTTGATGCATTGTCTCATATCTGAGGGGTGATCCAAAAGATAGATCACTTGATGGTCATTATCCTCATTGTTGGTCATATCGCATTCAATAAGATTAATCATAATTGGGTCTTAATTGGATGATTTTAGTCAGTGTTCGACTTCAAATCATTATTCACACTGATAAAAAATGTTTGTACCTTAATACCCATTAACCTCATTTATGGGTTCCTTCATGCCTGGTAATTTGTTTTCCTTATTGGCATCTAACTAAGTGAATTTCTTCCATATGTTGACTTTGGATCATTTTCTAGTGGGAGGAGTGTACATGATAGGTGGGTTGCAAGTAGTACTTGTAGAAGGGCATGTATGGTTAGGTCCTCATTTCATCGAATTGAATAAGGCACCATGTAGTTGACTCAATTTCCTAATGGAAAAGCACAATGGTTTACAAGTTGAATTTCTGAGAGATCAATTATTTACAGGTGCAAACTGCAGAGATTCTAATATTATCGGCATCCCACGAGGGGATCTTGTCCCCTTGGTTCACCATTGTTAACCCCTATATTTTCTTGTACAACTGAAGGGTTCAAAGCTATATAACTTTCATCAAGCTGGTATTAAATGAAATATACATCAAGGTTCATAGATATTAGAGGCATTTCAAAGGCATATTCATCAATTTTTGGAAAAAATATTATTTTAACAGTCTTCCTATTTTCTAGGATGCAAAGTTCAAAGGTCCACAAGTCAGAGGTGATCACATATTTGGGATCCTTGCAAGCTTATGAGCATATAGTTGGATTCCTTGCAAAAAGTTGAGACTGATGAGACTAATTTCATTGACATGCAAGATGTTGTTATTTTTGGTAGTGCCTATTTTTTAGGTGTGTTATATTTGGTAGTGATCTCATCATAGTTCCCTTCACTTTTAGTCTTCCCTATTTTTTAGGAGTCGAAGTATTATTTTTAACATGTATATATTTAACAGTGTTATTATTATCAAGTGGGGGCACTAGACTCATGGTTCCAGTGAGCAATTGAGAACTGGTGTAAACAGTGCAAATGGAAGTTTCCCAATGTGACACATGGTAGTTATTCCAACCTTAATTCCTCAAGAAAACCCTAGGTTCCCTCTTTGTTAAATTTGGTAGTTATCTAAATTTAGTCTTATAACTTCATAGTTATTTTTAGAGAGTGACTTGTCATTTATTTTCGGAAAGGGAGGGCACCTTCCTTCAATCTCTCCTCTTCACTAATTTTCAAAAAATCAGAGAATGGGAGATAAATATTTTTGGCTAAGGCATATTTCTTGTTAGTTTGCATGCAAGCGGAGAATTTATTATTGAAACAGGATGACGGATTTTGGAAATTTTGTTTAAGGAGGTAGCTCACTTGTTTTGAATCAAGTCAACATCACATGAGTTATTAATGGAATTTAATGGGATTGCATGAAATAGTTATTTATGGAGAAGGTCAACCCCATTCTAGTAAGAGATCCAACTATATTTGTGTTTTTTATGTGAATATTTACAGTGGTTTACTTCATTTACAATAGCCACCCAACAGAAGCTATACTTTGCATGAGAAAGCCACCCATTTTTTGGAAACTAAAGTGTTATGAAAGCAAGGCAAATGAAATTGTTTGGTTAGAGTTTTCTATTGAGAAACCAACCTTTTCTCTTCCATATTTTTCTTTTCTTGCTTCCTACACTCTTTGAAAATCATAATATTCCAGCTAGTCTTGTATTTTGTCTCTATGATGCAAACAATGTTTTGACTAATGTAGTGATAGAGTTTGACTATGTAGTTTCTTCATAGCTTTTTAAATTTGATGGTTCAATAGTCTTGTTTTGTGTAGTGGTGTGGGTAGCCTAAGTGCCTTTACTTTGATTGTATTGATCATTTAAAGAGCAGATCCATCTTCTTTCCATATTTCATATTTAGTGGTGTGAATTGGAATTCTCTCATAATATTTAATTATAAAAATCTGTATGTCTTTGATTGCTTGCACACATACCAAGGAGAATTACTTTATGTGATAATATTTCATACTAACCATGCATATTTTATAATTGATTGATAGTGCATGAACACTAGGTATTCCCCCTTATTATTGGAAAAACATCAGTCCAAATGAAGTAATTAGCGGTGACCTTGGACTAATTACTCATAGTTGTTGTTTAGGCTTACACAGAGTAAATCTGAGTGATAACATATATAATAGTGGCACACTCCCATGAACTCTTGGGCCTATAGAAAAGTTAGAGACAGATAAACAATTAGGGTGCAATATGAGAGGGAGGCATGCAAGGCACATTCATATGAGGAGATTACTCATCTATTCAGGGCACAGGTCTAATAGAATTTTGGGTTTTGTACTAATTATTATTCGCAGTGTTGAGGAGAGTGACTTATTCAACAATTAAGATCACAACATTCAAAATCAATCAGGTTTCTTAGATCATAAAAAATCCATTACATCATGAAAGTAATAGTTGAAAAAATCATAACAAATACGATAGCATAATGATGGCAGTGAATTGAAAAATACTCAATAAGAACCATCCAATTCCAACATACACACTAACCTATTATTAATGATTAAGTATTTCAGAATTTAAGAAATATTTAAACTCAGTGACTAATTCATTAGCCGATATCACCTGATGCCAATGGACAAATCTATTTGAAAAGAATCAATGCATGAGTTGAATATAAGCATAACCTATTATTTGATACAACTTTACAAGTTTGTGTCATAAATGTTCTCATAGAAAGGAAAATATTATCCTTTGTGAGGAATGCACTGTAAAACATGGAAACATAATTGCTAAAGACATAAATAAAGGATGACGTTGAAGATGAGAGTGAACTACAATCTTCTAAACGCATAGGAGAAATAATCTCAAAAAGGAAAATCCAACTCTAGCATGAAAACTTGTCTATACATGTATAAATCACCAAATATATGATATTTGAACAACTCATTTAATCCCAATCACTAAATGATTAACCGATAAAAAAATTATGTAATTGTTGTCAATGAATAAAGGTCTTGGTTCATGTCATTTGAGATCAAGAGTTGTGCTAGGATAGGGTTAGGGTTTCTGTTGTTTTGGTGCACCTGACCGCCCCTGTAGGGGCTCAATGATTCTGAGTGAGGGAGGGATGTGAGGCCCCTCATACAATGAAGCGACGAGAAATGGAAATAATGGAGGAGGTTCCAGGCACCCTACTTTTGAGTCTCCTCCATATCTTTTCTCACAGCTATTGTCCGAGGGCACATTTAAGGACAAAGAAATGGATATAGACTCAGGGAAAACACTGACATCAACAAGTGTGTCAAGGCCATGGCTACCTAGAAAATGCATTCCTCGGGCACCACAAGCCCTGAAATACATCATCAACACACCCTGGATTGAGGAACATAAACAATATATGAGAGATTATGCCTTAGTGGGTAAATTTTTAAGGCTCTAGCCCTCAAAACGTGACCTAGTCAAATGGATACATCAATGGTGGAAGCCCAAGGGACATTATGATCTACAATTGGGTTCCAAGGGTTTCTTCACCATTATCTTGCATAACCTAGAATACAGGAACCACATCTTTGATGGAGGGCCGCATTTTTTCAACTCAGCGGGGCTCTTCTTGAGGTTTTGGACTAAGAAATTTAGCCCTAAAATGAAATACTTTGTGCATTCCCTAGTATGGATCAGGCTATACTCCTTACCGCAGGAGTTCTGGTTGGAAGAGGTATTGGCTGGCATAGGAAACACCATTAGAGTATATGTCAAATCCTTGGAGGCCACGAAACAAAGAAGATACACCTCCTATGTGCGCATCTGCGTCTACCTGAACATAGCCAAGCCTCTCCCAGGATATGTTTCCCTAGAATATCAAGATGAGGATTGGCTGCAAACCATTGACTATGAACACATTCCATTCGGATGCAGAAAATGTCATGAGCACGGGCATCTCTTCAGGGACTGTCCCCTCAATGGAAAAAGAAAAGATGGAAACCCAAATGCCAACAAAAACAAATATTGTTTCATTCAGGTTCCCGATAGGCACAAACAAGGAGGACGGAAGCAGGTAGCCCAGGACAACAAAGATCCGACCACCAACAATCAATATGAGATTCTGCAAAACCAACCGGAGAACCTGCCCACCTCACTGGCTTTGCCTACAGAGAAAACACCCCAGCAAACAGGAAAGGAAAAAGAAGGGGAAAACCAAAATCTGAACCTCCCTACTTCCCCAACTTGCTACAACACCAGAACCAGGGAAGAAACACAAATCGAGGATGGAGATGTTGAGATGGACCTAGCCAAGCAAGAACTGGCGGGCGTGGACCTGGAACATCTGGAACATGCTTATCATCACCAGAAAATCTATACCATACCCCTAGACCAACTCAGAAAATTCCACAAGGTCTTCCTTAAATCCTCAGAAGGATCCACCGCTAGATCCAGTGAGGGATTGGGAATACAAGGAAATACATAGAAGGAACAACACAAACACCATAAGGACGAAAAGAAAAGAGGAAGGAAATCAACTAGCAAACTCATTCAAGAGATAGGGCACTTCATGGTTAACTCTAAACAGATCCATCTCATCTTGGACAACTTCCACCCCTCCCCTCCCCATCCTCATCATGAAGATCATCTCCTAGAATATAAGAGGTCTCAACGGTCATAGTAAGCAAAAAATGCTATGGGATATGATCATAGTAGAGAAACTAGACATAATGATGCTCCAAGAAACAAAATTCACCACTGAATATATGGACAACCTCCTCCCCTACTGTTGGAAGCAAGGGAAAGGGATCTCCATGGCGACCACAGGTACGGCTGGGGGTCTAGCTCTACTATGGAATCCAAGCTGAGTCGCCTTGGAAAAAAATTTCACCACTAAATTGTCCATCTTGGAAGCCTACCGACTCATTGGCTCCAACAAACCAGGATACCTCACAAATGTCTATGCACCTGCCATCTCTAGGGATAAGCAAGCCTTCCTTCAAAATATGGAGTACTTGGTTACCCTAACTGAGGGGAACATGTGGATTTTAGGAGGCAATTTCAATATGATTCACAATATGGACGAAAAAAGGGGAGGAACAAGGCGTCTAGAACCAGATTCTAGAGATTTTCAAAACCTCATGGACAACTCAAACCTCATCGACTTAGAAACCTCCAATGGAACTTTCACCAGGACGAATCGAAGAACTAGAACACATCAAATAGCTTGCAGGCTCGACCGTTTTCTTCTCTCGGGCTCCATCATGTTGGAGGGTACAACTCTGGAGACGTGCATACTAGATATCCATGGATCGGATCACTGGTGTAATATACCAAATATAAAAAGTATGCAGAACAGAAATAAAATGCTAGAAATGGCAGAATAACAACAATATAACCAGAATAATCACCACAATAACGCTGAAATGATATGAGAATAAAAACAAAAATAGCACTTTGATTCTGAGAGCAATGTTCACAGGCCTCTTTGAGGGGGAAAAATCCAGTCGAGCAGAGCTCTATTACAATAATCTCCAAGCTAGGGTTCTCATACTCTCGACTCCTATTTATACTAAATATGTCTATCAAAAGAAGCATCTAGAGGAAGATCCTTCTAGAAGCGAAATCTTCTATTAGGTCTTCTTACATTCGACTTGTTATATTTTATTGCAAGGCCTTATTAATATTGACCTTTATTACATCCGAATATATTGTTCTACCTATGTGCGGGTTAGGAGCCTAACATGTCCTCCCCCTTAAAAACAACCTTGTCCTCAAGGATGGAGATGTGGAAATTGTTGTAGAATGTTAGTTGGTTCCCAAGTGGCATCTGCTGAAGTTGTATCTTTCCAATGTATTAACACTTCCTTGATGGTTCTCTGATGCAGGCGACACTCACACTGGTCTAAAACTTCTTGTGGTTGTAGCCAAATGGATCCTTCTTCGGCTAACTCGGGAAGGTTGGTTTGAATTTGTCACTTAGTTCCAATCACCTTCTTTAAGCAGGAAACATGAAAAATAGGATGTAGCTTCGAATGACTGGGAAAAGCTAATTGATAGGCCACCTATCCCACACGCTTGATAACTACATAAGGACCATAAAATTTGGGTGCTAGCTTCTGATAATGCTCATCCTTAAGGGATTTTTTCTTGTAAGGTTGCAGGTGTAGAAACACCTGATCCCCTTCTTCAAATTGATGTTCAGAGCGACCTTGATCTGCTTGTTGCTTCATGAGATTTTGTGCCATGACCAAATTCTCTTGGAGGGTACGTAGAATAAGCTCTCTAGCTGTGAGTGTTTGGTCAACCGCCTGGACCTTCAAGACACCCGGTAAGTATGAGAGAACTGAAGGTGGATTCTATCCATATACCGCTTCAAAAGGAGTCATGCGTGTAGTTGTATAGTATGAAGTGTTGTACCACCATTCATCTATGGGTAACCATTGAGCCCACTGATTTTGATTTTCCAAGGCAAAACACCTCAAATATGTTTCCAAACACTTGTTGACAACTTCTGTTTGACCATCAGTCTGGGGATGATAAGTTGTACTGAGATGCAATTGGGTGCCTTGTAGCTTGAACAGTTCTTGCCAAAAATTTCTTGTGAAAGTGGGGTCACGATCATAAACAATAGAGTGTGGCATGCCATGGAGCTTGAAGACCTGATCCATGAAAATTTGATCCATTGTGGATGTTGTAAACGGGTGTTGAAGAGCACAAAAATGAGCATACTTGGAAAGGCGATCAACAACCACCATGATGATTGATTTATTTCCCAATTTGGGTAAGCCTATAATAAAATCCATAGAGATGTCCTTCCAAATAGCAGGTGGAATCAGGAGCGGTTGTAGTGTGCCTAGAGATTTGAATGTTTCTCCCTTGTTGTGTTGACACACATCACATTCGGACACAAAATTACAAATGTCTTGTTTCATACGATCCCAGAAAAAAGAACGTTTGACCCTGTCATAGGTTTTGGTGAACCCGGAGTGCCCTGCTATCGGTGTAGCATGAAGCTCAGAAAGTACCATGGATTTAAGCTTTGATTGTTTACTTAAATTCAAACGAACTTTGTATCGAAGCTCATCATGGAGCCAAGAGTACCCTAGGGGAGATGGAGCACTGGACTACAATTGTTGGATCAACTGCAAACTTTTGGGATCTTGTAGCCATTCCTGGCGAACAACTTGGAGCCAATCTGGTACAATGAAGGAAAGAGAAAAAAGGGATCCTTCATCTTCATATTTGTGGGAAAGTGCATCCGCAACGACATTTTCTTTGCATTTATTGTAAATGATCTCATAATCATAGACAAATAGCTTAGTTACCCATTTTTGTTGCTCCAGGGAGGAAATGCATTGTTCCAAAAAATACTTGAGGCTTTGATGGTCTGTCTTAATTTGGAAGCATTTCCCCAATAGATAAGGGCGTCACAAATCAATGGCATGCATGATAGCCAACATTATCTTTTCATAGATAGATTTTCCCAGATTTCTTTCAGATAGTTGCTTGCTGGTAAAGGCCAAAGACCGACCTTATTGCATAAGGACAACACCAATTCCTTTCCCTAAAGCATCACATTCCAAGACAAAGGTCTTTGTGAAATCAGGAAGGGCCAGGACTAGAGTGGTGCACATGGCCATCTTCAAGGTTTGAAAAGCTTGAGTAGCAGTTGGAGTCCAAGTGAAAGAGTTCTTTTTTAGGAGAGTAGTGAGAGGTGTTGCAATCTTTCCATAATTCTTAACAAACTTGCGATAATATCCTGTTAAGCCCAAAAATCCACGCAATCTTTTGAGAGTATTTGGGTGAGGCCAGTCTTGCATAGATTCAATCTTTTTAGGATCCACCCTGACGCCATCCTTGCCAACCAGATGACCCAAGTACTCTACTTCTGAGGTGCCAAAATCACATTTAGACTGTTTCAGGAAAAGTTGGCGCTGAGAGAGTAGATGGAGAACTCGATCCACATGAGAAAGATGTTTTGTCCAGGTCTTGCTATAGATGAGGATATCATCAAAGAAAACTAAGACAAAATGATGGAGAAAAGGACAAAAGACTTGATTCATGAGGCTTTGTAAGGTGGAGGGGGCATTACACAAGACAAAGGGCATGACCAAAATTTCATAGTGGCCCTCATGAGTTCTAAAGGCAGTCTTGGGAATGTCTACCTCTTGCATACATATCTGGTGGTAGTCCAAATGAAGATCAAGTTTAGTAAAGAATTGGGCACCACTCAGTTCATCCAGAAGGTCATCAATGATAGGAATGGGAAATTTGTATTTAATGGTAAGTTTGTTGAGGGCACAAAAGTCAGGACACATTCGCCAAGAACCTTCTTTCTTCAGGACCATGACCACATGAGAAGATTATGGGCTCGTACTAGGGTGGATAACGCCCGCATTAAGGAGTTCCTGGACCATTTTCTCAATTTCATTTTTTTTGGAAAAGGGGTGACGATATGGACGGATATTGGGGGGAAGGATTCCAGGTACAAGGGGAATGGAATGATCGTGAACACCATGTGAAGCAGGGAGTCCCTGGGGAGTGGAAAATACCACTTGATGTTTAGAAAGTATGGCTTGGAGGTCTTGCGGAACTGAGGGTGTTTATGTTGCTTAGATGGCATGGAGTTGAGCAATAACACCAGAATGACCCTTTTTTAGCATATTTTCCATGCGTTGGGAACTAATGATCTCAGGTGACCCGACGGTGATGCCTTGGAACTTATATTGGTGGCCTTCCTGGTCAAATTGCATGGTTAATTCCTTAAAATCCATGAGAATGGGATCCAAAGTCCCTAGCTAGTCTACACCCAACAAAATTTCACACCCACCCATGTCTATAGAAAACATGTGAGATTTCAAGTGGTAGTCACCAATTTGGAGACGTACATTTTCACAACGCCCTCCACATTTCATGGAGCCACCATTAACAACCATGATTTGGAAATTATTGACGGCATGGATGTAGAAATGAGTTTCTTGGGCAATGTGGTGATGAATAAAATTATGGGTGCTTCCACTATCAACTATAATGATGACCTTCCAATGCTTTATGTAACTGATTAGCTTGAGGGTTTGGGGAGCGAAGAAGCCAGTGACAACATTGAGGGAAATGACCGGTTCTACTGTAGGAGGGTCTGAGGGAGGGGTTATGTCGGGGGTTTCAGGTGACTCGGACACAAGGGGATTTTCAATATCCTCTTCCGAAATATCCTCGGAGATGGCCATAAATAGCTTTTTTTCCTTACACTTGTGGCCCAGAAAATATTTATCATCACAATTATAACAAAGGCCTTTGAGTTGGCATTCAACCATTTCATCCCTAGTCAATTTTTGGATCTTTAGTGGAGCAGAGGGAGTAGTGGGATTTACTGGTTTAGGGCCAGGGATAAAGGAGGATTTCTAGTTTTGAGAAGATGCAACCTGTTGTGCTTCTTTATCTCTTTTAGTATCCTCCACCCAACTCTGAGGTCGAGCCATGAGGACATGGGCCTGAAGCTCATCGTTGAGGCCACTAATAAAACATTCTCGGAAAAAGGCATCAGACATGTCCTCTGTCTGAAAAGCTAGGAACTCAAAGGAAGCTATAAAGTCTTCCACTATTCCTGATTGTTTCAACTTTGTCAAACAGACCAAATAGTTGGTGTCAGTGTCAAAGCATTCATAAAGCTCTGCCACAAAGTGTGTCCAAGCAATATACCCTTGACGAGAAGTTTTTCTCCATTGCCACCATTTCCAATGTTCTTGATCTAGATGGAGAACACCATACCGGAGTTTGGCCAAGTCATCTACAGTTTCGTATAAAGAGAAATAATGTTCCATTTGGGTTACCCAACCAGTGGGGTTCGAGCCATCAAATTTGGTCACATCCACTCACGGAAGGCGTAGGTCACGTTGAAAGTTATGGTTCTGAAAGTTATGGGAATGAGAGGAATGGTCACCTTCAGTATGTGGAGGTGAGGAAGAGGAAGGGTTATATGTAGGGATATGTAGTTTGGTGCAGAGTGTCGAAAAGACAAATTCAAGTTGGGTGGTGAGGTCTTGTTTAATTTCCTCCATTGAGGACTGCATGGTTGTATTGATGGTGACAACATTGGCACTGAGTTGCTTTACTTCTTGTTGGGTCTCGATGAGACCAGATTGCAAAGTGTTGATGCGAGATTCCAAGTCTTGGCTATGGGTATGGGCCATGAGGATGGGGGAACTGAAAAAGGGGGGGCAGGATCAAAATTTTTTTCGAAAAATGATATGGAGGAAAGTGATAAGGGCGAAGAGATGAATCCAATGGAATAGGTCTCAAATAATGGTGAAAAAATTTCCAGAATTTTTTTTTTTCACCTACGGAGTTATACTCCAGTCTAAAGAATACTGCAGAGAGGAAATGCTAAAATGATTAACCAGAAATAAATGTGTATTTACTTGGAAACTTGAACACAGTTGCGTGGCAATAGATCTTGCTTGTTTTAATTTGTTTATGTTTCTGTCCCCAAGGGTTACGTATTCAAGGGTTCTACAGACAAGGGTTTTTCCTGTGCTATAGCTCTCTGATATACGTGTGGGTTCCAACAGTAGTACTCGAACCAATATCTCAGGGCACTAACTAAGGAGGATAGACCATACCCTTAGCCGTACTACCTGACTACCCAGGTACTAGAGAGTATCTTCTCAAGTGTTGTTCTCGGTGGCACTATAACAGTCAGGTAGCCGATCTGTTTATCTAAAGAGGGCTTCAGGAAATCTAGGTCGATTCGTACACAGATGTTGTCTGATGCACTACCACTTGAAGGGGTACCAATAGGGGTTACAAGGGTACTGCATGGTTGTATTGATGGTGACAACATTGGCACTGAGTTGTTTTACTTCTTGTTGGGTCTCGATGAGACCAGATTGCAAAGTGTTGAAGCGAGATTCCAAGTCTTGGCTATGGGTATGGGCCATGAGGATGGGGGAACTGAAAAAGGGGGGGCAGGATCAAAAAATTTTCTGAAAAATTATATGGATGAAAGTGATAAGGGCGAAGAGATGAATCCAATGGAATAGGTCTCAAATAATGGTGAAAAAATTTCCAGAATTTTTTTTTTTCACCTACGGAGTTATACTCCGGTCTAAAGAATACTGCAGAGAGGAAATGCTAAGATGATTAACCAGAAAGAAATGTGTATTTACTTGGAAACCTGAACACAGTTGCGTGGCAATAGATCTTGCTTGTTTTAATTTGTTTATGTTTCGGTCCCCAAGGGTTACGTATTCAAGGGTTCTACAGACAAGGGTTTTTCCTGTGCTATAGCTCTTTGATATACGTGTGGGTTCCAATAGTAGTACTCGAACCAATATCTCAGGGCACTAACTAAGGAGGATAGACCATACCCTTAGTCGTACTACCTGACTACCCAGGTACTAGAGAGTATCTTCTCAAGTGTTGTTCTTGGTGGCACTATAACAGTCAGGTAGTCGATCTGTTTATCTAAAGAGGGCTTCAGGAAATCTAGGTCGATTCGTACACAAGTGTTGTCTGATGCGCTACCACTTGAAGGGGTACCAATAGGGGTTACAAGGGTGGCAAACAGATGTGTGCCTAAGAACCACTTGTATTTCCTGCATGTATGAATCCATCAACCGCGAGTTTATGCACGTAATGACAGATATTTGTGGCTTAAAGACGCCGGAATACATCTCTACCCTGAAAAAATATTTACCCACAATTTCTTCCAAGAAAGTTCTCTGATACCACTTGTAATATACCAAATATAAAAAGTATGTGGAACAGAAATAAAATGCTAGAAATGGCAGAATAACAACAATATAACCAGAATAATCACCACAATAACACTGAAATGATATGAGAATAACAACAGAAATAACACTTTGATTCTGAGAGCAATATTCATGGGCCTCTTTGAGGGGGCAACCTCCAGTCGAGCAGAGCTCTATTACAATAATCTCCAAGCTAGGGTTCTCATACCCTCGACTCCTATTTATACTAAATATGTTTATCAAAAAAAGCATCTAGATGAAGATCCTTCTAGAAGCAGAAGATTCTATTAGGTCTTCTTACATTCGACTTGTTCTATTTTATTGCAAGGCCTTATTAATATTGACCTTTATTACATCTGAATATATTGTTCTACCTATGTGCGGGTTAGGACCCTAACAACTGGCCCATCTAGCTATGGCTGGACATACTGGCCACCCCAGGCCAAAAACCCTTCAGACTGGAACAGTTTTGGCTTAATCACCCAGACTTTCAACAAAAGGTCCACACTTGGTGGAGGGAGGAAACGGTACCTTACGGCTCCAAGATGTACCGTTTTCAGCAAAAAATTAAAAACTTCAAGCAACAACTCAAGGTCTGGAACAAAAACACCTTAGGCAATATCTTCGAGGCCCAAAAGCATCTAACGGATCAAATGAGCGTTGTACAAAGACATATCCGAGAGCAAGGGATCTCTGAAGACCTCAAAGCTCAGGAGAAACAATAAGCCGAAAACATGAAGAAAGGAAATCCCAAGAAGAGATCCTGTGGCGACAAAAGTCTCGCATCCAAGGGCTCAAGGAGGGCGACCAAAACACCAAGTTTTTCCATAGATCTACCCTTCAGTGAAGACATGCCAATCACATCACCCAGTTAATTTCAAACAATGGGAAAATCACTCAATCCCATGAGGACCTGGAGGAGGAATTGGTCGCCTACTACAAAAATATTTTGACAGAACCTCAGAAGGACAGATCTCAAGACATCACCAAGGTCACACAACACATACATACCTTAATCACAGAGGAAAAGAATGTCTCCCTGTTGTTAACACTCTGTAAATTCCCAGAGGTTGTTGGGGGCAGAAGAAATTTACCAGAGGCAACTTTATCCAACCACTTCGAAACTAGGATCTAGCCCTACCAGTTTCAAAGAGGGATCTCTCTATAAGATTTAACTTTGTTTTAGTTTTCAGATGTTAGGCTAGTTAGATTAAATGTGACTGTGTTGTTTGTTTTTGTAAGTTGGCTGAAAAGAGTTTATGCCTCCATTGGGCTATGAGGTCTGTTTTATAAAGATAGAGATCAGAGAACAAATATAAAGATTATTTTCACAGGGCAGGTTAAGGCAACTATTGGATTCTTCAGAAATAAAGTGATGGAGAGCAGAAAAGGCAAGATTATCAATTAAAATAAAGAAGCAATTAAGAATGTATTTACTGTAACATCAGAAGATAAACATTTAGATCTTTAAAAGATCAGAAACAGAGTACACAAAGGTAAATTATGCAACTTTAACTCCTTTAAATGATCAGGTCAGAAAACAAAATGATAACTAAGAAAGATAAACATCCAACGAAGAAAGAGGAAAACTTCACCAACAATTAACACGTAGAAATCCTGTGAAACGTCTCTTTGTATTAATGGAAGATCTCTTGATAAAATTACAACGCTTACAGCTTGCTAGGGCGTAAATATCAACACTCAATACTTCAAAGTTTGAAGTATTTATAAAAAAAATTACAAACAACCTTGTCATTAATGATCAAGACATGGCAAACTCTAAGTCTAACTAACTAACTAACAAGATACAAAAATTTAGGAATTGTCGATGATGTATCAAATTCTTCATGCTGATTCTGGGGAAGGCCTTTTGTGAGTCACCCACATGAATTTAACTGATCCTTATGCCAACTCAACCTGCACACCTCATCTCATACTCGATCAAATTACACAGCTCTTCCCATCTTATCTGATTGGGAATGGTGACTTTGAGTAGTCTCCGGTATATTTCATCCATTTCTGTGTACTTGGAAAAAGTCAGTTTGATGATGAAAATATACTTGATCTTCTGTTGTATGCTGAGGTCTAGCTGCAAAGTTTCTAAGAATGCCTTGCCTGTTATACTGCCCTGTATTCCAGAAAACTTGGAACTGTCTTTGGCCACCGTGGCCATCTTATGTTTGTAATCGGGAAGAGTCGTCAACTTGTCATTTAGGACCATTAGACCAGGAAGACCTTTCTTCTACAAAGCCTCGATCTTGTTGAAGAACCTTTGAACTCCAATGTCCATGTTTTGAACTTTCTCCTCCAACTGCAGCATTAGTCCCCTTTTGTTCAGTACTCTCTTGACTTCGAGGATGGTTTATGTCTTATCTTCAATCTTCAGGTCTTCTATTTCTTCTCTATTCTTCAAGCTCAGGAATCTAATGATTTCATTGGCTTTAGTGGGATTTTCTCCCAACTCTCCTTTTATTTTGTCAATAGCCTACTCGCTCCTTAGCACCGGTTCATTTTTCTCAAACATGATTTGCACCATAGGCCATATTTCATTTATGGATTTGGAGATATCCATCCAAATATTCTCCTTTGCTTCGGCAAGAGTCTTGCCTGCCATTGTTTTCTTTTGTAGCCGCTACAATTCCTACTTGATATTTTTTGATGTTTGCTTCTCCATGGTGTAGCTTTTCTGGTAAGAAGAATTTATCTCTTGAAGGCTCTCAACTTCCTTTTTCAGTATGTTGATTTCCGTTCCTTGTAAGTTCATCTCCTCCATGGATTTTTCTAGCTCCACCGTTTTTTCCAGAGCTGTCAGTGGGGTGGCTGATGGAATTTCTGTTGTGGTGGTCGTTACTACAGTTGCAGTGATAACTCCTGTGAGGGGAAGTGTACTCAATAGGATTAATTCCATAGGTGTTTCTCATTCCTTCTCCTTTACCAATCTCTTCATCTCTGCTTCCATCTCTCTTAACTGTGCATTCTACTCCATGATCAATTTGAGCATTTCATCCTTTTCACCTTTTGTCTTATCTATCTCCTTTGCTTGTGCATCTTCTGTAGGTGGCAGTTTCAGTTGTTTCCTCAGATATGCTATGTCTGCATTCTTTTTCTTGACCACACCCTCAACTTATTTCACATTAGAGGGATCATACCCAATCTTTAGCACCAATTCTTCTAAGGACTTTATTCTGTTGTCCTTTGAAAAAGATGTTATCTTCTCCAATTTTAACTGAGTCTGAACGTTGTTCAGAGAAACCTGTAACTTAGTGACAGAAGTAGAAGCATTTGCCAATGTAGAGAAAACCATTTCTCCCATTTTTCTATGTAGATCCATCTGATCAGTTGGGTGTACATCTCTGGTGTTAAACTCAAACGTTTCCCTTTTATAATCAGTTATTGCTTTTGGAACAAACACTTGTGCCTGCAAAAAGGCCATGTGCATTCTGCCTTTCTCTGTATCAAAATCTAATAACAGCCTATGCTTTGTCGTGGACGTTTGCTTCCAAAATTTATCATAGGTGTTGTTGGTCAGCATCTGATTCTTCTTCTTGATCATATCGTACTTCTCAAAAATACTCAATTTTGAACCTCCTTTATTCGATTGGTTGACTAGTGAAGTGTCAGTCTACTTCTTGGATGAAGAGGTAGACATGATCTGATGGTTGCTTGATATAAGAGGTGAGTTGATATAGTGGATTGGGTTTCCTTTTCACCAGTCGTGTCAGTTGTATGACTAGATTTTGGCTTTTTGGTGTGTACCTGGAAATCCTCAGCTGAGGCTTCTGTGACTGAAGGGGAAGTGTCCCTCCTGTTGATATTATGGTAGCTCCAGGAGGTATTTACCTCCACGTGTAAACTTGACAAGGATACAATACTCCGGGAAGCAATAAGAAACCCTAATGAGTTGGATAATAACCCTAGAAGACTTGTTGACTCAAGAAGATAATTTATACTAGGTTATTAGCCTCCAAGAGAAGAAGTTGGCCAGAAATAATAATATATACAGAACAGACATATACCCAGAATGAGAAGTCAGCCCAAGCATTTAGCCAGAATTAGTATAAATACAGGAGGCTAGTTCTCATTTTGGCAGGCAGTCTCAGAATTGCAGAGCAACAACTTGTGCACACTGCAATGCCCAGTTTTGTGCGTGGGTTTGAGGAGAGTTTTCGGTGCAGCTGCTACAGCTAGTAGTTATCTTTTGGCTTGGAATATCTCTTGGCTAGGCTTTGGACTATCTAATCAACTCTTGTTGATGCGCTATCCTTGGGGAAAGGTGCACTACCCTTTGTTTGGCTATCTAGACTAGGGTTTGCTTCCGGAGTGATTCTCTGTCAAGGTTAAGGTGCTCGGAGGGTGGCTTCGGCCTATGGTTGGGTGAGAAGGGAATTATCAATGGTAAAATGAGCACAATCCTTCATATTCTAATAGGTTATGGGCCCACACCTCCTTCATTCAGTCTAAACGCTGGAAGGAAGCATAACCGCTAGGATATTGAGCTCGCTGAGGAACTATCGTTAGGGTTACTAGCAGGAGCAGCTTCCAAGACACTGTCACTAGGGTTACTAGCAGGTGTAGTTGTAGAAAGCCTAATCCTATTGTTGAGGCACCTTAAATGAAGGGATTGTCCTAATCTCTGGATAGATTAGTGCACCCTAGCCTAGCGCATCTCTTGGTACTCTTAGAAAGCCAAGACATGAAGTTTGAGATTTTGGTCAAATATAGGGTTGACCAAGACAAAGCAACCATGACTTACTCTATGAAGTCATAGAACAAGTTATATGGAGCTTCTAACTTCAGAGCGTGGAATACAAGGATTTATCTCATCCTTGCCAAGAATAAATTGTTGGATATCGTGAAAGGAAAGATCATGAAACAAGAGTTTGAATAAGGAAAAGAGAAGGAACCGCAGAACGTTGCAGCTATGGAGAAGTTCAAATATGGTGACATCAATTCCATGAGTATCATAGTGGACTCTATCAAAGACCACTTGATACCCTACATCTCCCATCTTGACTCATCGAAGAAGATGTATGATGCCCTAACAAACCTCTTCTCAGTCAGAAACATTGGACAAGTAATGAGTTTGAAGAATGATCTCCATGACATGAAGATGAATGATGATGACAACATAATATCATACTTTGTGAGAATCTCTTAGTTAAGATATCAACTACAAGCTATTGAAGATATCATCTCAGAGAAGGAGTTGGTAAACATAGTACTCAATGGTCTTCCCAAGACGTGGGATGCATTTGCCACAAGCATCAACACAAGGAAGGAGTATCCAACATTTGAAGAAATTTGGACTTTCTGTGCTCAAGAATAATCAAGGATCAGTGAAAAAGAGAAACCACAAAACAAGTATGATGATCAACCCCTCACAACAAGACTCAAGAATTTCAGGAACAAAAGGAATTTTGGTTCAAGGAGGAAGCCAAATCAAGAGAAAGACATTTCAGAAGTACAATGATTCAACTATTGAAAGTATGGTCACTACAAGAATCATTGTCTTGAGCTAAATAAAAGGAAGGAGAAACATGAAGCATCAGTTGTCGAAGAAAAGGAACCTACAAAGAAGACTAAGCAAGATGAAAGAAGACTTCTTCTTCTGAAGGTAACAATACTCTTCTTATTCCTTGTACATATCTTGTTTCCATCGTCTCTGTACATATCTTGTATATCTATCTCTTGGAAGATAATGTGTTCCAAGAAGAACTATACCGATGGAAGAACAACAAGATAAGGATTGATATCATTGGATAATACATGAAATAATGAAATACATCAAGCAAATCATGTGGAAACTATTGCAAGATAAGCTGAATAAATCATGAAGAGACTTAGAAGAAGAAAAGACATAAAGAAGTCAACAATCAAGAGGAAATTGGAGAAAGACTTATGACGTTTTGTAGAAGACAACAAGACAGAGGCGTTGACTCTGTTAGACAGAGAGAGCCAATTATATATTGCAGAAGACAATAAGGATGCAGACAGAAGTGTGGACTCTGTTAGACAAAGGGAGTCGATTACATGCACCCATACATGAAGCAAAGATTAGGAGGGAGATAATCCTATGATCCATTGAAGATGATGAAGTATATATCCATGGTAATAACCATGAAAGATAGTACGTGCTAAATTCAACCTTAGAAGAAGTCTTCTTCAAAGAGAATCCTTAAAGTATCCCTGGTTGTCCATCCAGATCTGTGATCCTATGATGAAAGAAAGAAATAGAATCTTTAGGGCATGGAATCTACTCCATGGACCCAAGAGATAAACACGAGGAAGCACATAAAGATTCAAAGAAAGAAAGAGAAGCTAGAAAAACCAGTCATTGTATCAAGAATCACAAGATTGCCAGCCTGATATGAACTCAATAAAAGAAATCAAGTAGAGGAACTAAAAGTCATGATGAAGAATAGTGTATGGAAGACTTATGAATAAAAGCATTGTGAAATATAGAACTAGAGGTTCTCCCGGATGAAGGGAGAAGACCATGATGATTGCTAGTTTCAGTAAACCAGACATATCTCTACATGAGTCATTATATCATCTGTAACATCCATAAGTTGGAGTTCTACATCAAATGAATGAAAAGAATGTTCTGCAGAGAAATTGAATAAAGAGTGTATGAAGAGCAACCTCAAGACTTTGAGGCATACCAGAAAGAGACCCTTGTATGCAGATAGAAGAAGACAACTTGGTTGAGAACCTCCAGCGCACAATAGAAGCATGGTGAATATTTTATGTAAAAGAGATATTGTATCAAGATGATTACTCAGTAGATCAGATCTCATGATAACAGAAGAAGTGCCACATGGATATGTTCCAGTTTTCCAACTATGATATGCTCTATTGATTAGAGCTACATGAAGCCTTCAAAGAAAAACCAGTGTTCCAGAACGAAGTACATTTGAAATCAAGCATTACATTACCTGTGATGAAGTCTAGAAAGGAGAAAGTGGTTCTCCAATACATATCTCCATAGATGAGTAGATAAGCAGACATTTTTGGTAAATCTCCCATCCAAGATGAAAGAGTTTGCATACTCAAGCTAGAGCTCGTGGAGACAACTTCCTTATTGAAATAGGAAGATATGACTCCCAGGTTGGGAGGGAGCACTTATATGTATTGATTTATGGACATTCATTCTTCAGTTCGAAAAATGGTCCAAGATGAGTAGTTTCCTTTCCAGTTCGGAAAGTGGATTGAGATTTCTGACGGACAACAATTTCTCATTGTGGTTAACATGGGAAATGGTCTAGATTGTTGATGTATCATAGATAGGGACTTCCCATTGTGGTTAACATGGGGAGTGGTCTAGGGTTGTTGGCCCTTGGTTATGAAAGGAAATGGAGAACAAGGAAGAAAAGGTAAAAAGTGAAATTTGCAGGAGACATAGTGACTGTCACTGGGTCGAAGTGAGAAAAAGAGAAGAAAAGATGGAGCGAAGTGCAGAAAATTAAGCCATTGGATGAGGAGATCGAGGATGACAGAACAACAAGGAAGATGGACCGAGGACGACTCAAGAAGTGGAAAAATCCACCATTGGATGCTTTGGAGCACCGCATGAGAAGGAAGGAAAGACAGGCTGGGGAAGTCCGGAAAAAGTGGAGCAAGTTGACCTAGGGGTTTAGACACCTAGGGTTTTGGTAATTAGGGTTTTGACACCTAGGTTTTGGCCTAAGTCTATCGGAGAGGTATTGTAAATGTATTAATAAATTTCAAGAGGACCTGGGTTGAGGGATGATGATATTTTTATTGATTTATCCCTATTGTGGTGGTAAGAGGTCATTGTATTGGGAGAGAGAAGTGTTGAGAGTAAGAGCCTTCTAGTATTGTAAGATATTCATATGGGTGCGAAGATCAGATTCTGCAGCTGGGTGCACATGAAGGGGGAGAGAAAGAGAGAAGAAGAGAGAGGATCTGTTGGCCAAGAGCACAGATATAAACTATAAGCTTTATCTTAATATATCATAAGCATAGTTCTGTGGACGTAGCCCTAGAGAGAGGGTGAACCACGTATATTTTGTGTTGTGTGAGTGATTGATGCTTTAATCTCTGCCATTATTATATTGTTATTTGCATTACTATGTTAGATCGAAATCTATAGCTGCACAGAGTAGATCTCACTGATAAGTGATATATGAATATTGTGATTGTTGTTATACAAGATCCACTTGATATTCCCCTGGTTGTAGACATATCAATTCTGCAACCCCCTCATCATTGCTTCGGGTGAGACTGCATCTTCTTCGCAGGTGTTTCCAAAAGGGCCAATAGTTAGGGCTTGTTGGTGCGCTCTTGGAGTGAACCCTGGGTTTGCCCCTGTGCCAACAAATGGTTCCATTGTCGGGACAAGAATATTTTTAAGGGAATGTCAAGGTGGTTCCCATCGAAGACAGAGATTTAAAAGTGGATAGAGGATCAAGAGAAGGACTTCGTTGAAGCCCATAACAAGAACCCTAAACTGAGTACTAAATATTGGCTACAAAGATACATCTTCACCGACATTCACAAGATCTTCTTTGGAGGAATCCATCAGGAGCTACATGAGTGGTTGGCTAGGTTAGCTGACACATAGTTTGAGATTAGATCTAGACCTCCTGTGGTTTGGACACCGATGTTGATCCAAAATGTCAAGAGAATTGACAACGTTGTATCCAGAGTAGTAGATCATTGGTTTGATAGTACCATTGGAGGGTATATCACTGAGTTTGTTGTTGACAGAACATAATCATATAGCCAAGCCGAGAGATACTTTTTCAAAGGACCCAGAGGAAAAAAATTTCACTTTCTGAAGCTAAGAATCAAGATGCTCTTGCATGAAAACCACATCTTGAAGATACAGTAGATTGGTCGAACTGGAAAAGGCTAATGTTCAAGATCTCGAACAGAAACAACGACACAGAAGCAGGACATACGTGCAGTGGAAAAGTATTCCGATGGGTTCACCTTGAGAACTTGTTTAAGCAAAGCTATGGAGAAGAGGGTTTCTACAACAGAGAAGAGGTAGATCTAACTGACAAAGAGCATCCAGAGACCACCGGAACAGAAGAAGGGGAAGTTGAAGAATTGTGCCAAAGCGAGCCAAAAAACTCAGGAATTTCATGGACTACTGAAGTAAGTAACATTAATCCTCCTGTTGTCCCAACAGTACTTAGTAGTCAGAATAGTCAAAACCACCAGAATCTTTAGAGTACTGTTACTAGTAGCTCAACATCTACTTAGACAAAAAGCCTAGTCAGCTCTATGGAAGATGAAATGAGACTCCCTATCTTTAGAGGAGATGGATTTGAAGATCCAGATCAGCATTGGTTTATGTGTGAAGCCCTATGGAACATTAAAAGTATCATCGATGAAGCCATCAAGAGAACCCAGTTCAACACTATGCTAAGGGACAATGCACTGAGCTGGTACATGAAACTTGTCCAAGGACTGGCACAGCCTAAGCCCCTGAATGAGATCAAGAATGCGCTGATTGCAGATTTTAAGAAACCTAAGTCAGAGTCACAATGTATTACATAACTAAAAGAGATTAAACAAAGAGTAGCAGAACCTATTTGGGAGTTCGACCAGAGATTCAAGACCTTGACAGGTCGATTAACTTTTCAGATCCCTGATGAATAGAACAAAGAATGGTTCATCACTGCGTTGTTACCACACATAAGAATCCCTCTGATGCAACAGAAGATTGCATCATAGGCAGAATCTTTGGAGATCTCCATGAAGCTTGCATCAACACCGATGGGAGAATCTAGTTCAGGCATTAGCCAGATCATGAGCCAGCTAACTAGTTTGTCTTTACAAGTCAAGGATATAAAGAAAGATAAGGGAAAGGACAAAAGGGAAGATATCTGGTGTGTAAGATGCAGATCTGAAGGCCATGATAAGGAACACTGTCCCTTATTTCATGAGTACTTGGTCTCAGGGGTGTCGAGCCCCTTGAAGTAAGTTAACCTACCATGGTGTGATGTATGCAGAAATAGGCATCACCCAGGTGAGTGCTACTACATGCAAAAGTATGTTCAGACACCCACAAACTTGTATTGTACATTTTGTAAATTAGTGGGGCACGACGATCGAAATTGTAGAGCTTATGATCTCATGCATGAAAGGTCGAGAGACATATACAATATCAAGGCAAAGTACAACAAGAAGGAAACACTCCGCAACACAACTCTCTGGGGAGAGGAAACTTCAATTCTCATGGTGGATACAGAGGATGAGGATGAGGAGGAGGTATCGGTCGAGGTTGAGGATAAATAATCTGTCACAACTGCGTGTAGCCAGGACATTTAGCAAGGGATTGTTAGAATCCTTGTACAACCTATAGTTACTATAAATCCTTCTGGCATGTCATAGAGGAATGCCCTGTGCTTATGGATAAACTTTAGGAAAGATGAGGACCTCAACAGAACCCACAAGTACAACTAATATATGCTGAACTTCATGGAGAAGACCCTAGAGTCGTTGTTATCACTCGAGGAGGCGTTGTTATAGGAGAAGACAGAGCAGCCTAAGGAAAGATTGAAAATGACCATGGAGTCAGGAAAGCTACAGAAAATACCCCAATGTTTGATGCTAAGAAAGAAAGATAGATATTTGAGGAGGCAAGAAAAGAGTTCAAAAAAGGTCAAGGATCTTCATCAAAGAGACAACTAGAAATCAAAGAATATGGCATGCCTCATGCATTTGATCCGTCTGCATCGCCAACAGAAGGGAAAGAGGTAAGAAAACTCATGGAATTTTTGTGCACTTGTGTTAAGTTGATTCAAGATAAAGGCGTTGTACAAGAATTACAAGATTTAATCAAGCAGTATGAGCTAGGAAAGATAGATCCCTTACTGAATAGGGCAGTGCACCAAATTGGAAAAAGGATAAGGACAAATAAGGAATTACACTTGAATGCTCAGATAGGAGAGTATGAGATAGGCTATGTGGTCCTCGACTTAGGGTCGGAGGTCAATGTCATGACGAAGCAGACTTGGGCACTGATGGGAAAACCCAAGATGATATATTCCCCTATCAGGCTTCACATGGCTAATCATCAAGCTATCATCCCATTTGGACGATTAGAGCAAGTCCCAGTGGACATCGATGGAGTAAGAACCTTTGCATATTTTGAGGTAATTGAAATTGTTGATGATAGATGCCCTTACTCTGCATTGTTAGGAATTGATTGGGCCTTCGACAATTCTACTGTTGTTGATCTAAAGAATAGATGCATGAAATTTGAAAAAGTTGTCCTTAGGGTCATTGCACCTTTAGATCCAGATGAGGGTCCACGATATATAGAGCCTATCAGAGAAGAAGACCACGCATTTGAACTGGAAAACATCTACAAATTAACAGCCAGACAATAGGATTATATCAACCCTACAGTTGACGGGAATCTGAGCTGGTGAAGTGACAACACATGTTCATACGAATTAGAAGAAGCCTTGGAGAAATGGCAGAACCAGATGTACAAAGTATCTACAAGAAGATGTGCTAGGATAACTAGAGAAGTTCATTGGATTGGCACAACAATGAGTAATCTACCCACATTTGATGGGATGAACCCTTTAGAGAACTTCTTATCAGAATTTGAGACAAGTTTACCAACACAACAGATGTTGTTGGCAATGGATGAGGCCATGAAAGCCACACCATCAAGATGGTGGGGAACACACAAGGGAAACATCATAGATTGGACACAATGTCGAACTTTGATGACAGTGTGGTTTTTAGCACAAGTAGGAAGATGCGAAGTAAGATACACAGGTCGAAGCTACCCAAAGGACCACATATGCAGCTGCGAAGAAGCTTGGAGTGACATTCCTAGAGAACAATGGGTACACAGATTCGTCAATATGTTGGATACCACCCCGATTAACTGATACCTTCAAGCAGAACTGTGCCTCCTCACTTCAGAATGGGAAGGAATGATCCATAATTTTGTAACCACCTTTTTGTTTGAAAGTGAATTTCCTTCAGTAGATCAAGCACTACATATGGTGAGACAGAAAGTATTTAAGGAGGCATCTAGCCTCCCTTTGGAGCAAGAAGAGGATGAATGGACTGTGCCCCTCCAGAAACTGCAGATCTGCTACAACATTAATGATGACGAAGACGATGATCCAAGGAAGGTGAATATGGCAGAAACAAAAGGCCAGAGAGATGTGGAAGGACCAGGAGTTGAACTGCCATTCATTGGACAACCGATAAAGATAAAGAAATTCAATATTGGGACAGAGGAGACACCAAATATTGCCAATGTCGGAGATTACTGGGACGCTGCTACCATTGACAAAATCACATAAGTATTGCACGAGTATCAGGAATTGTTCCCAACCAAGTTCATTGATATGAAGGGTATCAAAGGACCTATGGGAGAGATGAGAATACCTTTGAAACTAGATGAAAAGCCAGTCAAGCAAAGACCCTACAGACTGAACCCGAAATATAAGGAAAAAGTGAAGATTGAGCTCGACAGAATGCTGGAAGCAGGGATTATTGAACCCATCGAGGAGTCGGAGTGGATTAGCCCCATGGTAGTGCAAGATAAGAAGACAGGTGAGATTAGGATTTGTGTAGATCTCAGGAAGTTGAATGATGCTTGTCTACATGATCCTTTCCCTACACCATTCACAAATGAAGTGTTGGATAACGTGGGAGGCCAAGAATTATATTCTTTTACAGATGGGTTTTCAGGATACCATCAGATCCGCATCACCAAGGAGGACTACCATAAGACTATTTTTGCCACAGAGTGGGGATACTACCAATATACAATAATGCCATTTGGATTGAATAATTCCCCAACCATCTTTTCCAAGGTGGTGGTTGAAGCATTCAAAGAATTTTTGCATAAGTTTTTAGAAGCATACTTTGATGACTGGACTATTTTTAGTTTATTGAAAAATCATATTGAATGTCTAAGGCTAATGCTGGATAAATGCAGGCAGTGTAAAATTGCTTTGAATTTGAAGAAATGCATCTTCTTCTCACCATTTGGAGTATTATTAGGTCATATTGTATGCAATCAAGGATTGTTGGTGGATCCATCCAAGATTGCAATTATAGTTGATTTGCCACCACCTACTTCAATCAAACAACTACGCATTGCGCTAGGACATACTGAATTTTACAGGAGATTTATCAAAGGATATGCTCATATTACTACACCAATGGAGAAGTTATTAAATAAATACTGTCATTTCGGTTGGACAGAAGAATGCTAGCAGAGCTTCGACACACTGAAACAAAAGATGGTAAATGCACTTATTCTAGTCTTCCCAGACTGGAGCAAGGAATTTCATGTGCATGTGGATGCATCTTCCATTGCATAGGAATAGTACTGGCACATCTTGGAGAAGGGGACATTGATCATCCATTAGCATTTTCCAGTAGGAAGTTGACCATAACTAAAGTTAATTACACCACTACAAAGAGAGAGGGACTAGCCATGGTGTATGCGTTGCAAAAATTCCACCACTACTTGTTAGAAGGACACTTTAAAATGTTTACTGATCACTCTACACTGAAGTACCTAGTCAACAAGCTAGTGTTGGGGGGACGAATCTGCAGATGGATTATGTTGTTTCAAGAGTATGATTTTGAGATCATAGTTAAGCCAGGAAAAATGAACAAGGGCCTAGACCACCTGTCGAGGTTGGAACATGGTGAAGAACCTACCAGTCTGGAGGACACATTACTGGATGCACAACTACTCACCATTAGAAATATTGATGACCACTTCACAGACATAGTCCATTTCCTAACATCAGGAATGGCTCTGAGTGAGTATACAATCTCCCAGAAAAAAAAAAAAAAAACTAGTGGTGCGTGCTGCAGATTTTTCACTGATAGCTGGTCAGCTATATAAAATAGGACCTGATGAGATACTAAGAAGATGCATTATGGAAACAGAGTGCCCTATGATCCTCGCAGAATCTCATGAATGCATCGTAAGAGGACATTACGCAGGGAAAGAAACTGCACAGAAGGTTCTGTGAGCTGGCCTTTGGTGGCCTACGTTACACAGAGATGCTAAAGAATATCCCAGAGCATGCGATGTATGCCAGCGAGTTGGAAAACCATATTGAAGAGATGAGATGCCATTATCACCGCAGATGACCCTGCAGGCATTTGAAAAATGGGCCATTGACTTCGTTGGACCTATAAACCCACCAGGAAAGCGCACAGGAGCAAGGTATATTATCACTGTGATAGAATACCTTACTAGATGGGCTGAAGCAAGAGTAGTTAAGGACTGTAGTGCAACTACAACTGCACGTTTTATATTTGATGACATAATAACCAGGTTTGGATGTCCTAAGGTTCTTATGAGTGATCAAGGTACACATTTCATCAATAAGACAGTTGAAGCCCTGACCGAAGAATTTGCAGTCCACCATCAGAAGAGTACACCTTACCATCCACAAGCAAACAGAACGGTTGAAGCATTCAACAAGATCTTGGAGACAACATTGACAAAGATTTGCAGTGTGAATAGGGATGACTAGGATTTAAGAGTACTACTAGTACGTTGGGCTTATAGAACCACTTGCAAGAAATTGACAACACAGACCCCTTTCAAGTTGGTTTATGGCCTTGAAGTTATTGTCCCGATGGAGTACTTGGTACCGAGCTTAAGAATTGTTGCATTTACAGACATGGATAATACTGGCATTGTTCATGAGAGGCTAGTACAGTTAGTTGAGCTAGAAGAGAATAGATTCATTGTAGGCTTCCATCAGCAAGTTCAGAAGGAACGAGAAAAGGCCTACCAAGACAGGCACATCAAGAAGAAGATATTCAGGTAAGGTGATATAGTAATGGTATATGACAGTAATTTTATCAAATGCCCTGGGAAGTTCAGAATGCATTGGCTTGGACCATATGAGATCACCTACATCACAGAAGGAGGAGTTGCACAGTTGAAGACGTTGAATGGAGAATGAAAAGAAGGATTGGTGAATGGGAGTCGACTAAAGTTGTACTATGACAACCAGTTGCCTCACAGCTCCAAGTAAAAGCATGAGGAAAAGGTTTTAGGTACGAGGTGCAGTTGAAACTAGGTACCAAACACATAAAAGACAGTCTGCACAAGGATGGGAAGGAGGCATAAAGCAGAAAGAAAAGGCTTCACTGCACAATCCAAAGTCAAAGTAAAACAAAAGGATCATATCTGAGGTGCCTCGGGACGAGTCACAGGTGAGTGTTGGGGCCTGTTGGCCCTTGGTTATGAAAGGAAACAAAGAACAAGGAATAAAAGGTAAAAAGCGAACTTCGCTAGAGACACAGTGACTGTCATTGGGTCAAAGTGAGAAAAAGAGAAAAAAAGATGGAGCGAAGTGCAGAAAAGCAAGTCGTTGGATGAGGAGATCAAGGATGACAGATCAACAAGGAAGATGGATGAAGGAAGACTCAGGAAGTGGAAAAAGCCACCATTGGATGATTTGGAGCACCGCACAAGAAGGAAGGAAAGACAGGCTGGCAAAGTCCGGAAAAAGTGGAGCAAGTTGACCTAGGGTTTTAGACACCTAGGGTTTTGGTAATTAGGGTTTTGACACCTAGGTTTCAGCCTAAGGTTGTCGGAGAGGTATTGTAAATGTATAAATAAAGGTCAAGAGGACCTGGCTTAGGGGATGATGATATTGTTATTGATTTATCCCTATTGTGGTGGTAAGAGGTCATTGTATTGGGAGAGAGAAGTGATGAGAGTAAGAGCCTTCTGGTATTGTAAGATCTTCAACTGGGTGCGAAGATCAGATCCTGTAGCTGGGTGCGCAGGAAGGGGGAGAGAAAGAGAGAGAAGAAGAGAGAGGATTTGATGGCCAAGAACACAGATATGAACTGTAAGATTTATCTTAATATATCATAAGCAAAGTTCTGTGGACGTAGCCCTAGAGAGAGGGTGAACCATGTATATTTTTTGTTGTGTGAGTGATTGATGATTTAATCTCTGTCATTATTATACTGTTATTTACAATACTGTGTTAGATCGAGATCTATAGCTGCATAGAGTAGATATCGTTGATAAGTGATATATGAATACTGTGATTGTTGTTATACAAGATACACTTGATATTCCCCCGGTTGTAGACATCTCTATCCTGCAACCCCCTCATCGCTACTTTGGGTGAGATTGCATCTGCTTCACAGGTGTTGTCGAAAGGGCCAGTAGCTAGGGATTTTTGGTGTGCTCTTGGAGTGAACCCTAGGTCTGCCCCTGTGCCAACAAGGGCAGTCTCTCTTCTTGAGGGTTACTCAAGAAGACTGGCCTGCCTTGCTGGACAACGATTTCTCATTGTGGTTAATATGAGTAATGGTTTGTTTTGGAGGTTGGTACAAGACATCGTTTTCCTCTTGTGGTTAACAGAGGAAATGGTCCGGACAGACATTCCTTAGGGTTTATACATTCTCTCTAGGGTGCACTTTGATTAGTGTAGGAGGAATGGCCCTGGGTGGGGAATGGTCCAGGCTCAACAATCAGGGACAGACATTCCTTAGGGTTTATACATTCTCTCCAGGGTGCACTTTGATTAGTGTAGGAAGAATGGCCCAGGGTGGGGAATGGTCCAGGTTCAAAAGACAGGACAATTATTCTTCCTTGCTTCAGAAGAATAGTCCAGATATCTCATTGTTCTACTCTGAGGGAAAATATTCTTTCAGATCTCACAGATGTGAGTGAAATATTGGCCTAGATGATTCACTTTATATCATAACATTGTTTCTGTGCCGGTTGATATCAGATGATTGTTATGAAGATTATATGACATTAGATGTATACTACTGTGGTGGATGTGGTCCACTGTTCGTGACTATACGTTGTTGATCAAGTACTTCTGTGTTACTTGGTGTGGTAGCATACCACTGGATTGTAGTTATGTACACTATGGATAGACATAGATGTGTTCTATTTTGTTTCGATTACCTTGAAGACTATCAACAGTATTGGAAATGATTATCAGTTAGATGGATAATCAAAGGACAAAGATTTCCCAGACAGAAAATGGTTCAAAGCATTTACTCTTCTAGATTAGAATAATGGCTCTTGTATCAATCTGTGGAGTGAGCATCATGTCTGATTACTCAGATAGAGTATGGTTTCGAGATATAATGCAACTGATGGTGCTCATGATCTAGTCATGATCTAGTCTATACAACTATGTTGATGCTACCGGGTGAATGGTATGTTTTTGTGCTCAAGACAATTACCTGTAATACCTCCCTAGCTAGGAGGGAGTGTTGATATTGTTGGAGCCGCCCTGGTTTTATTTTTACCCTTCACAATTTTCATTTTTTTGTTATTTAAAATCTAAAGATGGCCTTCTGTTCTTTGTCCCTTTCCGAAGCTTTGAAAACTATGCAACTTCGTCGGTTAAGCAACGATGCTTTCTCTACCCTCAAAACAAGTTCACTTTCTTAAGAATATCTCTCCCTTTGTTTTACTTCGGGATCTCACAGGTCGGATAATATAACTCATCAATTTACACGTCCCGAGTTGCGAAACGACGAAGTCTTTTTAAATTTTCGTTCAAGATGTTAACCAGGGTAAAACCTTTTAACCTGGTGATTAGATGTCGCCGGGGTTTTGCGCCTCGGCGTTCACAATATTTGAACTTTAATTTTTATAGCTCCGAGAGCCGAGAACACGAGGTTCTTTCGAGCTAACCCTAGTCAAAGACTAAAAACAATAAGGCTAACCCTGGTTAAAATCTGTTTTCGGCGTTTCGCCACTCGGCACTATCTTTTATAAAGTTACGACGTCTAAAATGCCGACTCACGAGGTCGCGACGTAATTATAACTTGATTAATTAATCACCTAATCCAAGATTTCCCTCCCCTTAATTGAGTCTTAATTATCGCCATCTCGCTTTTTCGCAACTCGGCGTACTGATCCTCGAGAAATTTGTCTTCGAAGTTCCGAAGCCGCGATGTGGCGAAATAAATTGATTAAAATTAATGAAGTTCCAAATTACGATTTATGCTAATTAAGCCAAAGTTGGTCCTCGCGATCTCGCAAGTTGGGAACTCAAAATGTTATAAGGAAATTCATGATGCAGCGAACAACGAGAAAGTTATTAACATGCTAAGTGTTGAAAATTTAAAATAATGCGAGATATGTCCCACGCATGGAGGTTTGCACATTTCTCGAGGTAGCTATTTACTCTCCATATTCCGACTGACCGTCAGACCGCCAAACATTGATGACATTAATGGAAGATTAGAGTGAATCTACGAATAATAATATCAGATTTTTACGAAATAAATTTCTTCCTAATTGCGATTTGACAGACTTATTTCGAAAAGTACAAAACTTTCAAATATATACAGGAGTTGCATTCTATTTTAAACATTTTTCATAAGCGCATAGAGCTCACCTTTCTCCGAGTGAACTAATTTTTGCATGTATACACAGGTCTATCGCAGAAGGGTGAAAAAGCAATTTTCTGTTATGGCTCCACGAAAAGCAATGAAGGCGAATGTAGAAGTCGCGGGACAGGGTACAGACAATGTAGTTGATACTTCACCCCGAAGTGTCGACTCAATTCCCGACTGGTCATTTGTCTCAAATGCCCTGCAAGCAGAATTAGTTGATTACTCAGACGACTCCGATGATAATGAAAGGGTTGATCTACACACTAAATACAAGATAATAGTCCAATCGGGGATGCACAGAATAACAACCAGGCCACGGTTGCTACCGTATTACAACATGATCCAGTGGGCGTTGGACCACATAGACTTACCCACCAGGACGATCATAAACAGCCAGCGAGTTATTGTCGGGACTTTTAGGCCCAAGCATCTACAAACCATGTACAAGATGCCTTAAATGTCTGAATATACATATGGTGATGATTTCCTAGAGGAGTTCGAATAGAAAGAATGCGTCCAGTATGACAAAAATATGCCTGGTTTAATCAAAGATTGGGTTTCGCGCGCAGCAAAATTCAGAGCAAACGACCAGGGTGTTTATTCGATATCTTCTTTAAAGCCACAGTATAAATATGTGGCCATGATGACATGTAGGCTATTTGGAAGAGAAGACATAACACATTTCTACATAGCGTGGGTGCCTCTCATATTTCGGGTAGCAGAAGGTTGCTCATTCAATTGGGCCAAGATGCTCTCAGATAGTCTGGCCAATAGGGTCATAGAGTATCGGGAGCAGAAGGCATGTGGGAAACCATCCTCATTTTTCATGTCAGCGTATATCATGGACGCGGTGTGTTCCATGACACCATTCCCTTTGATGAACTGGGCTTGGAATCTAACTCAAGAAAAACCTGTGCACGAGTATCATGACAAATTATGGGAAAACAAAGCAGGAAAGTTCGTATACGAGATTTTTAACTGGGTGATGGTGCCCCTACATATCGCCATCTTTGGACACCCACCACCTCGCATCTCGGACAGCATTGCAGCAGGTCTGAGTGGCATAGCAGATTGGTATGTTGAGGCAGAGTTTTCGGAGCTTTCGTCCCCCCTCATGCGCTACCCTTGCTCATCCCCGACAAGATGGCTTGTCGAGAAGTTTCCTAGCAAACAGTCATTGGAGGCGTAAGCAAAGAAATTAAGGGCTACTCAAAGAAGGTATGGCTTTCATTTCCTATTCGATTCAATTCCTATTCTTTATTAGATTTTGGGCATGCCAAAGCCGAGGCTGTTGCCCCGGAGGACCTAAGTTTGGTCTCCATCGAGGTTAAAAAGCATGATCCACAGAGGGTTGTGGGAAATCATTTGGCTCATTGTGGGCTCAAGAGATTTGAGCATGAAAATTCACCCTCAGATGACGTTTTTCGAGGGGCGAGATCGTATGAAGAAGTGTTAGCTCGAATCCAATCATTATCACCCGAAGACATAGCATCCGTATTAAAGTTCCAGGAACATAGACGAAGAAGCCTTCCCACTGTGTTGAGAGGTTTGGGTATTCCAAAAGCGAAACAAAAGGAGGCTGATGGTTCATAGGAGAAAAATCCTAACCTCGAAAAACGCCAGGAAGGGGAGAAAATGAAGAATCCCGAAGCAGAAGAAGAGACTACCGACCCACCCAGAGAACATAGTTCAGAGGTGGAAGTAAAAACCATGGACCCACCAAAGGAAAAGACACCAGAAACTGAGACAGAGACTTTGGTTACACCAAAGGTATAGAATACCGTCAGTACTCCTAAAGAATCGACAAAACAAATAGGAGAGCCCATCACCTCGGTCACACCCTTGTAGTCGGCACAGGGAAATGTCGGCGAGGGATGTATATTTGATGAAGAATTGAGACCCATCAGAGCAGAGGAACTCCCTCCAAATGAGTTATTTTTTGATAAAAAGAGGAAGGCAGTGGTGAAAAAAGAGTTCTATCAAGAAGGAGAGTCCACTGTAAAAAATTACAAAATCATGACTGATGGAAAAAATAAGAAAAGTGACCAACTCGCCACTGAAATCGCGGGAACGTTGGGGGCATATGCTTTAGCAAATAAATTCTCAGTTGGTCTTATGAATAACCAATTAAAAAGGAAAAATTACCTAATTAGGACCCTCGAGGCCAGATTGGCTACAGCCACAAAAAATGCTAAAGGTTAGGCCAGCGTGGAGATGGAACAGGCCAGGGTGGCTAACAAAAATGAAATAGAGATGCTCAAGACCAAGCTTGAGAAAACACAGTTAGTGATCTGAGATGGTCGGATACAAGTGGGTCAACAGAAGACTATGATCACAGAGCTGCAGGCTCAGTTAGAGGTCGTTGAAAGCAGGGTGATCGATGTCGAGAGGTTCAAATCCTGAGCAATCAATATTCGGAGAAGGATCTCTTCTGTACAACAGAGTTTGCTAGATAAAGTAGGAACAATCCGAGAGGATTATTTGTTGATGCATCGGGTTTCTGAGAACCTGGCTGACAGAGAAAGAGATGCAGGAGCAGCTCGGGTCGCCTTCCAGGAGGCGGTGATAGCCACGAATGACAGAGCTTCAACAGGTTCTCCCAGACTCACCCTCCCAGAAAAAACTAGAGGTAACATTTTGTTGAAGGACTGGGAGCATAACATTTCCCTGGGCAAGGAACAGGCCCAAAAAGTGACCAATTCATTAGAAGAATTCTTCAATTCTATAGAGGGTGAGCTGTTGGGTATGGATACTGGAGGCGATGTTGAAACATTAATACAAATTAATGTAGAACAAATCTCACTTGATATGAAAGAGAAGGAGGAGAGAGATTTGGCCGATATCTCTCAGACCGACAGGGTGGACATGGTCTGAGTTGATAAGCATTTGATCCAGTCCAGCACGCAATTAAGTGCCCTCGACATCGTCGATGCACAAATGGAGGACAAGATGAAACAATTAGCCTGAGAATGTTATTTCACCGAGGCCAGCTATCATACGGAACCATTGCAACTCGTATCTCATTTTGTGGACAGATGTATTGGCTACACCGAATCTGTGCGAGGACGAGCACTCGACACCAAATAACGATAGAGCAAGAGAAAGGAAAAATTTGTGCTTCTTTCAGTTGTAACTGAATTAGTGTAACCGTAGACATTCTAATTGATCTGTAAAGATGTATAAATATCTCACAGAACGAGTTAATGAGGGCTGGACCTTTTTGGTATTGATTATAATAGAGTTTTTGCATTCGAGAAATTAATATCAGCAAATCTGGAGATTCTCGATTCCGTCCAGACTGTGTTACAAGTTTGTTTCTTCGTATTTCATGTTTCATTTCATTCCATTATTCATAATTGACGTGCTTTGTTGTAATTTAATACAACCACTACTATAACAAAAGGATTTATGTTCTCTGTAAGTATTTATTGTCTTTCCTCTGCACCAGCTATCAGCAGGTGCAAGACCAATCTGTACTTCCAGAATTCTACATATAATCTATGCTATGTCAGTTATTTCCTTACTAATTTCTTCTTCTGTTTATATGTGAGTTTTCTCTTTGACAGGAATCTTGTGTATATGCAGCTAAATGTTTTTTCTTTCACCTCACACCTTTATTTAAAATATAATACAGTTATGGAAAAGAGCCTTCAATTTGCACTCCTATTTTATTCACAAAACATAAAACTCTCTTTATTTCGACCAAATCGAGACAACATTAAATCTCTCTTAAAATCTCACCTTCCCTTACGGTTCCCCTATGATTGTCCCTGCAGCAACATAGCCTAATATCGAACCCGGACTATCGAATCAAACACATATTGCTTTAAACCTTTTTGATATAATCCTTAAAACTGCTAATAACCGGGACGAACTTGAACGTTCATGGGCCGCCATTGAACAAGATATAACTACTCAGGAACAGTTGGAAGCTAGACGACGAGAACGTAGAAATATTCCCTAGTTTCCTATACCGAAGGTTGACGTTACTCTCTCACCCATCTTTCACCTACTTTTGGATGCCTTGACACTTTACTTTTAAGCCTTAGTACAGACTCAGGAACAACATCTTTCTAGTGCCGCTGTCGGGGAGCGAAGTTACGAAATCTTTTTCCCTGGGAAAACGACATTTATTTCGTTGAAAGTGTTACTCCTTGATAGTGAACATTGAGTACACACAATTTTAAGGCTTTTCAATCTTTCACTTGGCGACTCCACAAAAAAAAATAAGCTGGCATTCGTTAGAAGGAATACCAAACAAAACCCGGATGGTAAGCTAATTACGCCTGTTAATAATCCCGAAAAAATTTTAAATACTAAATGCCATTCAAAATCTTCTACTTCACGCAGTCCTCTGTTTGATACCTAAGATCCGACGACAAATTGTTTCGAAGTTAGGAGTGAGATTCATCAAACTTTCCCATCCATACACAAGGGAAAATATCCTTTAGAAAGTCCATCGACAGTTGACCTACCAGCTTTTCTTCGACTGAATTTCCCAGTCTCGCCTGTTTCCCCACCAGAATTAATGGCAGCCACCGGAGGAGGTGTTGGAGTTGCTCCTGGAGGTGGAGGTGGAGGTCAAGGCCATGTCCCTCCTCCCAGATATTTGCTAAAGTAGTGGTGAGATACGCTACCTTGGTTTTACCCTTCCCCTTACATGATCTGCCTGAAAATTACATCAAAAAACTTCCTAAGTTCACTGGGGAGGGAGATCTAACCGCAGCTGAGCATATAAATTTCTTTGACCAATTCGCAGACATCTGTGGTATCGAGCACGAGGATGTTTATTCGAGACTCCTTGTCTAGACCTTTGAAGGACCGGTTCGAACTTGGTTTCAAAGCCTACCTGCGGCCTCTATCCTATCATATGATGCTTTGGAAGATGCTTTCCTAAGACAATGGGGAGAACAAAAAGATCACTTATATTATCTTACCGAGTTTGGGTCTCTAAAGAAAAAGAGATCAGAAACGATTATGGAATTTATTATGAGATTCAACAAACTGTATAATAAGATTCCAGCCGCAGTTAAACCCTCTGAACCTTCAGCCAAAGTAAGCTTCGCGGGAGCTTTCGAGCCTGATTTCGCACTACTTTTGCGAGAAAGAAGAGGAGCCACCCTAAATAGAATGCAAGACGATGCTGTCGAAATTGAATCTAATATGATGGCTTCGGAAAAATTAAAAGATAAAGTAGAAACAGTCAATCGCGAGAATAGACGCTATAGGGAACCAACGGGTCCTTCGGGCTCAAATAGATACATGGATGACAGAGTAGATGATATGGCCCGAGTGATTAAAGAACTGTCCAACAAAATTTCTAGGATGGAGTTGGAGCAGGTTAAGGCTGATTCTTCAAATAAAAAGGACTTCAGGAGAAATCCAAATCCCCAAGATCAATATAAACAAATAAAGAACGAAGATCAAAAAATACAAGCTCCACTAAAGAACGAAAATTTTATAGGAGCAAATGACTTCCAAGATTTCGGAGATTCGGAAGATGAAGTTGCGAATTTCGGTGATGACTGTTCGCAGCCGTATCTCACTCGTGAAGATTATCAAAAATCGTTGAACACCCCACCACCGTCTAATGAGGACGAAGAAGGTGATCACAATGATCCTTGCGTATCTCAACCAGAAACAGAGATGATAATGGTCGATTTTCAACCAAAGTATAATTTAAGGTCCAAGAGTAAGCCTACCTCAACTAATCAACCTAAGAAAATCCTTCAAAAAGGTCAAGCTTATGAACCTCCTTCGGAAGAGACCTTGTTACCCAGCAACAAAACCAAGGTAGCGAGCTCCCAAGAGTCCGAGGTGAAAAAATTTGAAATTCAAATACAAGAAACCGAACCAGCAGATAAAGTTACATCTTCAACTAGGATCATGAGTGATAAAGCGATCCAGATAAGTAAGCCGGAAAGAAAAAATTTGGAAGTCTCAACAAAAGAAACGGACAAGGTAAATACATCTTTTAGTCTTGAAAATGAGTTAAACAAGATTAAAATACTGATTCCTTTGGTAGAATTAGCAAAAAATCCCGCTTATCGGAAGCAAATTGCCAAAGTGATGGGTGTCTGTGAGCTAGAGAGTCAGTCTGATGTTATCAACCTGGAAGATGAAAAACCTAACATCACCTTTGGTCCTCATTTTGAAGGGTCCAAAGACAACATCACTCATTTTTATATCACCCTGAATATACATGATCAATTACTGCATAATTGTATGTTAGACTCTGGGGCTTCTCATAATGTTATGCCCAAAATTATAATGGAGAAGCTGGGTCTCCAGATCACGAGACCTTATGGAAATATGTATTCTTTTGATTCGAGGAAGGTTAAGTGCATGGGGATGATAAAGGATCTGGTAGTTACCCTAGTGCAGGTCCCTGTTAAAAGTATCCTGATGGATGTGGTTATCGCCGATATCCCCCCTAAGTACGGTATGTTGTTATCTAGCTCATGGGGGGCCAAGTTGGGAGGTTCCCTTTAGTTGGACATGTCATACGCCACAATCCCTGTGTTTGGGGGTCAATTCACTCGTTTATACAGAGAAACAAGATTAGCATACACGGTCAGTGATCCTCAAAACCCACACAACTTCCCCATTTACATCGCAGACCAAGATCTGGGAAACTACATTTTGTCGTTCGATGATGGATTGGATGGAGTTACAAAGGAGCTCCATATGAAGCAAGAAGAGTTAAGTCCCTTGACATAAGAGTTGTGCACTAATGGTGCTTGGAAAATGTATTTCGATGGCGCTTCGTCTTCTGAAGGAGCCGGTGCTGGGGTACTTTTGGTAGCACCTGAAGGTAAGTTCATTGTTCCTTTCTCTTATCGTTTGCAGTGGGACATAGATTACACCAATAACGTATGTGAGTATGAGGCATTGATCTTAGGATTAGAGGCTGCGAAGAAGTTGAATATAAAAAACTTGGAGGTATACGGTGATGCGAAATTGATAGTAAGACAAATAAACCGACAATACCTAGCCAAGCATCCAAGACTAAGAACATACAGAAATTGTGCTTGGGATTTGATGGAAAAAAATTTCTCATCTGTAAAGGTCCATTTTATCCCTCGCACAGAAAATCTACATGCCGACGCATTGGCAAAGGCAGCTTCAACCTTTTCTCCTCCCACGACTGTCAAACTAAAATACCACATTGAAATCAGATACAAACCCTCCATACCAGACAATATCCGACACTGGAAGGTTTTCGAGGATGACGAACAAATCAAGAAATTTCTTACACCCGTAGGTGAGTTCTCTGAAACTAATCCATACCAAGAAAATCAAAATGACTCGACGTGGATTATGCAAGGGGAATATCCTAAAACCTTCCGAGAAAAAATAGCAGATCATCGTATGTTGGTCCTAAAAAACAATCAAATTCTGAAAGGCTTAATTCCTTTAGAAAGACTTTTCGATCAGAACGACGTACCTGTGAAATCCACTTTGCAGCCCCAACCAGAAGAAGTGGAGGACTGCGAGATAGGAACTGAGAAAGAATCCAGGATAGTAAAGATATCTAAGTTCCTCCCTCCCAAGGTAAAAGTCCAGTACAGAGACCTTCTCAGACAGTACAAAGACGTTTTCACCTGGTCTTATGATGAGCTTAGAACGTATGACACTTCCATAATTGAGCACAAGATACCTTTGAAGCCCGAGGTCAAGCCGTTTAGGAAAAATCTTAGGCAAATCAACCCCATTTTGTTTCCTGTGATTGAAAAGGAAGTTAAGAAGCTTTTAGATGCAAAAATAATCGTACCTCTGAGGTACTCAGAATGGGTGGCAAATTTGGTCCCGGACAGGAAAAAGAATGGGGAAATCAGACTGTGTGTAAATTTCCGGAACTTAAATAAGTCTTCCCTTAAGGATAATTATCCACTCCCCAAAATGGACCACATCCTGGAAAAGGTAGTCGGAGCAAATCAAATTTCTATGATAGATGGGTTTTCTGGATATAACCAAATCGCCATGAACGAACAAGACAGAGAAAAAACTACTTTCACCACTCCATGGGGTACATTCATGTATGAAAAAATGTCGTTTGGTTTGATGAATGCAGGAGCTACATTCCAGCGTGCTATGGACATTGCTTTCGTAGGAGAAAGAGACAAGTTCGTAGTCATCTACCTTGACGATTTGACGGTTTTCTCTAAAACCGATGAAGAACATTTGAGCCATTTAAAACAAACTTTCGAAAAGTGCCGCAGGTATGGTCTGTCTTTGAACCCGAAGAAATCACATTTCACCATGTGGGAAGGTAAGCTTCTGGGACATATTGTATCTAAAGATGGGATCAGGATTGATCCTAAGAGGATTGAAGCAATAGAAACTATAAATATTCCCAGAAACATAAAAGAAATTCAATCTTTCTTAGGTACAATAAATTTTTTGCAAAGGTTTATCCCAAATTTTGCTGAGATTATCAAATTGATCACAGGAATGCTGAAGAAAGATAGCAGAGTAAATTGGACGACTGAGGCTAAAGCATCGTTTGCACATATTAAAAAATTCATTAGCGAGGCACCTGTGTTAGCAAGCCCAGATTACTTGAAAGATTTCCTAATCTTCTCGTTTGCTTCTGAACATACTATCGCCGCAGTGCTCCTACAAAAGGATGATGAAGGTTTCGAACGACCGATCGCATTTTTTAGCAAGAGCCTTAGAGACGCCGAACTAAAGTACGACATAATGGAAAAACAGGCGTATGCAATGGTGAAATCTCTAAAGGAATTCAGAACCTATGTACTGCATTCAAAAATTATCGCGTACGTGCCAACCAGTGCTGTGAAAGATATATTGGTACAACCAGATAGTGACGAAAAACGAGGGTGTTGGCTCGCTAAAATACAGGAATTTGATCTGGAAGTCAAGCCGACTAAATTAATAAAGGGGTAGGGTCTGGCCAAACTCCTGGCCAAGTCGAACCTTAGAGCTCTTGATATAAATTGCTTCCAAGGAGAAGAAGGAGACGCACACCTGCCAGAGCCCGATGACCAGATAGATCCAAGCAAGGTCAAAGCAAAGTTCATATCGTCAGGCTGGTATAAAGACATAGTATTCTACTTGTTAAACCTGAAATGTCCAGATGGACTATCACCAACCAAATGAAAAACTTTAAAACTCCATGTTGTGAAATATTGCATTGCCGAAAATCAGCTATACTGGAAGGATCCACTCGGGTTCCTACTGGTCTGTTTGGTTGAGTCAGAAACTCCACAGGTTATAGAGGAATTTCACGAAGGGATCTGTGGAGGACACCATGCATGGAGAGCCACAGCCTACAAGATCTTGAGGGTCGGGTACTATTGGCCGAAACTATTTTCGGACGTCAATGCTAAAGTGCGTGCCTGCAACCCATGTCAAATATTTGTTGGTAAATAGAAACTCCCTGCACTACCACTCGTTCCAGTTAAAACTGAAGCCCCATTTCAACAATGGGGACTAGATTTCATAGGGGAAATTAATCCCCATTCCAGTGCTCAACATAAGTGGATCTTAATAGCCACAGATTATTTTACAAAGTGGGTGGAAGCCATTCCAACCAAAAGGGCAACAAACTCGGTGGTGATCAACTTCTTGGAAGATAATATCCTGTCAATATTCGGGTGTCCCTGAAATATTGTTACCGACAATGCCCATGCCTTCAAATCCATGGCTATGATCAGCTTCTGCTAGAAGTACAATATCGTTCTCGGCCATTCCACTGCTTACTACCCCCAGGGAAACGAGCTGGCCGAATCATCAAACAAGAGCCTGGTAAACATAATCAAGAAAGTGCTGGATGAAAATAAAAGGTCATGGCATGTGCAATTGAAGTACGCATTGTGGAAAAACCGCATCAACACCAAAAGGTCTATCGGCATTTCGTCGTTTCAAATGGTCTATGGCACAGATGTCATTCTACCTATAAACCTAGCATTGCCAGTAATGAAGTTATGGCAAGATCAGAATGAAGAACCCAATCATGTAACCAAGAGAATTAACCAGCTGATCGAGGTTCAGCAGCATAGAGTGGAGGTTGATGATAAAATGCAGAAGTACCAAGATGATATGAAAGCATTGTTTGACCTCAAGGCAAAAAACAGAGAATTCCTCCCAGGTGACTTAGTATTAAGATGGGATGTGAGAAGAGAAGAAGCCGCCAAGCATGGTACATTTGACCACCTATGGTATGGACCATTCAGGGTCTCTGCCCCAGAAGGGAAAAATTCTTTCCTATTGGAGAACATCGACGGAGAAGTCCTCAACGCCCCTGTCAACGGGCGATATCTGAAACATTACATGACCTAACATCCGTCCAAAAAAAATAAAAAAGTTGTAAATAAATAAATTTCATGTTTTGTACATACGTATATTTTCATTTGAACATTTACTTCTAATTTTCTGTTTTTTGTTCCTAAATGCTTGACGCATTTCCAATAAGATTCGTATTTTCTTTTTACAGAATTCCAGCTGCAGACGAAACTAGTAGGAAAAGTAATTTGCAGGTCGGCATAAAGCAGGTGATACCTAAATTAATTTCATAATGCACAAAGAAGTGAAAAGAAAAGATAAAGGTGAGCTTTTGAAATACACAGGTTATAAAAGACTGTTAAAAGTAAACCAAGGTAAGGTTTTTCAAATTGCAGTGTCAAGATAAAACGTTAGATAGCAGAATTATTGTTGGTTGGATATTTTTCGAGTTAAAGTAATTTGAATAAATACACTAAATCTAAAAACATTCGGTCAGAATAACTACCCCCAATGATATCTTAAATGCTAGTCTTGAACTGTTTTGACCTTTTTGTTTTCTGTCACTAAATTGTCGCCTTATATCCGTCCATCTCCAGGTATAAATTTTAGCAAATCACCATTTTTCGGAGTCATTGCGAAGGGATATAAGTATTTCATTTTAAACCTCAGGGGTTTCAAAACAGATCTTGATAGGAAAGCTGGTCTTCACAACTACTTAATCTCCTGCTAAACGAAAGAACGTTTAGAGTGATCTTAACTTTCCTAGGTTTTTCAACAGTTTTGAAAGAATCAAAGCTTGCTCGAATAGGATGCCCCTTAAAAATCTATTATTTTCCCCTGTCTCCCTAAGAACGAAGGTGTTGTGAAGGTCAAAGGAAGATTGATACTGAGTAATCAAAATAAGTTAACAGACCTCTGATACAAAATATTACACAGATCTCAGCCCTGATATAAACTGATTGCTCCCATCTTCGTGTTTTAAAAGTAAATTATAAGACAGGTGGTGAAAGGAAATTCAGAAACGATTTCCCCCACCTAGTCTAGTGAGACGATGAAAGGAAATTCAGAAATGATTGCCCTCGTCTCAGCGTTTAAACGCATAAATATTTTCCGAAGTGGTGAAAAGAAATACAGTGAAAAAGGGTCAGACAACTTCACCGGGGTACTGAATAGGCTCGCTAGTAGTGAAGCAATGTCTGAGAGATCTGTAAGGCTTTTATACATGAATATCACTCTACCTCGGTAATCAATGCTTTCTAAAAACCTGATCATTACCCCAAATTCCAACGGGACTTCCCGATTTAAAAAAAAAAAATGTATAATATCATTCTTTAAATGCAAGTTGAGAATCACAAGAGCTGTTGAATCTTATAGGGTTGTTTTGATGTCTTAAAACATTCCCAAAATTAGTAGTGAGAAAGGGAAAATTGTGAAAGGAACTACAGCCGTGTTTGGAAAGAGCATCTGAGTTCGAAAAAACTTCTCGAGGTAAAATACGAAGTCTTTTCCCCCCTTCTATCCTTTTCTTTGAATTTTTCCGTTTGTTTTGGCTTATGACTCCATTTACCCAATATTGGCACCCGGTCTACTGTTCTTCCTGCCTCACAGGAAGGCGTGATCCCTAGTTGGAGCCTATGTTGGAGCCGCCCTGGTTTTATTTTTACCCTTCACAATTTTCAATTTTTTGTTATTTAAAATCTAAAGATGGCCTTTTGTTCTTTGTCCCTTCGCGAAGCTTTGAAAACTATGCAACTTCATCGGTTAAGCAGCGATGATTTCTCTACCCTCAAAACAAGTTCACTTTCTTAAGAATGTCGCTCCTTTTGTTTTACTTCGGGATCTCGCAGGTCGGATAATATAACTCATAAATTTACACGTCCTGAGTTGAGAAACGGCGAAGTCTTTTTAAATTTTCATTCAAGACGTTAACCAGGGTAAAACCTTTTAACCGAGTGATTAGACGTCGTCGGGGTTTCGCGCCTCGGCGTTCGCAATATTTGAACTTTAATTTTTACAGCTCCGAGAGCCAAAAACACGAGGTTCTTTCGGGCTAACCCTAGTCAAAGACTAAAAACAATAAGGCTAACCCTGGTTAAAATCTGTTTTCGGCGTTTCGCCACTCGGCACTATCTTTTATAAAGTTACGACGTCTAAAATGCTGACTCACGAGGTCGCGACGTAATATATACAGGAGTTGCATTCTATTTTAAACATTTTTCATAAGCGCACAGAGCTCACCTTTCTCCGAGTGAACTAATTTCTCATGTATACACAGGTCTATCGCAGAAGGGCGAAAACGCAAGTTTCTGTTATGGTTCCACGAAAAGCAGTGAAGGAGAATGTAGAAGTCGCGGGATAGGGTACAGACAATGTAGCTGATACTTCACCCCGAAGTTTTGACTCAATTCTCGATTGGTCATTTGTCTCAAATGCCCTGCAAGCAGAATTAGTTGATTACTCAAACGACTCTGATGATAACGAAAGGGATGATCTACACACTAAATACAAGATAATAGTCCAATCGGGGATGCATAGAATAGAAACCAGGCCACGGTTGCTACCATATTATGACATGATCCGGTGGGCATTGGACCACATAAACTTACCCACCAGGACAATCATAAACAACCAGCGAGTTACTGTCGGGAATTTTAGGCCCGAGCATCTACAAACCATGTACAAGCTGCCTTCAACGTCTAAATATACATATGGTGCTGATTTCCTAGAGGAGTTCAAATAGAAAGAATGTGTCCAGTATGAAAAAACTATGCCTGGTTTAATCAAAGATTGGGTTTTGCGCACAGCGAAATTCAAAGCAAACGACCAGGGTGTTTATTCGATCTCTTCTTTAGAGCCACAGTATAAATATGTGGCCATGATGACATGTAGGCTATTTGGAAGAGAAGACACAACACATTTCTACATAGCGTGGGTGCCTCTCATATTTTGGGTAGCAGAAGGTTTCTCGTTCAATTGGGCCAAGATGCTCTCAGACAGTCTGGCCAACAGGGTCATAGAGTATCGGGAGCAGAAGGCATGTGGGAAACCATCCTCATTTTTCATGTCAGTGTATATCATGGACGCGGTGTGTTCCATGACACCATTCCCTTTGATGAACTGGGCTTGGAAGCCATCTCAAGAAAAACCTATGCACGAGTATCATGACAAATTATGGGAAAACAAAGCAGGAAAGTTCGTATACGAGATTTTTAACTGGGTGATGGTGCCCCTGCATATCGCCATCTTTGGACACCCACGACCTCGCATCTCGGACAGCATTGCAACAGGTCTGAGTGGCATAGCAGATTGGTATGTTGAGGCAGAGTTTTCATATTTCCGAGTTTTCGGAGCTTCCGTCCCCCCTCATGCGCTACCCTTTTTCATCCCTGACAAGATGGCTTGTCGAGAAGTTGCCTGGCAAACAGTCATTGGAGGCGTAAGCAAAGAACTTAAGGGATACTCAAAGAAGGTATGGCCTTCATTTCCTATTTGATTCAATTCCTATTCTTTATTAGATTTTGGGCATGCCAAAGCCGAGGCTGCTGCCCTGGAGGACCTAAGTTTGCTCTCCATTGAGGTTAAAAAGCATGATCCACAGAGGGTTGTGGGAAATCATTTGGCTCATTGTGGACTCAAGAGATTTGAGAATGATTTTTCACCCTCAGATGACGTTTTTCGAGGGGCGAGATCGTATGAAGAAGTGCTAGCTTGGATCCAATCATTAGCACTCGAAGACACATCATCCGTATTAAAGTTCCAGGAACATAGACAAAGAAGCCTTCCCACTGTGTTGGGAGGTTTGGGTATTCCAGAAGAGAAACAAAAGGAGGTTGATGGTTCAGAGGAGCAAAATCCTAACCTCGGAAAACGCCAGGAAGAGGAGCAAATGAAGAATCCTAAAGCAGAAGAAGAGACTACCGACCCACCCAAAGAACATAGTTTAGAGGTGGAAGTAAAAACCATGGACCCACCAAAGGAAAAGACACCAGAAACTGAGACAGAGACTCTGGTTACACCAAAGGTGCAGAATCTCGTTAGTACTCCTAAAGAATCGACAAAACAAATAGGAGATCCCATCACGTCGGTCACACCCTTGCAGTCGGCACAGGGAAATGTCGGCGAGGGATGGATATTTGATGAAGAATTGAGACCCATCAGAGAAGAGGAACTCCAACCAAATGAGTTCTTTTTTGATGAAAAGAGGAAGGAAGTGGTGAAAAAAGAGTTCTATCAAGAAGGAGAGTCCACTGTAAAAAAATACAAAATCATGACTGATGGAAAAAATAAGAAAAGTGACCAACTCACCACTGAAATCGCGGGAACGTTGGGGGCATATGCTTTAGCAAACCAATTCTCAGTTGGTCTTATGAATAACCAATTAAAAAGGAAAAATTGCCTAATTAGGACCCTTGAGGCCAGATTGGCTACAACCACAGAAAATGCTAAAGGTCAGGCCAACGTGGAGATGGAACAAGCCAGGGTGGCTGACAAAAATGAAATAGAGATGCTCAAGACCAAGATTGAGCAAACACAGTTATTGATCCAAGATGGTTGGATACAAGCGGGTCAACAGAAGACTATCATCACAGAGCTGCAGGCTCAGTTAGAGGTCGCTGAAAGCAGGGTGATTGATGTCGAGGGGTTCAAATCCCGAGAAATCGATATTCGGAGCAGGATCTCTTTTGTACAACAAAGTTTGCTAGATAAAGTAGGAACAATCTGAGAGGATTGTCTGTTGATGCATCGGGTTTCCGAGAACCTGGCTGACAGAGAAAGAGATGCAGGAGCATCTTGGGTCGCTTTCCAAGAGGTGGTGATAGCCATGAATGACAGAGCTTCAGCAGGTTCTCCCGAACTCGCCCTCCCAGAACAAACTAGAGGTAACATTTTGTTGAAGGACTGGGAGCATAACATTTCCCTGGGCAAGGAACATGCCCAAAAAGTGACCAATTCATTAGAAGAAGTCTTCAATTCTATAGAGACCGAGCTGTTGGGTATGGATACTGGAGGTGATGCCGAAACATTAATACAAATGAATGTAGAACGAATCTCGTTTGATCTGAAAGAGAAGGAGGAGAGAGATTTGGCCAATATCTCTCAGACCGACAGGGTGGACATGGTCCAAGTTGATAAGCATTTGATCCAGTCCAGCACGCAATTAAGTGCCCTCAACATCGTCGATGCAAAAATGGAGGACAAGCTTAAACAGTTAGCCCGAGAATGTTATTTCACCGAGGCCAGCTGTCAAGCGGAACCATCGCAGCTCGTATCTCAGTTTGTGGACAGATGTATTGCCTACACCAAATCCGCACGAGAATGAGCACCCGACACCAAATAATGATAGAGAAAGAGAAAGGAAAATTTTGCGCTTCTTTCGGTTGTAACTGAATTAGTGTAACCGTAGACATTCTAACTGATCTGTAAAGATGTATAAATATCTCATAGAACGAGTTAATGAGGGCTGGACCTTTTTGGTATTGATTGTAATAGAGTTTTTGCATTCGAGAAATTAATATCAACAAATCTGGAGATTCTCGATTCCGTCCAGACTGTGTTACAAGTTTGTTTCTTCCTATTTCATGTTTCATTTCATTCCATTATTCATAATTGATGTGCTTTGTTGTAATTTAGTACGACCACTACTATAACAAAAGGATTTTTGTTCTCTGTAAGTATTTATTGTCTTTCCTCTGCACCAGCTATCAGCGGGTGCAAGGCCAATCTGTACTTCCAGAATTCTACATATAATCTGTGCTATGTCAGTTATTTCCTTACTAATTTCTTCTTCTGTTTATATGTGAGTTTTCTCTTTGACAGGAATCTTGTGTATATGCAGCTAAATGTTTTTTCTTTCACCTCACACCTTTATTTAAAATCTAATACAGTTACGGAAAAGAGCCTTCAATTTGCACTCCTATTTTATTCACAAAACATAAAACTCTCTTTATTTCGACCAAATCGAGACAGCATTAAATCTCTCTTAAAATCTCACCTACCCTTACGGTTCCCCTATGCATGTCCCTGCAACAACACAGCCTAATATCGAACTCAGACTATCGAATCAAACACATATTGCTTTAAACCTTTTTGATATAATCCTTAAAACTACTAATAACCAGGAAAAAATTGAACGTTCATGGGCTGCCATTGAACAAGATATAACTACTCAGGAATAGTTGGAAGCTAGATGACGAGAACATAGAAATATTCCCTAGTTTCCTATACCGAAGGTTGACGTTACTCTCTCACCCATCTTTCACCTACTTTCGGATGCCTTGACACTGTACTTTTAAGCCTTAGTACAGACTCAGAAACAACAGATATTATGGTAACTATGGGAGGTATTTACCTCCACATGTAAACCAGACAAGGATAGAATACTCCGGGAAGCAAGAAGAAACCCTAATTAGTTGGCTAATAACCCTAGAAGACTTGTTGACTCAAGAAGATAATTTATATTAGGTTATTATCCACCAAGAGAAGAAGTCGGCCATAAATAATAATATATACTGAACAGACAGATACCCAGAATGAGAAGTCATCCCAGGCAGTTAGCCAGAATTAGTATAAATATAGGAGGTTGGTTCTCATTCTAGCAGGCAGTCTCGGAATTGCAGAGCAACAACTTGTGTCCACTGCAGTGCCCAGTTTTGTGCACAGGTTTGAGGAGAGATGTCGGTGCAGCTGTTGCAGCTAGCAGTTACATTTTGGCTTGGAATATCTCTTGGATAGGGTTTGGACTATCTGATCAGCTCTTGTGTATGGGCTATCCTTGGGGAAAGGTGCGCTACCCTTTGTTTGGCTATCTAGCCTAGGGTTTTCTTTTGGAGTGATTATCTGTCAAGGTTAAGGTGCTTAGAGGGTGGCTTCGACCTATGGTTGGGTGACAAGGGTATTTTCAATGGTAAAACGAGCAAAATCCTTCATATTCTAACACTTCCTGGGTCTTTTCTCCTTTGGTACCTGTGGTGTGGTTGTTTGCGAGATGATAATTGAAGGAGACTGTTGTTCTACCTCTTCCAAAGTGTTCACCTCCCACACTGTTTGGTTTACAAACTTCTCTATCTCGGGCTCGGGTGTATGAACATACGGGATATTTTTATTCTTCACTCTCATCTCCGAAATGATCCCACACGGATCGTAGTGCCATGGGAAACTTGTTTCAAACTTCATTTCCCTCAAAAATTTATTTGCCTCTTCCCTGGCAGCTTGACTATTGTAGATGAAAGATCCTATCTGGCCCTTAATCATCAACTGTTGTTTCTTCTTCAGAGACACAAAGTGTATATCATCTAAATTTATCATTTGTCGTTTATATTCCAGGGAAAATATCCTCACAGGAAAATACTTGGGCAACTTGTATGGATCTAATTCGCACCTGTATACTCTGATTTCTGTGTGATTTTGATAGAGGTACTAATGTCTCGTCTTTGCGAGGTCTGAGAGGTGTAATATTATTTGGATCTCTTCATTTATCCTTGGCTCTAGTCTCCCATTGAGCATGCTCACCACTGGATGGTAAAACTGCTCATTGAATTGTTTGAAGATTAACTCTGTGGAGTTCCTTCTGAGTAGTGAAATGCAAGATGTTACTTCCTATCGTTTTTCGTCCTTGTCCATTTTCTACAACGGGAAGGAGAACCTTTCTACTTGAAAGAAGGTGAACATGTAAGCCAGTATTGAGGAATTCTGGAACATTCCCTCTGTAGCGAATTTAGAAAGCTGATTATGGATGTTCTCTACCAGGAAAGTGTTGTAGTCAAACTGGATGGTGGCCCTTTCCTCAACAGAGAAAATAGATAGGAACCCCAATATAGGTTCATCTACCCATTCGTCTGAATAATAGCCAAGTAGATAACAAAGGGATGAAATCACTTGGTTTCCCTTTTCTGAGAATAGGGAGGAATGATACGAGGGATTTTTCTTGGGGAGCTGAGCATATTGTGGTAGGAAAAGCTCAAAGATCTGGACTCTTTGAGAAAAGACAGACTCTTGTACAACTCTGCCAGGATTTCAAGGTTGAAAGGGGAGGCAGATTCAGCTCTAGATATCTGGATCATCTGATCAATGGCCTCTGGTGTGATAAAGAAAAGATTTTCTCTGGATGAAGAAACTACGTCTCTCTGGTCGGGGAGGTAATGAGCTTGATATTTGAGGGAGAATTCGGGGAAATGATGGACTTGGGAAAAATATAGAGAGGAAGATTGGACTCCCATAGCCCAATATCATCGCTTTGATCTTGGAATGTGTCTTTAAACCATGACTGCAATTATGCGAAATCAAATTCCCACCTGGTCTCTACGATCAGATAATCCTTTTCGGCTAATGGGATGCGGTCGAGGTCGACAGGAGGTGGGAGGAAAGGATTTTCCTCAACCTCTTCTTTTTTAGAATTGTGCGCCATTGCTTCTCGGTACCTGCAATTGAAACAAAATGTTAGTGGGTAATGGCTATGGCTGGGTCAATGACTTGATCAGTGAGGGGACAAAGTTATCTAGTGTGCAGAGAGAGTGAACAATGTGCAAATGATGGAACAGGGGTTAGTTTTGAGTGAACGGGTATCCGTTGGGCGCGGGGGACAGGTTACCAGGCTAACAGATATGTTGGCCAGTAGTAAATGGCCAACAGATCGTTTGAAGCGTGAGATAACAGGTGAAGGGCAAGTGATGGGTGCAATAAGGTGACATGGGGGGTGTTGATTAGAGAACGACAAGCATGAGGTGACTTGTGACGGGTGACCAAGTGGGATGAACTGACAGAGTTATGAGACGAGACCTGTAGGGGAAAGGTAGTGGGGCGTGACATCATGAAGCGGTGGTGGTATGTCAGAAGGGCGGTAAGTGGTAAGTGGTTTTGGAGTGGAGGGGTTCTAAGGCAATCGATTCATGCCACGTTAGGATGGGATCCACCAAGAAAAAACCACTTCATTCCAGACCCCCCCCACCATTAAAGGTAGAACGGTCAGGGGGGTTTGAAAATTCTTGTCATCCGTTCATCCACACGTCGTCTGTTGGACTGTAGATCTGTGCGCTCTCGTTAACCATCATTCCGGACCCCCCCCCCACCATTAAAGGTAGAATGGTCGAGGGGGAGGGGGGTTCCAAAAACTCTTCTCAGCCATAGATCTAAGTGCCAATAGCTCTGTCATAGATCTATGCACCATCTTTAATCTCCGAGCACAATTTAATATGTGAAGCAAAACTTAGGCTTAATTCTTTTTGTGGGTTTTGTGCACTGCTTCCCTTACTTTTGTCATCATGGGGTTAGGAAAACACCTCAATCATCAGAATCATGCATTTTCTTAGAGCACCATACAAACTTTATTGAAAGAAAATTTGTCTAGCCTATGTCCTATCCCACCTACGTACACCTTTAGCCCATATTAAACTATTGGGCTAAGAAATTACTCTATCTTGGGGCTATTTGATCAGGATTAAACATTCTGATCAAATTTATTCACTAATTAACCTATCTACTTGGCTAAGATTAAACAATTTAGCCAAGCTTATTCACTAATCCTATCAACATCAATTCAAAAGGACCTGACCATGTTTAAACAATATGGCTCAAGTCATTGTTATTGCATGGGGCTTTGCTCATTTTTTCTTCTATGCCCTCTTTTATTCTCTTTTCATTTTTTCTTTTCTTTTCTTTTTTTCTTTTTTCTTTTCAAATCATTTGCATGATGAAACATTATTTGAAATCCAAAAAAAACATTACAAGGATAAAATTTTCAGTCACCAGTTGATCCTATAAATTATAGGGTTATAACAATGGCTCCACCTGGGGATGGTACTCTCCTTGTAAAGTGCCAAGAATCCTGCTTCTTGATGTCTTGAAAAATTTACTCCCGAGCTTCTTTCACTACTTGATCTATTTTATTTTTGAAATTTTTTTATGACATTGCCCAGTGGCTCAGGGCCTTCTCTGTGGGCTTCAACCATCTAATCAACATCACCCATTCATAAACTGTAAGTAAAGGAAAATGGTTTGTACAATGGGAATGGGTGGCAAGGGCCTTTACTGAGGTTGTGAGTAGTGCTCCAACATCCTACCATTCACCGGTCTGCCTAGCAGGTCTGTACCATCACTGTTCTTGAGCAGAAAAGCGTTGTTTCCTCTGAATGCTTGGATCATGAAGGGGCCTCTCCATAGGCTATAAAACTTTTTGTGTTTACCCTTATATTCATTCCTAGAATCCCATCTTAGTACCAAATCACCTAACTCAAAATCATCTTCTTTAGTTCTTTTGTCGAAAATATTTTTGATGTTCTCATGGATGACCTGAGTTTTGTTGTATAATTCTTCCCTGGACTGTTGCAAATGGATCATCTGGTTTATTCTTCTTTGGGAATCATTTGGCTCAGCTTGCATCTCTTGCAAAATTTTCATGAATAGGACCCCCAAAGAGGTAGGAAAAACTGCTTCAGTACCATAGAACAACTGGTATGGAGACATACCAATTGACCTCTTAGTGGTTAGTTTGTCAACCCAAAGCACGAAAACCAGCTTGTTATGCCATGACTTCTTATTTTCTTGCAGTGTCTTCTTAATGATATTCACTAGGGTTTTATTGGAAGACTCAACTGACCCATTTCCCTGAGGGTAATAAGTTGTGGAATGTCCCAACGTAATGTGATACTGGCTACAAAAATCTATGAGATTTTTGGACCGGAAGGTTGTTGCATTGTCAGCTATAATTTTTCTAGGGCATCCAAAACGAGACAAAATATGATGTTCTAGAAATTTAATGATAATAGAATCAGTAGCTTGCCTGCATGGTATAGCTTCGATCCATTTTGTAAAATAGTCAGTGGCGGTGAGAATCCACTTGTGTTGGCCAGAAGAAGGAGGGTGTATCTCTCCAACGAAGTCTAAACCCCATTGTTGGAAAGGAGCTTCAACAGAGATGGGTTTGATGGGTAAGGGCATGAGCTTCTTTTTACCTTCAAACACTTGACATTTATGGCACGAGGTGACTTTCTGATGCACATCTGTGAACAATGTGGGCCAGTAGAATCCATCTCTAAGGATCTTATTTGTTGTAGTCTTCCAACTCAGATGCCCACCACAATCTCCTACATGAAAATCTTGTAAAACCTTGTCAGCTTCGTCTTTTAATAGGAAATTTAACAAAATACCTCTAGGATATTTCCAATAAAGATTATCTTCTAGAATAAAAAAATTTAATGCTTTTAATTTCAAAAACCTCGCTTTGGTTTTAGTCAGACTAGGGGGAGCTTGTAAATTGAGAAAGACAAATATCAGTTCTGCGTACCATGGAGAGTCTAGAAATACCTCCTTCACGCTTAGAGTCGCCTGCTCTCCTTGCTCATCAACTGCAACTAAGAAAATAATATCTAGAGCATGGAAATTAGATTCAACCATCAAATTTGCTAGACCTTGACCTTTGATCAGTTTAGTAGGCTTAATCTCTAAATCATATTCTAGAATAACAACAATCCACTTTCCTCTTCTACCATCCGGATTATCCTAAGTTAAAATATCCTTTACCACTGCATTTGGAACATAGGCAATGGTATGGGAATGGAGAATATAGACCCTGAAGTCTTTTATGGCTTTCACCAAAGAGAAAGCTTGTTTCTCCATTATTTTATAATTTAACGCAACATCTCTCAAAGATTTACTTAAAAAGGCTATGGGTTGTTCATACCCTTCACTATTTTTATGCAATAGTACTGCTGCAATGGTGTGTTCGGATGAAAAAGAGAAAAGGTAAAAATCTTTGGTAAAGTTTGGACTAATAATAACTGGAGCTTGTGTGAGTGCATGCTTAACCTGTTCAAAAGACTGCTTGGATTTAGTATTCCACTTTATTTTTGTGTCCTTTTTCAACATATTGGTGTTGTTCTTGAGAAGCTCAGCCAAGTTGGGTATGAATCTTCTTAGGAAGTTTATTTTTCCAATGAAAGATTGTAGCTCTTCGATATTCCTAGGGTGTTCCAGTTTTTGGATGGCCTCTATTCTACTGGGATCTATTTTGATTCCATCCTTAGAGATTATGTGTCCCAACAATTTTCCTTATTCTAACCCGAAAATGCTTTTCTTAGGATTCAAAGAAATCCCAAACTTTCTGCACTTCTCAAACACGCGTCTGAGGTGCAACAAGTGTTCCTCATCAGATTGGGAGTATACTGTCACATCATCCAAATAAATGACTATAAATCTCCCAAGCTCGTCCACAAAATCAATATCCATTTCTCTCTGTAAAGTGGCACCAACGTTCATCAAACCAAAAGGCATCTTCACATACATGAAGGTTCCCCAAGGTGTGGTGAATGTTGTTTTCTCTTGATCTTCTGGGTGGGCAAGGATTTGGTTGTAGCCCGAGAAACCATCTAGTAAGGAGATCCTACTGGACCCAACCAACTTTTGTAAAATGTGGTCCATTTTGGGCAAAGGGTAATTGTCTTTGAGAGAGATTTTGTTCAAATTTCTGAAATCAATGCAAATTCTAATCTCGCCAGTTTTCTTCCTGGTAGAAACTAGGTTAGAAACCCATTTGGAAAATCTCAAGGGGACTATGATTTTCGCATCATACATATTTTTGATTTCTTTCTCTATCAGGGGAAGCTAAGTTTTTGTTCTTCTTTTATAGGAATCTGATGTTGTATGATACTTGTGTCATAGGATTTTAAATCTTCATAACCCTAGGCAAAAACATCCACATATTCCTTCAAAAGTTCAATGTACTTGCATTTTTTCTCAGGGGGTAGAGATTTGGAGCGTTTTATCATCTTGGGTTTTTCTTCTGTTCCTATGTTGCATTCTTCGACCTCTTTACCACTAGCTTCAATTTTCAGTTTTTTGGCTACATTGTTAAAATCGAACAAGTCTTCTAGCGGAACTAGACCTATGGGTAACACATTACTTTTCAACTGTAGAATACCAGAATCTAACTCATTTTCATTCAATTCATCTGCATCTACTTTACTTTCATTGAACTCTTTGGAATCTACGTTATTTACACTACCACTTTCAGAAACATATTTATTTACAATCTCGTCATCATTTTCTAAATCTATGTTTGTACATTAGAAATCATTCTTACACTGTAGGAAGTCTTCAATTTGATTGTCATTTCCAAATGTTAATTTTTTCAAAATCCCAACCCAGTTTCAGTCTCACTGAATTTTCAGCCAAATTTAAATGCCAAACTCAGTTTCAGCACTGTTTCAGCATATGTTACAGCCTAGTGTTTCAGCATATACTCAGTGGTGTTTTAGCATATGACTCAGCACTGTGTTTCAGCATATACTATAGCCCGGTGTTTCAACATATACTCACAGCGGTGTTTCAGCATATGAATCAGCTCTGTGTTTTAGCATATACTACAACTTGGTGTTTCAGCATATACTCACAGCGGTGTTTCATCATATGACTCAGCTCTGTGTTTCAGAATATGCTATAGCCTGGTGTTTCAGCATATACTCACAGTGGTGTTTCAGCATATACTACAGCCTGGTGTTTCAGCGTATGCTACAGCCTGGTGTTTCAGCATAGAAAAAAAAAACTTAACAGAAATAAATTTCAGAACTGAAACATGAGGATTCTGAACATCGTTTTCAATGCAGAAATAAAATATCAACAATATGCAAAACTCAGAAAATATAGACACAAATATTTTGGTCTAACTTCGACCCTGGAAAAACCCACAAGGGGAAAACCAGTGAGAGAGGGATTTGTATTATTTATGAGCTTCTGAGAAATTCTTTTACAACATATTCATCTTCAGATATTTACACAAACTTATCTGGACATTCCTGTAGCTTTTATCCTCAATTTATGAACCAGAAATTCGTACAACTGTACGACAATTAATGTTGTATGGACTGTCATGAAATTCGTGCCAAAACTCTCCTAAGATTCAATTTCTGTGCCACTCAATGCTATTCGACAACCTTGGAATGCATGCCAATGCTCCCAGAAATTGTTGTTGTTGTCTCTTTTCTTCATCTCGACCTCTCTCTTGCTCTCTCTTGTTCTCTCAACAAGAATGCTTCAGCTCCCTTGTTCTTGGCATCTCACCAAGAGTCTCTTTCTCTCTCAACAAGACTGCTGCTGCATCAACTTACCCAAGAATGGGTGCGCCCACTTTCCTTAATCAACCTCATGAGGGAAGGTGAGGAGTTTTCTAATCTAACAGCTCAGATTAGATTAGATGGGTGGCT
>ML798482.1:73525-83702 GCA_009831015.1 Picea engelmannii | reverse complement strand
TGACTCAGCACTGTGTTTCAGCATATACTACAGCCTGGTGTTTCAGCATATACTCACAGCGGTGTTTCAGCATATGACTCAGCTCTGTGTTTCAGCATATACTACAGCCTGGTGTTTCAGCATATACTCACAGCGGTGTTTCAACATATGACTCAGCTCTGTGTTTCATCATATGCTACAGCCTGGTGTTTCAACATATACTCACAGCGGTGTTTCAGCATATACTACAACCTGGTGTTTCAGCGTATGCTACAGCCTGGTGTTTCAGCATAGAAAAAAAAAAACTTAACAGAAATAAATTTCAGAACTGAAACATGAGGATTCTGAACATCGTTTTCAATGCAGAAATAAAATATCAGCAATATGCAAAACTCAGAAAATATAGACACAGATATTTTGGTCTAACTTCGACCTTGGAAAAACCCACAAGGGGAAAACCAGTGAGAGAGGGATTTGTATTATTTATGAGCTTCTGAGAAATTTTTTTACAGCATATTCATCTTTAGATATTTACACAAACTTATCTGGACATTCCTGTAGCTTTGCTCCTCAATTTCTTAACCAGAAATTCGTACAACTGTACGAAAATTAATGTTGTACGGACTGTCACGAAATTCGTGCCAAAACTTTGCTAAAATTCAATTTCTATGCCACTCAATGCTATTCGGCAACCTTGGAATGCATGCCAATGCTCCCAGAAATTGCTGCTGCTATCTCTTTTCTTCATCTTGACCTCTCTCTTTCTCTCTCTTGTTCTCTCAACAAGAATGCTTCAACTCCCTTGCTCTTGGCATCTCACCAAGAGTATCTTGCTCTCTCAACAAGACTGCTACTGCATCAACTTACCCAAGAATGGGTGCGCCCACTTGCCTTAATCAACCTCATGAGGGGAGGTGAGGAGTTTTCTAATTTAACAGCTGAGATTAGATTAGATGGGTGGCTGAGATTTGGTGTCTCTTCACTCACCCTCACTTTAATCATAAAGTTATCTTTTAATTTGCATCTCACAAATTAATTTGACTAAGACCCACTTTCGGCAATTTCTCCCCCTTAGGCGCCTAGGGAAGAGAAACACTTGCCTTGGTACATTATTTTAATTAAAAATTTAACACCAAATACCTGCCAGTATCTGATTTTTTCAGGAACGGTTGGTCTGCACTTCACCTCCACTGTGTACTTGCGCATGGGACGAAAAGGAATTTTACAGGTAGCTGGCGACGTATCCAACCCATCTGTGAGTATGTTTTGTCCTCTAGGAATCACCTGCAAGTCGATTTCAATAAAGCATTGAAGAGCATACAAAACAACATTCCTATAATCCTTAAGTCTGGGGTGTTTAGCTCCATACTCACCTTTGATTTGCTTGATAATCAGTTCATAATCACCCCTTACCATGATATGTTTGGCACCAACTTACTTTAGTAGTTTCAGGCTGAGCATTAAAGCCTTGTACTCGGCTACATTATTAGTGCATTAAAAATTCAGTTTGTAAGAGTGACTCTCGGAATACCTTGATCTATGGTTATGAAACCAAACTCTAGCTCCATCTCCTTCTTTACTCACAACACCATCAAAATCCATGCTCCAAAAAGCTGATGGTAGTTCCTCCCTTTCTACTGTTTACACCCTTCGTGCCTCAATGATTGCTTTACTTTCTTTCGAATCATGTGTATCATATTCTAGCTGAGCAATTTTCTCTTCCACATCACCATCATTGTATAGAATGAAAGAGTCTAGATCAAAGTGTGCATAGTATAATGGATAGTTATGTGGCTTTTCCTGGCTACTGACCATATACTTCATCAAGGTCTCTCGATACAGTCTTCTCTGTTGTCTGAATACCAGGATGGTGGCATAAGACATATCTAGTTACAGGGTTCCTTTCAGCTTATCTCCCCATGATCTTGATAGTAACATACCATATTTTGGGGGAATATCTGCAACTACTATATCCATTACCATACTCTTTGTTGGGATTTGGGCTAATGTAATACATAAGTCTTTGATCAGGCCTATACATTTAACCTTGCTGGAATCGAAAGAATGCAAATCTTTGTAGGGTCTGGTGACCTCGAGCCCCAACTTTTCCATCATGGCTTTGGGCATCAAGTTGTGAGAGGCACCTGAATCCAGCATAACATTGTCTAATATCAGATCAAGGATATTTAGGCTGATGTAAAAAGGGGCCATGACACCATTATCAATTTGACCATCAACTTCAAGACCAAACAAGAGCTCTGGTCGGTCATCAACAAGATTTACTGTGTCTGAGTGATTTGCAAATCCAACATTCAAAGATTTAGTACCTATCTCAGGTTCGATGCTCAAAGATTTAATCACCTGCGACCTGTAAGCGTTCTTATTCATTAGCTCGGAGAGGGGAATGGGAATTTTTAATTTAGCTAGTTCCCCTTCAAGGCTAAATGCAATGGAAGGTTTGCTTAAGGTCTGTACTTTTGGTTTATCTGTCGGAATTCTGTGGCCGGGTGCACTTGGTTGACTAATTGATGAAACTTCAGTCCGATTTGCTCTTTTTAGTATTTTTGGAGCTTTTTGTGTGTGAGGTCCAACCTTGTTTCTCTCAGGGACTTTCTTGGGAAGGTTTTTCGAGGCTTTCTTGGTTTCAACAGCCTTCTTCGAAGAGTTCTCATTTGTTTTCTTTCTCTTCAGGTTATACTGCCTATGAACCTCCATTATAGAGTTCTCAAAGGCTTGTTGTTCTGATTCCTCAACTTCCTCATTCACCTCCATTTGTGAAAGGAGGAACATATTGTGCTCTTCCTGCGTGAGGAAAATGGATTCATGATCATGATCGTGATCACCCATTAGGTTTATATGAGTGTCATCAAACTCCTCGATTACCTCCTCCCCATCATTAGTGTAATTCTCTTGGAGGGGAGGTCTGATCTGCTGATCAGGCCCGCTCTGCTCTCTTTGATCTCTAGGATCTCTTTGCTTGATATGGGGTAGATTTATTCTGAAGTTTGGGTTTCGAATTTGAGGAGTGGCTTGATTCTCCCTAGGTGGGTTTTTGTCAGTTACAGTGAGTCTCTCCATCATTTTCTCCATAGCTCTGGCTAAAGAATCTAGTTTCGCGTATGATGAGGAAATAGAAGGCTCTTCTTTGATATTAACTCTCCTTTATGTTTTATGCCTATCCCTTCTGGCCAAAATATTTTCTTCTACACTGACAACAGTTTTATGCATGTCTTCCAGAGTTGCATCATTTCTCTCTCTTAGTTGATAAGACATATCTCCGTCAAATCCATCGAGGAATTTTATTAATGCCAAACCTTGTGGTGGTTTGATATCATTTGGAATTGCATTGTACAGATTGTTGAAACGAGTGCAATAATATTGCACTGTCTCTCCTTGGTTCCGTCTGATGTTCTCATATTCTGATAGGATCTGGAGAGGATTTTTCTTCACCTCCCACCTATCAAGGAAAGCTCGATGAAAAACAATAATGTCAGTTATGGTAGCAACAGGTAAGGCCTTGAACCACTTTTTTACATCTCCAGTCAAACTCTGTGCAAATAGTCTCATCTGCACATCAACTTCATCCACTTCTTGTAAATAAAAATAATCGATCATTTTGTCAACATGTTGTTGTGCATTAAGGGGACTAGTACTATCAAACTGAGGGAGTCTGGTTTGATAATATTGAGGCATGTCATGTAAAGGGGAAACCAACACCAATTGGGCATATCGCACTACCATGATTGGTGGAGGAGGCTGAACAACAACCTGTGCGACATGAGAGGTAGTGATTGAAGCTATAGAAGATTAAGGGCTGGGAGAAAAAGAGTGACCTGGTTTAGATTTAACAGAAATTGCAGCAATCGTCAAAGAAGGGAGTTCAAATAATGACTGAAGGTGGAGTTTGTCTAAGGCTTGACCAAGATTCGCAACTAGGTCTTCAAGCTTATCAGATTCGGGACGAAAACGTTGATCAAATTCAGCTTTGGGAGAGAGTATTTCAGAGGTTCTGGGCTGAAAGACGGTTTGATATAAAACTGTTTTACTGACAAAACTATCAGATTTTGTTCCAAAAAGGCTTTGTTGAAAATATATATCAAACTCGAGATCTTGAAGAGAAACTAACTTCTCTGGGAGAGAAGGGGACCTTAGAAGTGGACCATGACTCCCGGAAACCTCTGTAGTGTTTTTCTTCCTGAATAATTTTTCGGGATTGTCTATTACTACTACATGTTATGGGTCTGGATGAGATCTGGTAAAAACTCTTTTGGGAGCCATAATTCTAATTTTTATTTTGTTTTCCTTTATAAGAGAATCCTAAACTAATTATATACAAACTTTAACAACCTTTGAACATTATCTCTTTATATGTTTGGATTTATGACTTGTTCAAAAATAAGGTTTTCTTTGTCTAGGGAAAATAAATCGTAGGATTGAAAGATTGTATAGTTCCCCAGTACGGCCGCCATTATGTTAATGCTCTGTAAATTCCCAGAGGTTTTCGGGGGCAGAAGAAATTTATGAGAGGAAACTTTATCCAACCACTTTGAAACTAGGATCTAGCCCTACTAGTTTTAGAGAGGGATCTCTCTGTAAGATTTAACTTTGTTTTAGTTTTCATATGTTAGGCTAGTTAGATTAAATGTGATTGTGTTGTTTGTTTTTGTAAGTTGGATGAAAAAGATTTTACGCCTCCATTGGGATATGGGGTCTATTTTATAAAGATAGATATCAGAGAACAGATATAAATATTCTTTTCACGAGGCAGGTTAATGCAACTATTCGATTCTTCAGAAATAAAGTGATGGAGAGAAGAAAAGGAGAGATTATCAATTAAAATAAAGAACCAATTACGAATTTATTTATTGTAACATCAGAAGATAAACATTTAGATCTTTAAAAGATCAGAAACAAAGTACACAAAGGTAAATTTTGCAACTTTAACTCCCTTTAAATGATCAGGTCATGAAACAAAATGATAACTAAGAAAGATAAAAATCCAACAAATAAAGAGGAAAACTTCACCAATAGTTAACACGCAGGAATCCTGTGAAACATCTCTTTGTATTGTTGGAAGATCTCTTGATAAAGTTACAACGCTTAAAACTTGCTAAGGCATAAAGATCAACACTCAATACTTCAAAGTTTGAAGTATTTATAACATAAATTACAAAGTACCCTGTCATTAATGATCAGGACGTGGTAGACTCTAAGTCTAACTAACTAACTAACAAGATACAAAAATTTAGGAACTGTCGATGATGTATCGAATTCTTCATGTTTATTCTGGGGAAGGTCGTTGGTGAGTCACCCACTTGAATTTAACTAATCTGCATGCCAACTCAACCTGCACACCACATCTCCTACTCAATCAAATTGCACAGCTCTTCCCATCTTAGCTGACTGGGAATGGTGACTTTGAGTAGTCTTCGGTATATTTCATCCATTTCTGTGTACTTGAAAAAAGTCGGTTTGACGATGAAAATATACTTGATCTCATGTTGTATGCCGAGGTCTGGCTGCAAAGTTTCTAAGAATGCCTTGCCTGTTATACTGCCCTGTATTCCCGAAAACTTGGAACTGTCTTTGGCCACCGTGGCCATTTTCTGTTTGTAATAGGGAAGAGTCATAAACTTGTCATATAGGACCAATAGACCAGGAAGACCTTTCTTCTGCAAATCCTCGATCTTGCTGAAGAACCTTTGAACTCCAATGTCCATGTTCTGGACATTCTCCTCCAATTGCAGCATCAGTCCCCTTTTGGTCAATACTCTCTTGACTTCGAGGATGGTTTTTGTCCTGTCTTCAATCTTCAGGTCTTCTAGTTCTTCTCTGTTCTTCGAGTTCAAGAATCTAATGATTTCATTGGCTTCAGTGGGAATTTCTGATCCGAATGGATCTCCGCATGTGAAAGAACTTAGCGCCATGTTGATTTCAAGGTGGCAACAAAAGTGTTTAAGATGATGCTTTCTTGAGTTTTATTTCTCACGCATTTAATTATGCATTTGTGGGAAAAATACTTCATGCATTATTATTATTCACTTGTAATTAAAATGATTAATATTTGTGAGAGAAAATTTGTCTCACATATTATTCATTTATTAATTATGGAAATTGGTTTTCATGTGAGAAACCACCTCACACCAATTTGCCATTTTTCTCAATTGTAGGTTGAGAGAATCAAGGGCATGATTGGAAAGTCTTTGGGAGGTTTTGAGACTTTTCCATTTTTAAGCCTAATATGGTTGAAGATCCTACTTTTAAGGATCTTGTTTTTCCTTCTTTGTAATCAAATCCTACAATTGTGGATCTTGTAATTAATGCTCTTAGTTGGAGAGTGAGTAAGGAAAAACTATATATATTCCTTATGTGAGCCATGTTAAAAGGAGAAGAGAGGAGAGATTGCTTAGCTATTGAAAGCCATAGCGTTGAGCTAATGAAGAGCCATAGTCCTTGAATGTAAGAGAGTTTTGAGAGCTCACTTTGAACAAGGAATATAGAAGATTTGCATTCCAGTTGGAGCAGGTCCGGAGACGTAGCCCCAGAGGTGGAGGGGTGAACTCCGTTATCAACATCGATTGTCTCTCTCTTATTTTCCTTCATGTGTTTTATACTCCTTAATGTTCATTTGTATTATGTTTATGCTTGTAATGCATTATGATAAATGAACTAATATGCTCAATAAAACCTGTATAAGCCATAGTCAATTTAAAGATCCTCACATTGTAAACATTTGGGAGAGTAGTACTCGACCCGTTTACGGATCAATTTCTCCCAACTCTCATTTTATTTTGTCAATAGCCTGCCTTCTCCTTAGCACCAGTTCATTTTGCTCAAACATGATTTGCACCATAGGCCAGATTTCATTTATGGATTTGGAGATATCCATCCAAATATTCTCCTTTGCTTCAGCAAGAGTCTTGCCCGCCACTGTTTTCTTTTGTAGCTGCTGCAATTCCTGCTTGAGCTTTTCTAATGTTTGCTTCTCCATGGTGTAGCTTGTCTGGTAAGAAGACTTTAGATCTTGAAGGCTCTAAACTTCCTTTTTCAGTTTGTTGATTTATGTTCCTTGTAAGGTCATCTCTTCCATGGATTTTGCTATCTCCACCATTTTTTCCAGAGTTGTCAGTGGGGTGGCTGATGGAATTTTTGTTGTGGTGGTCGTTACTATAGTTGCGGTGCTAACTCCTGTGAGGGGAAGTGCACTTATTGGGATTACTTCCATAGGTGTTTCCTGTTCCTTTTCCTTTACCAATCTCTCCAGCTATGCTTCCATCTCTCTTAACTATGCATTCTACTCCATGATCAATTTGAGCATTTCATCCTTTTCACCTTATGTCTCAGCTATCTCCTTTGCATGTGCATCTTCTGTAGGTGGCAGTTTCAGTTGTTTCCTCAGAGATTCTATGTCTGCATTATTTTTCTTGAGCATCTCCTCAACTGCTTTCACATTAGAGGGATCATACCTAATCTTGAGCACTAATTCTTCTAAGGACTTTATTATGTTGTCCTTTGCAAAAGATGATATCTTCTCCAATTTTAACTGAGTCTGAACGTTGTTCATAGAAACCTATAACTTAGCAGCAGAAGTAGAAGCATTTTCCAATGTAGAGAAAACCATTTCTCCCATTTTCTTATGTAGATCCATCTGATCGGCCGGGTTTACATCTATGGTGTTAAACTCAAAATTTGCCTTTTTGTAATTAGTTATTTCTTTTGGATCGAGCACTTGTGCCTGCAAAAAGGCCATGTGCATTCTGCCTTTCTCTGTATCAAAATCTGATAACAGTCTGTGTTTTGCAGTGGACGTTTTCTTCCAAAATTGAGCATAGGTGTTGTTGGTCAGCATCTGATTCTTCTTCTTGATCATATCGTACTTCTCAAAAATACTCAATTTTTCACCTCCTTTATTCGGTTGGTTGACTAGTGAACTGTCAGTCTACTTCTTGGATGAAGAGGTAGACATGATCTACTGGTTGCTTGAGATAAGAGGTGAATGATCACCTTTCATAACTGTAGTGGACTGGGTTTCCTTTTCACCAGTTGTGTTAGTTGTATGACTGGATTTTTTCCTTTTGGTGTGTACCTAGAAATCCTCAGCTGAGACTTCTATGACTAAAGGGGAAGTGTCCTTCTTGAGTCTTTTCTCCTTTGGTACTTGTGTTGTGGTTGTTTGCGAGATGATAACTGAAGGCGATTGTTGTTCTACCTCTTCTGGAGTGTTCACCTCCCACTTCGTTTGATTTACAAACTTCTCTATCTCGGGCTTGGGTGTATGAATATACGGGATATTTTTATTCTTCACTCTCATCTCCGAAATGATCCCACACGGATTGTAGTGCCACAGGAAACTTGTTTAAAACTTAATTTCCCTCAAAATTTTATCTACCTCTTCCTCGGTAGCTTGGCTATTGCAGATGAAAGATCCTATCTGCCCCTTAATCCTCAGCTGTTGTTTCTTCTTTAGAGACACAAAGTTGGTATCATCTGAATTTATCATTTGTCATATATATTCTAGGGCAAATATCCTCACAGGAAAATACTTGGGCAACTTGTATGGAGCTAATTCACACCCATATACTCTGATTTCTATGTGATTTTGATACAAGTACCAATATCCTGTCTTTGTGAGGTCTGAGAGGTCTAAGATTCTCTGTATCTCTTCATTTATCCTTGGCTCTAGTCTCCCACTGAGCATGCTCACCATTGGATGGTAAAACTGCTCGATGAACTGTTTGAAGCTTAACTCTGTGGAGTTCCTTCTGAATAGCGAAGTCCAAGATGTCACTTCCCGTGGTTTGTCATCCTTGTCCATTTTCTGCATCGGGAAGGAGAACATTTTTGCTTGAAAGGAGGTGAACATGTAAGACAGTATTGAGGAATACCAGAACATGCCCTCTGTGGTGAATTTAGAAAGTTGATCATGGATGTTCTCTGCCAAGAAAGTGTTGTAGTCAAACTGGATGGTGGCCCATTCCTCAACAGAGAAAATGGATAGGAACCCCAATATAGGTTCATCTACCCATTCGTTTGAATAATAGCCAAATAGACAACAAAGGGATGAAATCACTTGGTTTCCCTTTTATGAGAACAGAGAGGAATGATACGAGGGATTTTTCTTGGGGAACTGAGCATCCTGTGGGAGAAAAAGCTCAAAGATCTGGGATCTTTGAGGAAAATACAAACTCTGGTACAACTCTGTCAGGATTTCAAGGTTGAAATGGGAGGAATATCCGGCTCTAGATATCTGCATCATCTGATCAATGGCCTCTGGTGTGATAAAGAAAAGAGTTTCTCCGAACGAAGAAACTACGACTCTCTAGTCGTGGAGGTAATGATCTTGACATTTGAGGAAGAATTCAGGGAAATGATGGACTTGGGGAAAAATATAGAGAGGAATATTGGACTCCCATAGCCTAATATCATCGCTTTAATCTTGGAATGTGTCTTTAAACCATGACTACAATTCTGCGAAATCAAATTCACACCTGGTCTCTGTGATCAGATAATCCTTTTCATCTAATGGGATCTGGTTGAGGTCCACAGGAGGTGGGAGGAAAGTATTTTCCTCGACCTATGCTTTTTTATACTTTGGCGCCATCACTTCCAACGGTACCTGCAATTGAAACAAAATGTTAGTGGGTAATGGCTATGGCTTGGTCGATGACTGGATCAGTGAGGGGACAAAGTTGTCTTGTGTGCGAAGAGAGTGAACAATGTGCAAATGACAGAACAGGGGTTTTTTTTGAGTGAAAAGGTATTCATTGGGCGTGGGGGACAGGTCAGCAGGCTAATGGATATGTTAGCCAATAGTAAATGGCCAACGGATCGTTTGAAGTGTGATATGGCAGGTGAAGGATGAGTGATGGGTGCAATAGGGTGACATGAGGGGTGTTGATTGGAGAATGACAAGTGAGAGGTGACTTGTGACAGGTGACTAGGTGGGATGAACTGACAGAGTTATGAGATGAGACCTATAGGGGAAAGGTAGTGGTGCATGACGTCATGAAGCGGTGGCGGTAATTCAGAAGGGTGGTAAGTGGTTTTGGAGTGGAAGGGTTATGAGGCAATTGATTCATGCCACGTTAGGGTGGGATCCGCCAGGAAAAAAACCACTTCATTCTGGACCCCCCGCCCCCACCGTTAAAGGAAGAACAATCAGGGGGGTCCATAAATTCTTGTTATTCATTCATCTGTG
>ML798482.1:46420-73507 GCA_009831015.1 Picea engelmannii | reverse complement strand
CCACCGTTAAAGGTAGAATGGTCGGGGGGTCTGAAAACTCTTCTCAGCCATAGATCTAGGCACCAATAGCTCTGTCGTAGATCTATGCGCCATCTTTAATCTCCGAGCGTGATTTAATATGTGCAACAGAACTTAGGCTTAATGATTTTTGTGGGTTTTGTGCGATGCATCCCTTGCTTTTGTCACCATGGGGTTAGGAAAACACCTCAATCATCAGAATCATACATTTTCTTCGAGCACCATACAAACTTTATTGAAAGAAAATCTGGCTAGCATGTGTCATATCCCACCTACCTACACCTTTAGCCCAGATTAAACTGTTGGGCTAAGAAGTTACTCTATCCTGGGTCTATTTGATTAGGATTAAACAGTCTGATCAAATTTATTCACTAACTAACCTATCTACTTAGATAAGATTAAATAGTTTAGCCAAGATTATTGACTAATCCTATCAACATCAATTCAAAAGGACATGACCATGTTTAAACAGTATGGCTCAAGTCATTGTTATTGCATGGGGCTTTGCTCATTTTTTCTTCTATGCCCTCTTTTATTCTCTTTTCATTTTTATCTTTTTTCAAATCATTTGTAGGATGAAACATTATTTGAAATCCAAAAAAAAACATTACAAGGATAAAATTTTCAGTCACCGGTTGATCCTATAAATTATAGGGTTATAACACCTGCTTCGGCCCCATCATTCTCAAAGAAGTAGATCAGGCGCTATAGGACACCCCGAGAGGAAAATCCCCAGGACTGGATGGCTTCACAAGTGACTTCTTCCACCATTGTTGGAAAATGACCAGGGAGGAGGTTTGGGAAATCATCGAAGATTCCAGGATCTCAGAGCAGGTTCTTCCCACCCTCAACACAACTTTCCTCACCCTTATTCAAAAAGAGAAGCGTGTTAGCCATCCTAAGCAATTCAAATCAATCGTTCTCTGCAATGTCATCTACAAGCTTCTAACCAAGGTTATAGCAAGAAGTCTTAAGCCTATCCTCCCCCTAATCATATATCTGGATCAATCAGGTTATGTGGAAGGTAGGAAAATACTGGACAATGTCATCTTAGTGCATGAAGTGATACACTCCCTGCAGAATACCAGCACACCAGGTATGCTCTTAAAACTGGATCTTTCCAAATATTTTGACAAGTTAAGTTGGGAGTACATGTGTACAATATTCCTTGCCTTTGGATTTGCCCCCTCTTGGGTCGACTGGATATTGAACCTCACCTCCTCTGCCTTCTTTTCAATCCTTTTCAACAATGTCCCTTCTCATCCTTTCTCCCCCTCTAGAGGAATCAAACAAGGCGATCCTCTTTCCTCGTTCCTCTTTATTATCTTGGCAGAAGGTCTCAGTCGCTCCTTTCAGGCTGCCATAGAAAAAAATTCACTGGAAGGCCTTCCTCTGCATGGCATCAATCCTCCGATCTTTCACAGCCAATTTGTTGATGATACTTTGATGCTGGGATCCCCCATAGTCTTGGAGGCCCACTCTTTTCTCTCCATCCTTCAAACTTTTTGTGAGGCCTCAGACCTGGACATCAACAAGGACAAATCTCGAATCTTCTTTTTCAATACCCTAGCTCTAATTTAGCGTCACATCTATGAAATATTGGGTTTTGCCCGAAGCTCCCTTCTGTCCAAGTACCTAGGTATCCCCCTATTGGAAAACGCCCTCAGGAACAGTTTGTCAGAACACCTCCTCACTTCCTTCTCAAAAAGACTCTCCTCTTGTACCTACCAAGCTCTCAATCTCCCTAGTCACTTCATTCTCCTCAAGGTCATGCTTCAAGCCTTACCAGTTTATACCTTCTCAACCCTAGCCACCCCTAACTTTTTCCTTACTGCTAGCAAAACCTTGCAAAAAAAATTTCTCTGGCAAGGCCTCAAAATAGGGAAAAAGTTGGCACTGATCAGTTGGGATAAACTCTGCAGACCCAAGGTTCAAGGGGGGTTGGGTTTAAGGGACCCTTCAACCATGAAAAACATCACGAGTGTTAAGATCTGGTGTAGATGGATGAAAGGGCCTCAAGACCTCTGGGCCAAGATCTGGAGAAGAAATTACACTCCTAACATGGTGGAAAGAAACCTGGTCAGATGGAACAAAGACAACCCAAGATCCCTAATTTGGATGGCTTCCAAGAAGAATCGACAGCTCGTAATCAATCACACCTTTTGGGAAATTCAAAATGGTCAAACAACCCTCTTCTAGAAGGATACGTGGCAACACTTACCTATTTTAGAGAAAGAGTCCTGGTTTGACACCTTCAACACCCCAGCTACGCAGGCAGGACTGACAAAAGTGGCAGACTACTGGAAGGACAACCCAACGGAAACCACCTGGAGATGCTAGAAATCTACAAGATAGGATCTACACATAGAGGTACAGGTGGATCTTCATCCCTGGCTCAACACAATCAATGCATGGAAACTATCCACTCTGACAGGTGAGGACATCCTTCGATGGGGGCACTCACCGAGGGGCACTTTCAACATACAAGAGGCCTATGCCATCAAGACGCACTCCAATCTTTTCCCCCCGAGGAAAGTTTGGAACAAAATCTAGTCCCTAAAGCATTGGCCAAAAATTAGTCTCTTCCTTTGGTTGGTCACACATGAAAGCATTCTCACCTAGGAAAACCTTACAGAAAGGGGGTTCCTTGGCCCTTCCATTTGCATGCTTTGTTGGGAAGAGGCAGAAACAATGAATCATTTCCTTAACACCTTCCCTTACACCACTCAGGTCTAGTATCAATGTGCAATAATCATGCGTACTTTGGATCAAAAAAGGGACAACATCAACACCACCATTGAAGATTGGAGAGAAGGGGATTTCCAGTCACCTATCCTCAACCTCGTTTGGAAACTACTCCTAGGCTTCATCCTCTGGAAAATATTGAAGGAAAGAAACAAAAGGATCTTCAGGAATGATCAGCTCCCCTGGAAACATTGTTGGAATCAAAGTTGTTGCAACGTTCTAGAAACAATCAGGCTACAACATTGGACCGAAACGGACCTAAATTTTCCAATTCAGGAGAAAAGCATCTTGAGGCATTGGAATTTCAACCCAATTCAGGGCCCACCCCTCCCTCCTTGGACTCAAACCATCGGGGTCAACCCCGCACACTAGTCCCCCCCTCCAGATGGCTTTATCAAATTCAACTTTGATGGAGCATCCAAGGGTAACCTCGGGGAGAAAGGATTTGGAGTGGTTTTCTAAAACCACCTGGGAATTTTTCTTCTCATCACCGTAGGAATCTTAGGACACACCATGAACAATGCTACAGAACTATGGGGGCTCACCATAGGCTTGCATTTGGCAATTGAGCACAACTTCACCAAGCTGATTGTGGAAGGAGACTTGTTAATCATTATCAATCTCTTTGGGAGAATCATGAGTGGAGGTGACCCAAAGTGAATCTCACCATGATGGCGACTTTCTCATGGTCTGAGGACAATTGTAAATCTCATTCAACCCAATCAGGCCTTCATCCCCTCTCATGTAAGGAGAAAGGTGAATCAGGTCACTGATGAACTGGCTAAAATTAGAATGAACTAGGAAGGACCGGAGATACTCTGTCAAACCTCCACCAATCCAACTCACCTCATCCTTCAACATTTCAAGGATAAAGATAAAGCCATTGACAGCTCCTCGGATGGGGTGTCAGTGCAGGACAGATGTCACTAGGAGGGGGAGTGAAGCGGCCAGCATGGCGATGGCCATGTGATAGGAGTGTGGCACACCATCCTACCACTGTCATGCATTTAAGACCTACTCTCACAGGCCTAGGAACCATTACTCTCAGTGTGCTTGGCCTCATCTCGTCATCTTTTCGATGGCATAGAGCCATGAATTTGAATTTACTATGCTTGTGTGCCTTGGCCTCCTTTAGTAGCCTCGACACCATGCCTCCTACCAGATTCATTTACAGAGGTTATGTTCCTTCGTTGAGACCCCCTACAACCTCCATCACTTCTAGATACACCTTCATTACCTATGCCTCCTCCCTTTTCTTTCATTTCCCCTCAATGCCACCGGAATTCCAAGGTAAAGGGGAAAATCAAAGCGAGGCTCGGCCCGGCAGCCAAGTCGACCATGAGTGGCCCTCAAACCCCTGCTTACACCATCCCCTAACTTGTCACCTGCTTCATCTTCCTTGCACTCTTCTCAGTCACAGTATCGAAAAAGTCCCATTGACCTCTCATTCTTATCCTCACCCTCTGCAAGCCAACTGGAAAGGTTGGCCCTCTCTGAAAATTCCTTGGGCTTCAACCCAGGGAATTCTTTTGTTTGGCCTCCTCCTCATTGTCGCTTCTTGTAGTCCCACCCAATTCACCAGCGAGCACACCAGTCCAGCAAGAGAACCCTTACAGTCAACCTCACCTAGGAGCACTACTAATTCTTCTGGGACCTCAACCAGGGCCTTATTCCTTCTCAGATTCAATATGAGACTCACAATTGCAGGACAACCTTGCTCTCCTGCAAGGTCTGGTCTTTGAACTGCGCCAAGGCCTAGATGACCTTCAATTTTGATTGAAAATCATGGATGAAAAGGCCTCAACACTCCTGCAAATGCTCTCCACTCTACAAGGGGATTTCCTCTTAGCACTGAGAGCAAGTGAAGCCGCAGGGGGAGGAAACAGAGATGACTTGGGGGATGGAGGAGCAGACACTATAGGGGTTGGTGACGAAGATGATTCGGGCATTGTCATGCATGTGGCCATGGAAGAGGGAGGGACACTTTTCGAAGAGGAAGGGCTTGGAGGCGATGTTGACACAGGAACAACCATGCACGAGGCCATGGAGGAGGGGGGTACAGGGGTCGAAGTAGAAAGAGTGGAAGGCAACATCAACACTGGCGCTTCCATGCACGAGCACATGGATATGGGAGGGAAAATCATCGAAGAGGAATTTGTGGACCCAAAGTCCTTCACCACCTCTCAATTCACGTGGCCTTGCTACAAGCTAACCATATGACCGGTATAGGTGTCTCTTTGTTAGTTTATCAAAATGTCTAATTTTTGTTTGCCTCATGGAGCCCATGACCATGTTTGATATGTTGTTTTATGGAGACTATAGTTTTTATGTTTAAGTTTTGTCATTCTCAGACTGGTAGCTTAAGACAATTATCTTTACTCTGACCGATTGGATGAACTGGTTTCCCTTCAGGGCAGTTCAGTTAGTACAGTCCAGAACTCTTGATGATATTGTAACTCTGGTTTTTTAGAGGAATATTATACAACTCTTACTTACAAAAAATAAAAAATAAAGGTCTTGGTTCATAAATGTGTGTAGCAAACAAAAATACTATCGAACCAACGATCTACAAAAATTATCTTTATTGTATGGTACAAATGGGTGAATGTCTTGGCCAAAAATATATCCAGCAAAAGAATATCATAATAAAAAATTAGTTATGTCAAGTTCATAAAAAAATAATAAACTAACCTTTTTATTTCATGTGGAATTGATATACATGTAGATTGGTTTTCCAAGGTCATCATACTGAAGAATTATGCCATCATCAATTATGTCACAGATAGAACAAGTGACATTCCCAAATAGATAATTCAACTTATAAACAAATAGGATGGCATATTTGTAGGAAATTTCTCTCATACAGTTCCTCTTTGAACTGGAATAACATGAAACAATAAATGATTTATAGAAAAATTGATATGTGCACAAGTAACCACCTATATACTAAAATATATAATAAAAAAATATAAGACCGAATAGCACATAACTCTCTAACAATTTGTTTTCCAAAAAACTTGAATACAAATTTGCAACCAATCAAAATCATTCTTTACATTTCATAAGATTGGTCTTGCAAACATTTGTCAATATAAATCATAGAAAACAGAAGAGACATGTATCAACTACTTATGGGTGGTAGGAACCAGTCATAGGGTAGATTTGTGAAGTCACGCTTGGTGTGGAAAAATCTTCTCGCGCATGGAATGGGATGGAAAAGTTAAATTTGGATTCACTGTAAGAGCATAGACATTAATTCCCTAGTACACTTGGCCACCAATTTTGGGAAATGAGTGATGCTTAGAAAGCATCCAGGACTGGAAGTTTTAGATAAATTATAGAATGGATACCAAAATGTATTATTATTAGTAGCTAGTTTTTTCTACAATCCTATCATTGAAGAACTTGACAAGGTCATCTGCAAAATTGTTTGAGTTCAAATGATTCCAAGTCTCCTAGAAAGAAAAAATATTACAAGCATATCTAGAAGAAAACATCTATAACAAGGTTTGGAAGAACCTACTTTTTCCAAACACAACTCCCTAGTGTTGCATGGGAGACTACCCACAAGTTACAATAACTTGATTAAGAAGGCAAGGGAGACTGCTTACAACAACAATCTTGAACAAGAGATCCTAAGTTATGAGTTGTGAAGAATTTTTTTCTATTGTTGTATGAATTGGACATTATATATAAATAATGTATTATTTGAACTGAACTCATTTAAATATGTTATATAGCATGAGGTTTGTATTGAGAATTGAATACAAATTGCAGACTAGCCCATATAAACTCATGTTTATACAACTTAAAGTTAGTATTGAATATATATAAGAATGAGTTCAACAAACACATCTAAAACTTTGAATACACAGGTACAAACCTATATAAAACTCAATTGAATACACATGTCCAAATCTATCTAAAACTCAATTGAATACGTAGGTACAAACCTATCTAAAACTCATGTTTACACAATTTAAGGTTTGTATAGAATCTAAACAATAGATTAGATGAATTTAACTCATCTAAACCTAGGTCTACACATGTCAAGGTTGCATTGAATTTAAATAACATATTAAATGAATTAATAAATGTATCTAAAAATATATATTAGATCAACTTGATATAGAAACCCCTCCCTACCCATATAAACCCAAGTTTACACATCTTGCAAAAGTTTGTTAAATTAGCTCGAGGTTTGCTACATTAGAAAACTCTGGAAAACAATATATACAACAACTTGCATCAAACTTGGGTTTAAATGGATCTCTGCTAGTACTTGTTGTATGTGTTTTTACAAATGAGTAGTGAATTGTGTTGGTTGGCGGTATCCAAAAACTTGCTTTGGCATAAGTGCTATGTGGTTTATGAATGACTAAAAAATTGGTTTTGTTACCCCCTCTCACCTAGGGGTAACTAGAGGAGATCATGTCTCAATGAAGAGAGTGATCCCGATGATGACGGTAATCATTTTCACACACAAAAACCTAGCAGTACCCTAAGACACATTTCTCCTCATCAACGAGCTCGTCACACCTGATTAGCATGGTTCCTTTGAAGATGGTGGTCTAGCATCATCATGAGGTACATTAGTCCTTGTTTCATATAAAGTTCCATATTTAATACATTAGGTTGAAGTTGGATTATGAATCATAATCTTAGAAGTTATTCTTTTTTCCTTGTTTCTCCTTGGTGGCCATCATTAGTGCACTAGTCTCATGTTGTCACTCTTGGGGAATAGGGGTACTATCATGAGGCTCTAATAACAATAAAAAATTTGTCCCCCCTCCCCCCTTCGTTCTTAACAGTTATCATCCTGGAGTCTGTTGCGGTGTACTAGAATTTGGTAATGGTTTTACATGTATCCCAAAAGAACTATGGTTAATTATCGTATGAGAAGAAGTGCTAGAATGTTGAGGTTGATGTAGTTGTTATATAAAAGAAAGAAATCAATTTGGGATAATGAATGGACAAATTTGAAATCAAAATGCTAGCTTGAGCTCTACCCCTTCTAATGGTAATTGCCCCTTCTCCTACTTCATTGAATGCATATATATGAAGGACTTTATCCCAATAAGAAAATAAAATAAAGATTAAGTGCTTGAAACATGAAAATGGGACTTGCAAAGTAATAAATGAATATCAAAAGGAAATAAAAGGGGTTTGAACTACAAAAATTATTGAGGAATGGGTATCTCAGGAAACAAGCACTCCCTCTACAAAGGTGCTCATGGAAGTGGATCAAATGTAGTATCGTGCATGTCAATGATTCCATTACCATGATGTAAGCCCAACACATTTCACTATCACACTTACACTTTCATGGGTTTCTTGGGAAATATCTCTCTACTTGGGTATTGACACACCTAATTGGGTCTTATGATGGTCCTCCCATACCTAAACTTGCCAAATTGCATAAATTCTTGAGCTAATTTTAAGTTTGAAGGGGATATCTAATGTGAATTGTTCATATGGCTTGTGTATTGAGTAATGACTTACTTTGTATGAATCTAAAGAATATTGTACCTTGTGATCATTGGATTTTCTTGATTCTATGGATTTGACTCACATGGGTGCGCTTGACATGGTCCTTTCGAGGACATCCCTCTAACTTCACCTACGAAAATGTGCACTTTACATAGGACATAGCATGTGTGATGCAGAGTGTTGGGTCATATAATGACTTGGCCCCTTTAGATACATCCTCTCACACCTCATGGACCCTGGATTATGGAAAGATGAGCCATTTTGATGCGAATATGGTCACATTGGTAAACATATGGGAAAGAAGCCCACATCCTAGATTGTGCACCCCAGTTCTTTCCCAAGCCTTGAGGGATGACATTGCACTAGCATTTGATTGGACACCCTTCATAGAGATGGCATGCTTCTTTTCCACCTTGAACGTTGAACATTTGATGATGACAGCATGCGCTAGAATGTTTTATGGGTTATCTTGCCATTGGGGCACCATTTGATGATGATTCGGGTCCTTCATGATATGACATAAGCTTTGATGAGGAGACATGACTTCCACCTTGATTTCACTACTTGAAGATGAGACATGGCCTTTGGAAGCCTCCTACACCCTCTTATAGCATGACGTCACCTACATGTGTGACCTTGGAGGGCATACTTGGGTGTATTAGTGTTTTTCTCTATTGTTTGAGGATACTTGAGGGGTCAGCCTAGACCTATGTCACTTGTATCATGGATTTATTATTGTTTTAGGGATTATTGTGGACATATGTACTAGGGTTGCCTCATATAAAGAGGCTAGTGATTCATTGTTTCAAACAATAACTCACCACTTGTGATAAATCACATATATTTCTCTCTTCTTCTCTTTTTCATCGTGGAGTACTTGTGTGCACCTTTGGATGGATGATCTTGTGGATGCTTTGTATTATTTTTGTTGGATAATATTTGAGCTAGGGTTTTCTCATGCATAGTGAATTGGTTGAGTAAGTATTCTTTGTCAAGTTTAATTTCTTGTTCATGGTATATCATGGTGGATTCTATGTTAAATTGTTAATTGTTGCATGTTACCTTATATGTTGGATTCTTGTTTGAAACCCTAGGAGGGATTAAAAGTATTTATCCCCCTTCTTATTTTAATTTACCTTAATTTTTTGATGCATTTAAAGACCTAGTCTGGTGATTAAAAGTTTGTATCCCCCTAGGTTTAGTCTTTAGATAGTTGAAGACCAAGGGTTTATGAGTCTATAGACCTTAGGGTTTGATCTAGTTCATTTGGATATTGAATTTGATATCCTATAAGAAGGAAAATGGGACCTAGGATTTATGAGTCTATGGACCGTAGGATTTTTTATTTTGAATATTTGGTCCTAATCCTATGAGTCTATAGTCTTATGGTTTCAACTCTTCACTTTTCTTAGCTATCGAACTCAATATTCAAGGTGTTGCTTGACTCCATTTCCCAATGAGATAAAATGACAATAGTATTAAGCTCACAAAGTGACACAAAACCATAATTTATTACCTCTCTCTCAAATCAATTTGGTAGTTATATACCTAACTACTTCCTCATTGTTGGGCGCATGCCTATTTTGGGAAGAAAGTCTATTTTTGGCACAGGCCTATTTTTGGGAGAAAGATCTGTTTTGGGAACATGCACTTTTTTAGAGAGAAATACCTATTTTTGGAGCACGTGCAATAGGTGGCAAGAAAGAAACATGCAGAAAAAGAAGGAAAAGCAGTATGCAAGAGGAAAAGCAACGTGGTGCGCGTGCAGACAGGCCTAACTGTGTTAGGGTTAGGGTTTTGACAAAGATTGTAATGAATATAATCCTTTAAAGTACTATAAATAAGGACTTAGGAGGTTTGGGTTAAATGCAGGAAGTCAGTCAGTTAATTATTGAGATTTAGTTGGTTGGGAAGCCATTGATTGTGATAACTTTTGTGGTAGAGTTGAATAGGTTAGCCTTTGAGGGTTAGGTCATAGGATGAGGATCCTAGTATTGATATTTTCAACTTCACAGAGGGTACTTACCCTCATTTTGATTGCATTACTGAAGATGTAATGTGTGCGGTGTAAGATTTTGTAGCAGAATAAATAAAGAGCAGAGAAGCCAGATCTTTGTGGATGTATCCCCAGGAGGGGGTGAACCATGGTAAACGTTGTGTTCTATGTGATCTTTAATGAATGATTTAATTTTCTATTAATCAATAGCTCAAGAATGAATGGGTAAAGTATCCATATTAGCATGCATGCATAGGTTTAAATATGAATGAATCATATAAGTAGATGAATGATTAACAAGGATAATGCATAAGGAAATAAGAAGACAACCACAATTCCCACCCATTCCTAGACTAGAAACACCTGATTATTGTAGTCCCCAATAAAATTTATCATGGGTGATACTATGCTATGCAACCTGTGCATAGCGTTTCCTTCTGGTTTACTAGGAGGGTCGATAGTTTTGAGGATTTTGTTGGAAACTTGTTTGAGATCAGAACTTGAGTTAGTCCAAGAAGTAACAAACAAATGGTTTTGTTGTCGACTGGAACTACACAGGATTGAGTGGTTGGAATCTTCAGAAGAAAAGAATGGGTGATGAAATTATAGAAGGTAATGTTCAAGCCATGGAATCCAACGAAGGTGGATATTGAAAGATGGTTGAGAACAAAGGAACTCAATTTTGCGTAGAAGGACAATAGAAACCCTAAGTTAACACCACACAAATATATCAATAAATATGTGTTTAGCGACTTGTGTGAGGTATTTTTTTGTGATTTCCCGCATTTGTTGTAGGAGTGATTATTGAGATTAAAGGACAATGGAAAAAGATGGAAAGACGCACAATGGAATACCTTAAGATGCAAACTCAGGAAGAGGCTCTGCAGGCAGCCCTGCAACTGGAAGAGAACCAGTATCAGTAGAAAGATCCAGTAATAGAGGAGTTAAAGGAGGATTTGATGAATATAACATTTCAACTTATCCAGAATAAGGGAAAAGAGAAAAGAGAAGTTGTGTAGTGTACACTATGCAGGATAGAAGGACACCATAAGAACAAATGTCCAACTTTTTCGCAGTACTTGGAAACAAGGGTGTCAAACCCCTTGCCAAAAGGAGTACCATGGTGCGATATTTGTAAGACACATGGGAATGATCCATATCATTGTTCGATAATGTACAAGTATAATACAGTACCAAAAAGTTCATATTGCAATTTTTGCAAATCAGTGGGTCATGATGATAAGGATTGTAGAACACTCGAACTGATGAGAGAAATAAATTCATACATGTATAGGGTGAAAGTATAAATGATGACAGGGCAAGTTTCACCTTAGTTCAACTAATTTCCACCACCATTCAACAATATTCAGCCGCAATACAACAATGCGCAGCCACAGTACAACAATGTGCAGCCGCAATACAATCTTGCACAGTATAACCAAGTACCCCAATACAACGCACCGTGAGGTGATCGAGGTGGATACATTGGTGGAGGACGAGGTAGAGGAGGATTTAGATGAGGCATAGGACTAGTAGTGTGCCACAACTTCCAACAACTAGGACATTATGCAATGTATTTTCCACATCCATCGGCGACATGTATGTACTGTCGCACAACAGACTATGACACAGAAGACTTCCCAACACTCTTGGGAAAGATCCAGGAAAAAAGGAACCATAACAACCAAAATGTCCAGTGGATTTTTGCAGAAGCCAGGGATGATGGGAGAAACATCAATATAGTCACTCGAGGAGGAGCCAAGACAGGAGCTGATGCAACAAAATAATATCCATCTCAACACCAATGGGTCAAGAAGAATATTGAGCCATAGAAGAAGTTTGACGTGTGGAAAGAAAAGGAAACATTTAAGAAGGCCAGATAGGAGATTCTCAAGCAGAGTTTTGCATCTACATCAGTCACGCAACAAACTCAGGACCCACCAATGTACAAGATTCCATCTTCAATCGACCATACCAATAAAGGACAACCTTTAGAGCAAGTAAGTACCATAAAAAAAAATATGCAATCTTGTGTTAAGTTATTGAATGATCCATAATTTGTTAAGGTATTATAAAATATGCAGGTATTATAAAATATGCTAGAAATATGCAACACAAAGGTATAAGGGAAGTTAGAGCAGAAAACAATCAATCACCTCCATACAAGAAGAAGAACAAGTAGAGAATTTAGGCTAAATTCCAACATTGGGGATTTCAATATGGGAGATATTATATTGGATTTAGGCTCTGAAGTAAATGTCTTGCCTAAGAAGACATGGTTGTAGTGTATGTGAGAACTCACATTAGGTTATTCATATGTCCATTTGAAACTATCAAATCAACACAGAGTGTTACCAATTGGAAGGATTAAAGGTGTGACAATAGATTTGGATGGAGTGTGCACTATGGAAGATTTTGAAGTGATAGAGAGCACTATGGCAGATTTTGAAGTGATAGAGATAGTATATGGAACAACACCTTACCCAACATTACTTGGATTGGATTGGGCATTTGATAACCATGCTATAATCAACCAGAAGACAAGGAAAATGACTTTTGAATCATGCAAATATAGAGTCATTGCACCATTGGATCCTTCAGAAGGATAAAGGTTTATAGAGGATATTTGTTTGGATATGGAAGAAATAAACCAGTTGTAAAAAACCACTACGCAAGAAGAGGATTATGTCAACCCAACTGTATATGGGGTACTCATCTAGAGAAGCATTACATCATGTGCTTCCAACTCAGACGCAGGTTTGGAGAATTGGCAACAACGATTACATGAAGTTTCCACAAGGAGGTGTGCAAGAATAGACTGTTCAATAAGTAGGGTGGGTGCAGAGATAATGGAACCTCCTAGTTTTCACGAGCTAAATGACTTAGAGGAATTCTTGACAAAATATGAGGAGGAAGTGTTGGAAAATCAAAGGTTGTTAGCCCTAGATATTGCACTCATGGAAACACTTGCAAGATGGTGGGGTGTGCACAAAGAAACAATTCAGGATAGGTATTAGTATAAATGAATACTGCGCATTAGATTTGGCGTAGAACATGCAATCAATACAATGCAGAAGTATGATGGGAGAGGAACACCAATTGAACACTTGGAGAAGTGAAAAACAAAATGGAGGATGACACCACCAGAGGAATGGCTTCATCATTGTATTCATACATTGGAAGGTATCCCATGGAACTAGTACATAGATCAGGAGATACGTAGAGGCACTGCAAAATGGACAATATTACAACATAATTTTGTAGTAACCTTCTCATTCGAGCATGAGAACCCCAACATTGATTTAACGTTGAAGCTAATAAGGGGAGTGATATTTTTTTATGAACCAAAGGTCAAAATCAAAGAGTTACTCTCATGCCATCATGTCGAAGATGAAGCACCAGATGAAGATGATTCGCACAAAATTTATATCATAGAGATTGCAGCAGAGAGAGAGAGGTGGAAGTTCCTTCTTTGTAGTTAGAGGAATTTGTTGCACCAATCAAATTTTAGAAAGTCAACATTGGGATGAATGAAAATCCTAATTAAATGACAAGTATTGGAGATTGTCAGGATGAGCAAACATTAGAAAGAATAACAGAGTTATTGCATGAATATAGTGACATATTTCCAACAACCTTTATAGAGATGAAAGGTATAGAAGAGGAGTTAGGTGAGATGAAGATACCGTCAAACCTAATGCTAGACCTTACAGACTGAATCCAATGTATAAGCAAAAAGTGAAAGCAAAAATTGACCAAATGTTGGATGTTGGAATTGTAGAACAATTAGAGGAATATGAATGGATCAGCCCTATGGTATTATAGGAAAAGAAGCAAGCGGGGATAAGGATTTGTGTAGATTTTAGGAAACTTAATTATGCATGCTTACATGACCCTTTCCCTACCCCTTTTACAGATGAGGTCTTGGAGATTGTGGGAGGCTAGGAAGCATATTCATTCACAGATGGATTCTCAGGATACCATCAGATTAAAATAGCTTCAGAGGGAAGGTATAATACTACTTTTGCTACAGAATGGGGATCATACCAATACACAGTCATGCCCTTTGGATTGAAGAATTCACCAACTATCTTTTCAAGGGTAGTCATAGTTGTTTTTAAGGAATTCATACATCAGTTTCTAGAAGTATATTTGGATGATTGGACTGTCTATAGTGTCTTGAAAGACCATGTATAAGTATTAAGAATAATGTTGGAAAGATGCAGGAAATGTCAGATATCATTAAACATCAAGAAATTCACTTTTGGTACACCTTTTGTGATATTGTTGGAACATATAGTGTGTAAATAGGGTTTACTAGTTGACCCTGCTAAGATTGCAGTCATTGTGAATTTACCACCACCAAAGTCAGTACACTGGTTAAGAGAAACATTTGGACATACAGGCTACTACATGAAGTTTATAAAGGGGTATGCACAGATTACTACACCAATGGAAAAATTGTTAAATAAAGACACCAGATTTCAGTGGAAAGAGGATTGTCAACAATGATTGAATAACCTGAAGGAAAAGATGGTGAAAAAACCTATATTAGTATTTACAAATTGGGAAAATACATTTCATGTGCATGTAGATACATCAACAATACCACTTGGAACAATTCTAGTGCATCCAGGAGCAGGGGAATTAGACCATCTGATAGCCTTCGCAAGAAAGAAGTTGTCAGAATCAGAGAAGAACTACAACACCATAGAAAGAAAAGGCCTAGACATGGTATATGCACTTCATAAATTCAAGCATTATTTACTGAGTAAACACTTTAAAATGTTAATAGATCATGTTTCCCTCAAATATCTAGTCAACAACCCAATGTTGAGGGGAAGGATTTGTAGATGGTTGTTATTATTCCAAGAATTCGATTTTGAATTAAGAGTCAAGCCAAGGAAAATGAATGTAGGACCTGATTGCCTATCAAGGGTAATAAATGGAGAAGAACCTACTAACTTGGAAGACAACTTCCCTGATGCACAATTATTTTCAGTACAAGTAGTTGATGAATACTTCATTGATATTATTAAATACCTAAGTACAAGAGTTGTGCCACAGGACTTTAGTACTGTGTAGAAGAAAAACTTAGTAGTCAGAGCTGTAGACTATCAACTCATTGCAGGTCATTTATATAAGACGATAACAAATAGAATTTTGAGGTGTGTATTGGAACATGAATGGCCTATGGTTTTAACATAAGCTCATGAAGGTACAGTTGGAGGACAATATGCAAGGAAAGATACCATGCAGAAGGTATTGCACACAGGATTATAGTAGCCAATAGTTCATAAATATGCCCATGAATATTACCATAACTGTGATGTCTGTCAGAGGGTTGGCAAACTTAATAGAAGGGATGAGATGCCCCTAAGACCACAAGTAACTCTGCAGGTATTTGACAAATGGGAAATAAATTTTGTCGGACTTATTAATCCATGAGAAAGAAGGTCAAGATCCAGATATATCATTAATGTGACCGAATACTTAACAAGATGGGAAAAAACAACACCATTCAAAGATTGTAGTGCAAAGACATCAACACACTTCTTATTTGAGCATGTGATCACCAGATTTGGATGTCCCTGGATTTTGATGAGTTGCCAAGGAACTCATTTTATTAATAATACCATCTGGGCTATGATTAAGGAGTTTGAAGTCTATCATTAGAAGAGTACACCATATCATCCTCGGTCAAATGGGACAGTAAAATCTTTCAATAAGATTTTGGAAAATGCATTGACTAAGATCTGCAATGTTAACAGGGATAATTGGGACTTGAAAATACCAGGAGTACTATGGGCATACAAGACCACATACAAGAATTTCATAGGACAGACACCATTCATATGGGTGTATGGACAGGAAGCGGGGGTGCCATTAGAATTTCTGGTACCCATTCTACACATAGCAGCAATTACCAACATGACAGAAAGAGGCGTAGTGCAGGAGAGGTTAAGTCAACTAATGGAAATGGAAGAGGACATGTCTGGAAGAATTTCACAAGGAAGTACAGAAAGCAAGGGTCAAAGCCTGGCATGACAGACACATTAAAAAGAAAATATTTAAGGAGGGAGACATAGTTCTTCTCTATGAAAACAATTTTTTGCAACACCCTGATAAGTTCAGAATGGATTGGCTAGGACCATATGAAGTAAAAATTGTTACATACGGGGGATTTGTACAACTAAAGGATTTGGAAGGAACATAACTGGAAGGAATTCTCAATGGTATTCGATTGAAACTGTACAAGGACAGTCAACCTACTAACTCTTCAAAAGTTACAGCGTAGAAAGAAAAGTCATGTATATAGTGTACTATAGTAGATACTTGGAAAGAAAACTGATAAAATGAAATAAAAAGTGGAAAAATAAGAAAAAGGAATAAAAAATTACAAAAAGAGGCAGAAGTTGATTGAACAACGGGAAAGTGGGAAAAAAAAAGTCACGCGCAGTAATTACTGCGACAAAATAAAAAGACAAGTTGTAGGAAAATTTGGACTCATCGCAAATGCACAGAAAAAGTGAAAAACAATTATGATCATGTCTATAAAGTGCAAAACGCACATGTTAGCTCGACACTTAGTGATTTTTTAGCACAAAGAAGGATACAAGTGCATGCCCTAGATATAATTGTGTGAAGAAGACAACGAGTGTTCGAATCGGATAAAACATGACACCACCAAAGTTTGGCACTCTAGGGCAGTACATATGGGTTACTCGACAAGGCCAATGGAAGAAGGAAAGGATGGTGGAGCCCAAGAATGTTGTTGAGCTCGAAGATGTCACAAATTCTTAGACATATTCACTCAACCCAACAAGGGTTGAGGAAGAAACATCGACAGTGGCACAAGGGGAAGTAGGGCAGAGTTCTGGGACCTAAAATGGTATTAAAAACACCAATCCCGAAACACTGGCTAAACCCGATGAAATGAAGGGTTAAAAACAGATCCGCGATGAAGTGGAGGTGTTGGTCGAGGAAATCACCAACCAGTTGGACTCCGAAGGGGAAGCAGATGACACAGAAACAATAGAAGCAGGCCCATCTGTTGTCGGGGAGAAAATAAAGGTGTAGGACGCCACAAACATTACACTTCCCTACCTCCCAGATGCAGTGGTCATTGTGGAGAACATGCTCGTTAAAGTACCCAAACTAAGGTACTCAGACCAAGATGTGTGTGATATAATGAAATTCCCATATTTGGTCAAGGAAGCCTACCTAGCAAACATAGGGGAAATTGTGCCCCTAGGAAAACCAATCATGGAGCCTGCGTAGTGGATAATAGGGATTTACAACTCTGGGGTAATGAAACTCGTGGACATACTGCACTTCGAGCACGGTAAAAATTTTGGGCTTTGGGTCAAATAGTTGTTATCCTGGGTACATGGAAAAATTCTTTGGATGGATAGACCAGTACAAATCGATGTGGCATTGATCGCCAAAATTACGGGATTACCCACAGTGGGTGCATAGCCAGAGGAATACTTAGACAATAAAGCGCGTCAGAAGGATATTATCGAGCTAGTCAAGGCACAATTTGGTACCAACAAAGGAAATAGGGGCATTGTACTTAGAGATATCAATGATAATGTGACAAGGTTCACTAGCAAGCTCATGGATTGCAAGCTGCTAAGGAAGTCTAGAAAAGAAGAGGCTCCAACAAGAGTCATCATAGTCATCTCACAGTGAGTAAAGGGAGTAATGTTCAGTTGGGTGCCATACCTCCTGAACCAGTTCTTGATCGATTGCACGGATCCGCGGGATAATAGAACCGAGTTTCATTATTCTTGTCTCATTATCCTCATATCTTTGGAAAGATGGAAAGAGCCAAAATTTTCAGTCTTTCTAGATAGGAAAGGGAAGTGCTACGCGGCCAGATATGAATCCTTGTGGTAGGCCAAGGAAAATAAAAATTAATAGGAAAATAGCACAGTGTTCGCGATACTACTAGAAGAGATACAATAGTGCATAGCCAATGTGTGGTGAATTCATGTGGAGGTGGTCCAAGAAATTGAAGGAATAGTCAGGTTTAAGGCATTTGGGCACCACATGTGGATCCAGGCCGTAAGGAATCCAAAGAAGGAATGGTTGGAGATGCAATACTGCATCACAAGGGAAGAGATTGACTAGATAATCAAAGACTGGCCAACGAATTGGAAGATGCTAGTAGCAAAACCATCAACAAGGCCAACCACAAAGAAATCAACCAAACATAAGGGGAAAGTCAAAGTAGGTCCTTCAGAAGAAACAAACATCCCAATTGATAACACTAGGAAGGCTGCAGTGCACACTCAGGCATCGGAAAAATGGTTAGAATGGATCAAGAGACTGCGCAGAAACCCATGGGGGACATTGACCATTTTGAGGTAGTCATGGCGTAGATACCCACAAAGGCATTATACGAACTCTAGGCTAGTATAATGCAGGAAGTACAAGCCAAAGCCCACACAGATGACACTAACTTAGAGGTGGGTAGGGGAGTCGTAAAATTTTTACAGATCACCTGCGACAATTTGACCTTAGAGAAGGAGGAAAAGGAACATGCTGACAAGCTAGATCAAGGGATAAAAATGGTATACGATCGCATTCCAAATAACATGCAAGTACCAAATAGGAGTGCAGAGGAAAAGATAAAGGTCATTTCGCAGACGATTGAGGGATATAGGTAGGAAATCGAGGAGATAAAATAAAAACTTAATCCTATGACTCCTTCTGAGGTTAGAGAGAAAAGAGAACAACAATACACATTCTAGATAGCATATATGGAAAGGGAAGCAAGGGAAGTCACATAACTGTTCAACAGAACTGCGCAGATTTGGACCATTTTCGAAGAGGATGAAAAGGTCCAACAGTTGGACCAACAAGAGGAGAAAATCAATGTTTCCATACAGTAGTTGAAGCAACGACAGAAAAACATGAGTATTACCGAGCGCTTGAAGTGCACCTAGGAGATGAAGACCCTGTAGACAGAGTTAAAAAAAATGCAGATCAATAAGCAATAAAGACTAGCCCAGTTGGATCCCCTCTAGAAACAAGCAGCATAGATAATTGTGCAGTTAGAGGAAGAAAAGACAAGGATGGCATGAGCACATTCAGAAAGCACAACATTGCTACAAGAACATATAACAACATAGATAGTCGAGGCGCTAACATACAAAGTTGTGCGGTGAACGAAAAAGGAAAGGAACTAGTAGAGAAGTTCCACAACTTGGAAAAGGTTGTACATGGAGCATGCACCACCTGAGTGGATAAGGACGAGCCACATGTCAATGTTGGGGGCCTATTGGGTGTAGGCCTAATTTGGGAAGAAATTCTATTTTGGGTGCAGGCCTACTTTTGGGAGAAAGATTTTTTTTGGGAACAAGCCCATTTTTGGAGAGAAAGACCTATTTTTGGAGCACGCGCAACAAGTGGCAGGAAAGCAACATGCATAAAAAGAAGGAAAAATAGTATGCATAAGGAAAAGCAATGTGGCACGCATGAAGACATGCCTAACCGTGTTATGATTAGGGTTTTTGACAAAGATTGTAACAACTATAACACTATAAAGTAGTATAAATAAGGACCTAGTAGGTATGGGTTAAAGGCAGGCAGTTGGTCAGTTGATTATTGAGAGTTAGTTGGCTGGGAATCCATTGATTTTAATAATTTTTGTGGTAGATTCGAATAGATTAGTCTTTGAGGGTTAGGTCACTAGGCTGAGGTCTTGGTGTGATCTAGTCAACCTCACAGAGGGTACTTACCCTCATTTTGATTGTATTACTAAGGATGTAATGCGTGCAACGCAAGATTTTGCAGCAAAATAAATAAAAGAGAAGAGAAGCCAAATATTTGTGGATGTAACTCCAGGAGGGGGTGAACCATGGTAAACCTTGCATTCTATGTCATTCTTAATGAATGTTTTACCTTTTTTTTAATCACTATCTCAAGAATGAATGGGTAAAGTAGCCATATCATCATCCATGCATGGATAGGTTTAAAGATGAATGAATTATAGAAGTAGATGAATGATTAACAAGGATAATGCATAAGGAAAAAAAAAGGCAACCACAATCCCCACTCATTCCTATACTGCAAACACCTGAGTATTGTAGTCCCTAATAAAATTTATCTCAGGTGAGACTGTGTTGTGCACCCTGTGCACAGCGTTGCCTTCTAGTTTACCAAGAGGGCCACTATTTTTGAGGGTTTAGTTGGAAACCTATTTAAGATCAGAACTTGGGTCATCCCAAGAAGTAACCAACACTCACCCTCAATCTAAATCAATGCTTGGAAAACTAAGTCAATTTGTTGTTGTTGTTGTTATGAATGTTTGCTACAACCATTCTAAGGGTTCAGTCATATTGTTGATAACTAATCTATTTTATGCTCTTAAGTTCATGCAATTGTTGGTGGATAATTTAAAAGTGTTTCTATGGTTATTGGGCATATTTTCATCCACTTATTTGCTTAATTAGAGATGATATATTGTTGTTGTCATATGAATGTTATATGTTGAAGTATATTAGTGTTTACTGCAAGTTTTATTACAGCAAGCCTTTCTCTTTGATAGCCAGTGCTCCTAGGGTTGATTACTCGTTCTTTAGACTTGGTTATTGTCATTAAGTACATTGAAACACATCTCTTACACATGTACAATCAATTGCCTTGTCTAAACTCATCTCAAACCTTTCCCATTTCCCTAGACCTAGCCTATCTTACCAAGTGACCAAGATATGGGTCCATAGACTTTCCTCTAGCTTGCTATAGGATCCCTTGAGGTCACAAGGGAAGCTTCCCTTGTGTTGGATTCTCATCCATAACTAAGAAAAGGGAAGTACTTGCCTGGCTGATAGTGGAATCTCTGCATAAGTGCCAAATCCTGTGATAACAAGTTGCAAGTTGATTCTCAAGGTCAACAACGAATTTTAATGCGGTATGTAAACCAAAATCCTCAAACATAGTAATGGTACCACTATAATGATAACTCTTATGTTTCTGAATTTTCTCTTCTTCAAACTACAAACCTCACTCTTATGCTTATTATTTTTGAGACATTGGGCATTCCATATTCCAATAAATGACTTATGTAAATGATTTCTCTAATAAAAATGAGTACAGGTAAAATCTAGTGGATCGAAGTTTTGAACAACAATAAAAAATTTAAGAAAAAAAAAATTTAAATAGAGGAAATCCATGCACATGAATGAAGGCCTTTCTCCTTGTGGACAATGTGTTCCTAATAAAAAAAATACCCTAAGAAAACAATAAAAAAATATAGAGGAAATAACTAGCACTGGAGGCCTTTCTCCTTGACGGTGATCATGTTCTCTTCTTGTCAGACACTTAGGAAACAAAGAACACCCACAAGAATATTGACTCTCCTTGCCACAAAGGTTGAGACAAATTGAAGCTCTTCTACACAAAAAATGCAAGAAAAATCCGGATTAAGATCCATATTGCAACGACTATCAAAGTTCACTCTCTTTTCCTGTAACATCCCAAGTTTTAATCCCGTGAATTATAATCCAAACACACATAAATTAAATATGTTGGTGAGTTGGTATGTTTTGAGTCAAAGAGAATGTACTAATCAATATGACCAGGGCCGAGCTATGTACGTTTTACATTGAAATTATAAAATAAAAAACAAATAAATCGTTGGCTATGATACGAGAGGGTCGATAACATTGGGGGCCTATGATTCCACGAGAGAGGGGGGCTAAAGGGGGTCCAAAGGGTTCTACATTCCTAATAATCCAAGCAATTTTATTATTAATGTTTACTTCCTTTGAATTATCAAACCCATAACTGAATACATGTAAGAGATCGGTGGGAAAAAACATCTTAATAATTTATGACAGAATGGGACGAGAATAACCACTTTTTTAGGAAATGTGAGAGTAAAATCTTGCATGAAAGAAAATGAAATTCAAGTAGGGAAAGGGGAAAAAAAATTTACAAGCATATTTTGGATAGCAAGAGGAGGGTTGGGTGCTAGAAAAGAGCACCATCCATGTGGTGTATGAGAGGAGCCATGAGAGGGCTGGATTTTATGCCAAGAATCAAGTTTTGTTCCTGTAAGTGATATATCTTGTTGAGAAATTGCTCAAGAGCATGTGGGTGGGCTACTATGAACACTTCTAATTACAACTGAGAATTCTTGGAGTCCTGAACTGTGATACTTCCTGGCCAATGTTGTGTTGGATCCCTAGAGGGAAGTGGGATAGCGTGAGGGACTATGTGGCAGAGAATGGGATCCCACTCCTTGGGTTTTGTAGGTTGAGGGAAAAGAGAGCGCGGATTGGAATTTATGTAGGAGTTAGAATTTGGGTATTGGAGTGTCATGTGGACAGTGTAGCTAGCCATGAGAGCTAGACCTCCTTGTGGATTCATAGCCCCAGCTCAAGTTCATAAAAAAATAAAAAACTAACCTTTTTATTTCCTATGGAATTGATATACATGTAGATTGGTTTTCCAGGGTCATCATACCGTAGAATTATGCCATCATCAATTATGTCATTGATAGAACAAGTGACATTCCCAAATAGATAATTCAACTTCTAAACAAATAGGATGTCATATTTGTAGGAAATTGCTCTCATACAGTTCCTCTTTGAAATGGAATAATCTGAAACAATAAACGATTTATAGAAAAATTGATATGTGCACAAGTAACCACCTATATACTAAAATAGAGAATAATAAAATATAAGACCGAATAGCACATAACTCTCTAACAATTTGTTTTACAGAAAACTTGAATACAAATTTGCAACCAATCAGACTCAGTCTTTAAATTTCATAGGATTGGTCTTGAAAACATTTGTCAATATAAATCATAGAAAACAAAAGAGACATGTATCAACTACTTATGGGTGGTATGAAATGGTCATAGGCTAGATTTGTGAAGTCATGCTTGGTGTGGAAAACTATTCTCACACATGGAATGGGATGGAAAAGTTAAATGTGGCTTCATTGTAAGAGAATAGACATTAGTTTCCATGTACACTTGGCCACCAATTTTGGGAAATGAATGGTGCTCAGAAAGCATCCAGGACTGGATGTTTTAGATAAATTATAGAATGGATACCAAAATGTCTTATTATTAGTATCTAGGTTTTTCTACAATCCTATCATTGAAGAACTTGACAAGGTCATCTACAAAATTGGTTGAGTAGAAAGGATTCCAGGTCTCCTAGAAAGAAAAAATATTACAGGCATATCTAGAAGAAAACATGTAGAACAAGGTTTGTAAGCACCTACTTTTTCCAAAGACATCTCCCCAGTGTTGCATGGGAGACTACCCACAAGTTACAACAACTTGATTAAGAAGGCAAGGGAGACTTCTTACAACAACAATCTTCAACAAGAGATCCTAAGTTCTGAGTTGTGAAGAATTTATTTCTATTGTTGTATGAATTGAACATTATATCTAAATAATGCATTATTTGAATTGAACTCATTTAAATATGTTAGATAGAATGAGGTTTGTATTGAGAATTGAATACAAATTGTAGACTAGCCCATATAAACTCATGTTTATACAACTTGAAGTTTGTATTGAATATATATAAGAATGAGTTCAACAAACACATCTAAAACTTTGAATACACAGGTACAAACCTATATAAAACTCAATTGAATAAACATGCCCAAATCTATCTCAAAACTCAATTGAATACGTAGGTATAAACCTATGTAAAACTCATGTTTACACAATTTAAGGTTTGTATAGAATCTAAACAATAGATTAGATGAATTTAACTCATCTAAACCCAACTCTACACACCTCAAGGTTGCACTGAATTTAAATAGCATATTAATTGAATTAAGAAATGTATCTAAAAAATACATTAGATCAACTTGACATAGAAACCCCTCTCTACGAATATAAACCCAATTTTACACATCTTGCAAAGGTTTGTTAAATTAGCTCGATGTTTGCTACATTAGAAAAATCTAGAAAACAATATATACAACAACTTGCATCAAACTTGGGTTTAAATGGATCTATTCTACTACTTGTTGTGGGTGTTTTTACAAATGAGTAGGGAAGTGTGTTGGTTGGCGGTATCCAAAACCTTGCTTTGGCATAAGTGCTATGTGGTTTATGAATGGCTAATAAATTGGTTGTGTTACCCCCTCTCACCTAGGGGTAACAAGAGGAGATCATGTCTCAATTAAGAGAGTGATCCTGATGATGACAGTAATCATTTTCACACACAAAATCCTAGCAATACCCTAAGACACATTTCTCCTCATCGGCTAGCTCATCACACCTTATTAGCATGGTTCACTTGAATATGGTGGTCTACCATCATCATGAGGTACATTATTCCTTGTTTCATATAAAGTTCCATATTTAATATGTTAGGTTGAAGTTGGATAATGAATCATAAGCTCAGAAGTTATGATTTTTTCCGTGTTTCTCCTTGGTGGCCATCATTAGTGCTCTAGTCCCGTGTTGTCACTCTTGGGGAACAGGGGTACTATCCTGAGGCTCTAATAAGGATAAAAAATTTGTCCCCCCTCCCCCCTTTGTACTTAACAGTTATCATCATGGAGCCTGTTGCGGTGTACTAGAATTCGGTAATGGTTTTACATGTATCCCAAAAGCACTATTTCATTATATTATGAGAAGAAGTGCTAGAATGTCAAGGTTGATGCAGTTTTTATATAAAAGAAAGAAAGAAATTTGGGATAATGAATGGACAACTTTGAAATCCAAAGGCTAGCTTGAGCTCTACCCCTTCTAATGGTAACTTCACCTTGTCCTACTTCATTGAATGCATATATATGAAGGAATTTATCCTAGTAAGAAAATAAAAGAAATATTAAGTGCTTGAAACCTGAAAATCGGACTTGCAAAGGAATAAATGAATATCAAAAGGAAATAAAAATGGTTTGAACTGCAAAAATTATTGAGGAATGGGTATCTCAGACAACAAGCACTCCCTCTACAAAGGTGCTCATGGAAGTGGATCAAATGTAGTGTCTTGCATGTCAATGATTCCATTACCACAAAGTAATCCCAAAATGTTTCACTATCAGACTTACACTTTGATGGGTTTCTTGGGAAATATCTCTCTACTTGGGTATTGACACACCTAATAGGGTCTTATGATGGTCCTCCCATACCCAAACTTTCCAAATTGCATAGAGTCTTGAGCTAATTTTAATTTTGAAGGGGATATCTAATATGAATTGTTCATTTGGCTTGTGTATTAAGTAATGATTTACTTTGTATGACTCTAAAGAATATTGTACCTTATGATCATTGGTATTTCTTGATTCTATGGATTTGACTGACTTGGGTGCACTTGACATGGTCCTTTGGAGGACATCCCTCTAACTTCACCTAGGACAATGTGCACTTTACATAAAACATAGCATGTGTGATGCAGAGTGTTGGGTCACCTGATGACTTAGCCCCTTTAGATACATCCTCTCACACCTCCTGGACCCTGGATTATGGAAAGATTAGCCATTTTGATGCGAATATGGTCACAATGGTTGATAGATGGGAAAGAAGCCCACATCTTGGATTGTGCAACCCAATGATTTCCCAAGCCTTGATGGATGACATTTCACTAGCATTTGATTCGATAACCTTCATAGATATGGCATGCTTCTTCTCCACCTTGAACGTTGAACATTTGATGATCACATCATGCACTATGATGTTTTATGGGTTAGCTTTCCATTGGGGCATCACTTGATGATGATTTGGGTCCTTCATGATATGAAATAAGATTTGATGAGGAGACATGATTTCCACCTTGATTTCAGTACTTGAAGATGAGACATGGCCTTTGGAGGCCTCCTACACCCTCTTATAGCATGACGCCACCCACATGTATGGCCTTGGAGGGCATAATTGGGTGTATTAGTGTTTTTATATATTGTTTGAGGCTACTTGAAGGGTCGACCTAGACCTATATCACTTGTATCATGGATTTATTTGTTTTAGGGCTTATTGTGGACATATGTACTAGCGTTGCCTCATATAAAGAGGCTAGTGATTCATTGTTTCAAATCATAAGTCATTACTTGTGAGAAATCACATATATTGCTCTCTTCTTCTCTTTTTCATTGTGGAGTACTTGCGTGCCCCTTTGGATGGATGATCTTGTGGATGCTTTGTAATATTTTTCTTGGATGATATTTGAGCTAGGGTTTTCTCATGCATAGTGACTTGGTTGAGTAAGTCTTCTTTGTCAAGTTTAATTTCTTGTTCATGGTATATCATGGTGGATGATATGTTAAATTGTTAATTGTTGCATGTTACCTTATATGTTGGATTCTTGTTTGAAACCCTAGGAGGGGTTAAAAGTATTTATCCCCCTTCTTATTTTCATTTAACTTAATTTGTTGATGCATTTAAAGACCTAGTCTAGTGATTAAAAGTTTGTATCCCCCTAGGTTTAGTCTTTATATAGTTGAAGACCAAGGGTTTACGAGTCTATAGACCTTAGGGTTTGATATAGTTCATTTGGATCTTTAATTTGATATCCTATAAGAAGGAAAATGGCACCTAGGATTTATGAGTCTATAGACCCTAGGATTTTTTCTTTTGAATATTTGGTCCTAATCCTATGCATCTATAGTCTTATGGTTTCAACTCTTCACTTTTCTTAGCTATCTAACTAAATATTTGTTACACATTATTTTCTTCATCCCTATGATTGTTAATGATGTAAACCTATCTATTGCCTTTAGAGGGGTCACAGTGGCCTGAGTTCCTGAAGAGAGAAGGAAGAAGAACTTTTCCTGAGGAAAAAAGTTACATTTTCCTATGTAAAAACCTTATAAAAATAAATGTCCGCAGGTTGCTATATAGGCAGGGTGCG
>ML798482.1:15743-39523 GCA_009831015.1 Picea engelmannii | reverse complement strand
TCAAGGTGTTTCTTGACTCCATTTCCCAATGAGATAAAATTACACTAGTATTAAGCTCACAAAGTGACACAAAACCCTAATTTATTACTTCTCTCTCAAATCAATTTGGTAGTTATATACCTAACTACTTCCTCATTGTTGGGCGCATGCCTATTTTGGAAAGAAATTCTATTTTTGGAACAGGCCTATTTTTTGGAGAAAGATATGTTTTGGGAACATACCTATTTTTGGAGAGAAATACCTATTTTTGGAGTGCATGCAATAGGTGGCAGGAAAATAATGTGCAGAAAAAGAAGAAAAAGTAGTATGCATGAGGAAAGCAACGTGGTGTGCATGCAGACATGCCTAACCGTGTTAGGGTTAGGTTTTTTGACAAAGATTGTAATGACTATAAGCCTATAAAGTAGTATAAATAAGGACCTAGGAGGTTTGGGTTAAATGCAGGCAGTTGGTCAGTTGATTATTGAGATTTAGTTGGTTGGGAAGCCATTGATTGTAATAATTTTTGTGGTAGAGTTGAATAGGTTGGCCTTTGAGGGTTAGGTCACAGACTGAGGAGCCTAGTATGATCTAGTCAACCTCACAGAGGGTACTTACCCTCATTTTGATTATATTACTAAATATGTAATGCATGAAGTACAAGATTTTGCAGCAGAATAAATAAAAGAGCAAAGAAGCTAGAACTTTGTGGATGTATCCCCAGGAGGGGATGAACCATGGTAAACTTTGTGTTCTATGTGATCATTAATGAATGATTTACTTTTTTGTTAATCAGTAGCTCAAGAATGAATGGGTAAAGTAGTTATATTAGCATGCATGAATAAGTTTAAATATGAATGAATTATATAAGTAGATGAATGATTAACAAGGATAATGTATAAGGAAAGAAGAAGCCAACCACAATTCCCACTCATTCCTAGACTAGAAACACCTGATTATTGCAGTCCATAATAAAATTTATCATGGGTGAGACTGTGCTATGCACCCTGTGCATAGTGTTTCTTTCTGGTTTACTAGGAGGGCCAATAGTTTTGAGGGTTTTGTTGGAAACTTGTTTGAGATCAAAACCTGGTTCAGCCCAAGAAGTAACCAACAAATGGTTCTGTTGTTGGCTGGAACTGCATAGGATTGAGTGTTCAGAATCTGTGGAACAAAAGCGTGGAGGATAAAAGTATAGAAGGGAATGTTTAGGCCATGGAATCCAATGAAGGTGGAGATTAAAATATAGTTGAGAACAAAGGAACTCAAGGTTGTGTAGAAGGACAAAAGAAACCCTAAGTTAACACCATGCAAATATCTCGATAAATATGTGTTTAGCGACTTGCGTGAGGTATCTTTCTGTGATTTCCCACATTTGTTGCAGGAGTTTTTATTGAGATTAAAGGAAAATGGAAAAAGCTGGAAAGATGCGCAACAAAATACCTTAAGATGCAAACTCAGGAAGCGGCTCTGCAGGTAGCCCTGCAACTGGAAGAGAACCATTATCCGGTGAAAGATCTAGTAATAGAGGATTTAAAGGAGGATTTGAAGAATATAACATTTCAACTTAACCAGAATAAGGGAAAAGAGAAAAGAGAAGTTGGGTGGTGTACACTATGCAGGACAGAAGGACACCATAAGAACAAATGTCCAACTTTTGCGCAGTACTTGGAAACAGGGGTGTCAAACCCCTTGCCAATAGGAGTACCATGGTGTGAGATTTGTAAGACACGTGGGAATGATCCATATCATTGTTCAATGATGCAGAAATATAACATAGTACCAAAAATTTCATATTGCAATTTTTGCAAATCAGTGGGTCATGATGATAAGGATTGTAGAACACTCGAACTGATGAGAGAAATAACTTCATACACGTACAGGGTGAAAGCAGAAATGATGACAAATAAAGTTTCACCTCGGTTCATCTAAGTGCCACCACCCTTCAACAATGTGCAGCCGCAATACAACAATGCGCAGCCACAGTACAACAATGTGCAACCATAGTATAATCTTGCACGATATAACCAAGTACCCCAATACAATGCACCGTGAGGTGATCGATATGGATACATATGTGGAGGAAGAGGCAGGGGAGGATTTGGATGAGGCAGAGGACTAGTAGTGTGCCACAACTTTCAAAAATCAAGACATTATGCAAGGGATTTTCTACTTCCGCCGGCGAAATATATGTACTGTCGCACAACAAACTATGACACATAAGACTTCCCAACTCTCTTGGGAAAGATCCAAGAAAAAAGGAACCATAACAACCAGAATGTCCAGTGGATTTCTACAAAATCTAGGGATGATTGGAGAAACATCAATATAGTCACTCGAGGAGGAGCCAAGATAGGAGCTGATGCAGTAAAATAAGATCTAGCTCAACACCAATTGGTCAAGAACAATATTGATCCATAGAAGAAGTTTGACATGTGGAAAGAAAAGGAAAAATTTAAGAAGGCCAGACATGAGCTTCTCAAGCAGAATTTTTCATCTACATCAGTCATGCAACAAACTTGGGACCCACCAATGTACGAGATGCCATCTTCAAATGACCATACCAGTAAAGGAAAACCTTTAGAGAAAGTAAGTACCATAAAAAAAATTCTACAATCCTGTGTTACGTTATTGAATGATCCATCATTTCTTAAGGTCTTACAAAATATGCTAGAAATATGCAACACAAAGGTAGAAGGGAAGTTAGAGTAGAAAACAGTCAATCACCTCCATACAAGAACAAGAACAAGTACAGAATCCAGACTAAATGCCAACATTGGGGATTTCAATATGGGAGATATTATATTGGATTTAGGCTCTGAAGTAAATGTCTTTCCTAACAAGACATGGATGTAGTGTATGGGAGAACCCACATTAGGTTATTCACATGTCCAGTTGAAACTAGAAAATCAAGATAGAGTGTTACCAATTGGAAGGCTTAAAGGTATGAATATAGATTTGGATGGAGTGCGAACTGTGGTAGATTTTGAAGTGATAGAGATAGTATATGGCACAACACTTTACCCAACATTACTTGGATTGGATTGAGCATTTGATAACCATGCTATAATCAACCTGAAGACAAGGAAAATGACTTTTGAATCAGGCAAATATAGAGTCATTGCACCATTGGATCCTTCGGAAGGAGAAAGGTTTGTAGATGAGACTTGTTTGGATATGGAAGAAATAAACCAGTTGTATAGAACCACTACGCAAGAAGAGAATTATGTCAACCCAATTGCAGATGGGGTACTTAGCTAGAGAATCATTACATCATGTGCTTCCAACTCATACACAGGTTTTGAGAATTGGCCACAACGATTGCATGAATTTTCCACAAGGAGGTGTGAAAGCATAGACTGCACAATAAGATGGGTGGGTATAGAGATAAGGGAACCTCCCAATTTTCATGAGCTAAACGTCTTAGAGGAATTCTTGACAAAATATGGGAGGAAGTGTTGGAAAATTAGAGGTTGTTATCCCTATATATTGCACTCAAGGAAACACTTACAATATGGTGGGGTGTGCACAAAGAAACAATTCAGGACTAGTATTAGTGTAAACGAATATTGCGCATTAGATTTGGCGCAGAACATGTGAGCAATACAGTGAAGAAGTATGATGGGTGAGGAACACCAATTGAACACTTGGAGAAGTGAAAAGAAAAATGGAGGATGACACCACCAGAGGAATGGCCTCATCACTTTATTCATACACTAGAAGGGATCCCAGGGAACTAGTACATAGATCAAGAGAGACGTAGGGGCACTGAAAAATGGACATGATTACAACATAATTTTGTAGTAACCTTCTCATTCGAGCATGAGAACCCCAACATTGATTCAACGTTGAAGATAAAAAGTGGATTGATGTTTTTTTATGAACCATAGGTCGAAATCATTACAGAATTTCAACAACATAACAAATAGATAGTCAAAGAGTTACTCTCATGCCATCATGTCAAAGATGAAGCACCAGATGAAGATGATTCGTGCAACATTTAGATCAGAGATATTGAAAGAGAGAGAGAGAGAGAGAGAAAGGTGGAAGTTTCATCTCTGTAGTCAGAGGAATTTGTTGCACCAATCAAATTTTAGAAAGTCAACATTGGGACGAATGACAATCCTAAAATGACAAGTATTGGAGATTATCAGGATGAGCAAACATTAGAAAGAATAACAAAGTTACTGCGTGAATACAGTGACATTTTTCCAACAACCTTTACAAAGATGAAAGGTATAGCAGAGGAGTTAGGTGAGATGAATATACCCCTCAAACCTGAGGCTAGACCTATCAGAAAGAGACCTTACAGACTAAATCTAGTGTATAAGAAAAAAGTGAAAGCAAGAATTGACCAAATGTTGGAAGATGGAATTGTAGAACCATTAGAGGAATTTGAATGGATCAGCCCTATGGTATTCAAGGAAAATAGGCAAGGGGGGATAAGGATTTTTGTAGATTTGAGGAAACTTAATTATGCTTGCTTACATGACCCTTTCCCTACCCCTTTTACAGATGAGGTCTTGGAGAATGTTGGGGCCAGGAAGCATATTCATTCACATATGGATTCTCAGGATACCATCGGATTAAAATAGCTTCAGAGGACAAGTATAAGACTAATTTTTCTACAGAATGGGGATCATACCAATACACAGTCATGCCCTTTGGATTGAAGAATGCACCAGCTATCTTTTCAAGAGTAGTCATAGTTGTTTTTAAGGAATTCATACATCAGTTTCTAGAAGTATATTTGGATGATTGGACTGTGTATAGTCACTTGAAATACCATGTAGAAGTGTTAAGACTAATGTTGGAAAGATGCAGGAAATGTCAGATATCATTAAACATCAAGAAATTCATTTTTGGTACACCTTTTGGGATATTGTTGGGACATATAGTGTGTAAATAGGGTTTACTGGTTGACCCTGCTAAGATTGCAGTCATTGTGAATTTACCACCACCAAAGTCAGTGTGCCAGTTAAGAGAAACACTGGGACATACAGGCTACTACATGAAGTTTATAAAGGGGTATGTGCAAATTACTGGACCAATGGAAAAAATTTTAAAGAAAGACACCAGATTTCAGTGGAAAGAGGATTGTCAACAATGATTGAACACTCTGATGGAAAAGATTGTGACAAAACTATATTAGTATTTACAGATTGGGAAAATACATTTCATGTGCATGTAGATGCATCAACAATAGAACTTGGAACAATTATGGCACATCCAGGAGCAAGGGAATTATACCATATGATAGCCTTCACAAGCAAGAAGTTGTCAAAATCGGAGCAGAACTACAACACCATAGAAAGAGAAGGTCTAGACATGTTATATGCACTTCATAAATTCGGGCATTATTTACTGAGTAAACACTTTGAAATGTTCACAGATCATGTTTCCCTCAAATCTCTAGTCAACAATCCAATGTTGGGGGTAACGATCTGTAGATGGTTGTTATTATTCCAAGAATTCAATTTTGAATTAAGAGTCAAGCCAAGGAAGATGAATGCAGGACCTGATCGCCTGTCAAGGGTAACCAATGGAGAACCTACTAACTTGGAAGACAACTTCCCTGATCCACAATTATTTTCAGTACAAGTAGTTGATGAATACTTCATTGATATTATTGAATACCTAAGTAGAAGAGTTGTGCCACGGGACTTTAGTATTGCGCAGAAGAAAAACCTAGTAGTCAGGGCTGCAGACTATCAACTCATTGCAGGTCATTTATACAAGATGGACACAGATAGCATTTTGAGGTGTGTATTGGAACATGAACGGCCTAGGGTTTTAGCAGAAGCTCATGAAGGTATAGTTGGAGGACACTGTGCAAGGAAAGCTACCACACAGAAGGTATTGTGCATGGGATTACAGTAGCCAACAGTTCATAAATATGCCCAGGAATATTTCCATAACTGTGATGTCTGTCAAAGGGTTGGAAAACCCAACATAAGGGATGAGATGCCCCTAAGACCACAAGTAACTCTACAGTTATTTCAAAAATGGGAAATAAAAATGTTCGGACCTATTAATCCATGAGAAAGAAGGTTAGTAGTCAAATATATCATTAATGCGACCGAATACTTAACAAGATGGGGAAAAACAACACCAGACAAATATTGTAGCGCAGAGACATCAACACACTTCTTATTTGGGCATGTGATCACCAGATTTGGATGTCCCAGGATTTTGATGAGTAGCCAAGGAACTCATTTTATTAATAATGCAATCAGGGCTATGACTGAAGAGTTTGAATTCTATCACCAGAAGAGTACACCATATCTTCCTCAGGCAAATGGGATAGTAAAATCTTTCAATAAGATTTTGGAGAATGCATTGACTAAAATCTGCAATGTTAACATGGATAATTGAGACTAGAAAATACTAGGAGTACTATGGGAATACAAGACCACATACAAGAATTTGATAGGACAGACACCATTCATATAGGTGTATGGACAGGAAGCAGTGGTTCCATTACAATTTATGGTACCCATTCTACTCATAGCCACAATTACCAACATGATAGAAAGAGGCGTAGTGCAGGAGAGGTTAATTCAAATAATGGAAATGGAAGAGGACATGATTCTGGAATAATTTCACCAAGAAGTACAGAAAGCAAGGGACTAAGCCTTACATGACAGACACATCAAAAAGAAAATATTTAAGGAGGGAGACCTAGTTCTTCTCTATGACAACAAATTTTTGCAACACCCTGGTAAGTTTAGAATGCATTGGCTAGGACCATATGAAGTAAAAAATGTTACAAATGGGGGATTTGTATAGCTAAAGGATTTCGTAGGAACATAACAGAAAGGAATGGTCAATGGTAGTCGATTGAAACTGTACAAGGACAGTCAACCTACTAACTCTTAAATAGTTACAATGCAGAAATAAAGTCATGTATATATTGTACTATAGTAGATATTTGGAAAGAAAACTGATAAAAAGAAATAAAAAGTGGAAAAATAAGAAAAAGAAGAAAAATACAAAAAGAGGAAGAAGTTGATTGAACAATAGGAAAGTGGGAAAAAAAAAGTCACTCATAGTAATTACTACGACAACATAAAAAGACAGGGCGTAGGAAAATTTGGACTCGCCGCAAGTGCACGGAAAAAGTGAAAAACAATTATGATCAGGTCTATAAAGTGTGAAAAGTACACGTTAGCTCGAAACTTAGTGATTTTTTAGCAAAAATAAAGATACAAGTGTGTTCCCTAGATATAATTGTGCGTATAAGACAACAAGTGTTCGAATCGGATAAAATATGACACCACGAAAGTTTGGCACTCTAGGGCAGTACATATAGGTTACTCGACAAGGCCAATGGAGGAAGGAAAGGATGGTGGAGCCCGATAACATCGTTGAGCTCGAAGATGTGACAAATTCTGAGACAGAGTCACTCAGCCCGACAAGGGTTGAGGAAGAAACATCAAAAGTGGCACCAGGGGAAGTAGGGTAGAGTTCTGGGACACAAAATGGTATTACAAACCCAAATCCTGAAACACCGACTAAACCCGATGAAATGAAGGGTCAGAAATAGGGGCACAACGAAGAGGAGGTGTTGGTCGAGAAAATCACCAACCAGTCGGACTCCAAAGGGGAAGTAGCCCAGACGCAGTGGTCATTGTGGAGGACATGCTCGTTAAATTAACCAAACTAAGGTACTTGGACCACAATGTGCGTGATACAATGAAATTCCCATTTTTGGCCGAGGAATTCTACCTAGCAAACATAGGGGAAATTGTGCCCCTAGGAAAACCAATCATGGAGCCCGCGCAGTGGATAATAGGGTTTTACAACTCTGGGATAATGAACCTCCTAGAAATACCGCACTTCAAGCACGGTAAAAATTTTGGGCTTTACGTCAAACAGTTACTAGCCTGGGTACATGGCGACATTCTCTAGATGGATAGGCCAGTACATTTCAAGGTGGCATTGATCACAAAAATTACGAGATTACCCGTAGTGGGTGCATAGCTAGAGGAATACTTGGACAAAAAAGCATGCGAGAAGGAGATTGTTGAGCTATTCAAGGCACAATTTGGTACTAGCAGAGGAAATAGGGGCATTGTGCTTAGAGATATCAATGACAATGCGACAAGGTTTGCTAGCAAGCTCGTGGCTTGCAAGATGCTAAGGAAGTGTAGAAAAGAAGAGGCTCCAGCAGGAGTCATCATAGTCATCATGCAGTGAGTAAAGGGAGTAATGTTTAGTTGGGCGTCATACCTACTGAACCATTTCTTGATCATTTGAAGGGATACGCGGGATAATAGAACCGAGTTTCATTATTCTTGGATCATTATCCTCATAGCTTTGGCATGATGGTAGGAGAAATTTTTTTGAGTCTTTCTGGATAGGAAAGGGAAGTGCTACGCGACCATATATGAATCCTTGTGGCAGGCCAAGGACAATAAAAATTAGCAGAAAAATAGCACAGTGTTCGCGATGCTACTAGAAGAGATACAACAGTGCACAACCATTGTGTGGTGCATTCCTGTGGAGGTGGTCTAGGAAATTGAAGGGATAGCCAAGTTTAAGGCATTCGGGCACCATATGTGGAACCAGGCCATAAGGAATACAAAGAAGGAATGGTTGGAGATGAAATATTGCATCACAAGGGAACATATTGACTGGATAATCAAAGACTAGCCAACGAAGTGGAAGATGCTAGTAGGAAAACCAACAACAAGGCCAGCCGCAATGCAATCAACCAAACATAAGCGGCAAGTCGAAGAAGGTCCTTCATCAAAAACAAACATCCCATTTGATAACACTAGGAAGGTTGTAGTGTGCACTCAGGCATTAGAAAGCAACACAGTGCTAAAGAGACCAAGCATGAGAGAAATGGTGACCAGGACGAACATTCAGCAGGATACCAAAAAGGGGGACACATCTCAGGCTGGAGAGGAAAGGGCACAGGCCACAACGAGTGGGGTATAGAGGACATGCGTAAAAAGATGAAGTACACCAAGGAGGACCTATTCATCACCTTGATATAGGATGATGTTGATTCCGTGGTGGAAAAGGTCCAGGACAAAGGGGAAGAGGTGGTTTGTGATGTAGAATCACATAGGGAAGAGAACATGGCCAAACTCATAGAATTCCATGAAACTCTACAACAGTTACAAATTCATGCAGTACCGCAGGCCATAGCACAACAACATGAAAAGACACAACAACACCCTGCACAAAAAGAAGTAGGTGAGACAGATCAGCTAGTAGTGCAAGGCAGGGATACATTCACAGTCACACGAAAAATGGTTAGAATGGATCAAGAGACTACACAGAAACCCATGGGGGACATTGACCATTTTGACGTAGTCATGGCATAGATAACCAAAAAGGCATTATATGGACGCCAAGCTAGTATAATGCAGGAAGTACAAGCCAGATCCCACACGGATGCCACTAACTTAGAGGTGGGTAGGGGAGTCACAAAAATTTTACAGATCACCTACAACCATTTGACCTTGGAGAAGGAGGAAAAAGAACGCGTTGACAAGCTATATCAGTGGATAACAGTGGTATACGATCGCATTCCAGATAGCACGCAAGCACCAAATAGAAGTGCAGAGGAAAAGATAAAGATCATTTCACAGACGATTGAGAGATATAGGCAGGAAATCGAGGAGATAAAAGAAAAACTCAATCATACAACTCCTCCTGAGGTTCGATAGAAAAGAGAACAAAAATCCTCACTCCATATAGCATAGAAGGCAAGGGAAGCAAGGGAAGTCACAGAACTATTCGATAGAACTGCACAGATTTGGACCATTTTGGAAGAGGATGAAAAGTTCCAACAGTTGGATTGACAAGAGGAGAAAATCAATGTTTCCATACAGAAGTTGAATCAACGACATAAAAACATGAGTATTACGGAGCGCTTGAAGTGTACCCAAGAGATGAAGACCCTGTAGACAGAGTTAAAAACAATGCAGATCAATAAGCAAGAAAGACAAGCCCAGTTGGAGCCCCTCTAGAAACAAGCAGCATAGATAATTGTGCAGTTGGAGGAAGAAAAGACAAGGATGGCGTGGGAACATTTAGAAAGCACAGCATTGCTACAAGAATAGATAACAACGTAGATAGTCGAGGTGCTAAATGACAAAGTTGTACAGGTGAAGGAAAAAGGAAAGGAACTAGCAGAGAAATTCCACAGCTTGGAAAAGGTTGTACAAAGAGCATGCACCACCTGAGTGGCTCAGGACGAACCACATGTCAATGTTGGGGGGATATTGGGCCTAAGCCTAATTTGGGAAGAAAGTCTATTTTGGATGCAGGCCTATTTTTGGGAAAAATATTTGTTTTGGGAACAGACCCATTTTTTGAGAGAAAGACCTATTTTTGGAGCACGCACAATAGGTGGCAGGAAAGAAGCATGTAGAAAAAGAAGGAAAAATAGTATGCATGAGGAAAAGCAATGTGGCACGCATGCAGACAGGCCTAACCATGTTAGGATTAGGGTTGTTGACAAAGATTGTAACAGCTATAACACTATAAAGTAGTAAAAATAAGGACCTAGGAGGTTTGGGTTAAAGGCAGGCAGTTGGTTAGTTGATTATTGAGAGTTAGTTGGCTAGGAATCCATTGATTGTAATAATTTTTTTGGTAGAGTCGAATAGCTTAGTCTTTGAGGGTTAGGTCACAGGCTGAGGAGCCTGGTTTGATCTAGTCAGCCTCACAGAGGGTACTTACCCTCATTTTGATTGTATTATTGAGGATGTAATGTGTATAGTGCAAGATTTTGCAACAGAATAAATAAAAGAGCAGAGAAGCCGAATATTTGTGTATGTAACCCCAGGAGGAGGTGAACAATGGTAAACCTTGTGTTCTATGTGATTCTTAATTAATGTTTTACGTTTTTGTTAATCAGTATCTCAAGAATGAATGGGTAAAGTAGCCATATCATCATGCATGAATGCATAGGTTTAAAGATGAATGAATCATAGAAGTATATGTGATTAACAAGGATAATTCATAAGGGAAAAAGAATCCAACCACAATCCCCACTCATTCATAGACTGCAAACACCTGAGTATTGCAGTCCCCAATAAAATTTATCTCAGGTGAGACTGTGTTGTGCAGCCTATGCACGACATTGCCTTCTAGTTTACTAGGAGGGCCAATAGTTTTGAGGGTTTTTTTTAAGATCAGAACCTGGGTCAGCCCAAGAAATAACCAACACTCACCCTCAATCTAACTCAATGCTTGGAAAACTAAGTCAATGTGTTGTTGTTGTTATGAATGTTTGCTATAACCATTCTAAGGGTTCATTCATATTGTTGATAACTAATCTATTTTATGCTCCTAAGTGCATGCAATTGTTGGTGGATAATTTACAAGTGTTTCTATGGTTATTGGGCATATTTTCATCCACTTATTTGCTCAATTAGAGCTGATATATTGTTGTTGTCATATGATTATTATATGTTGAAGTATATTAGTGTTTACTGCAAGTTTTATTATAGTAAGCCTTTCTCTTTGATAACCAATGATCCTAGGGCTTATTACTCATTATTTAGACTTGGTTATTGTCATTAAGTACATTGAAACACATCTCTTACACATGTACAATCAATTACCTCGTCTAAACTCATCTCAAACCTTTCCCATTTCCCTAGACCTAGCATATATTACCAAGTGACCAAGATATGGTCCATAGACTTGCCTCTAGCTTGCTATAGGATCCCTTGAGGTCACAAGGGAAGCCTCCCTTGTTTTGGATTCTCATCCATAACTAAGACAAGGGAAGTACTTGCCTAGGTGATAGTAGCATTTTTGCATAAGTGCCAAATCCTGTGATAACAAGTTGCAAGTTGATTCTCAAGGTCAACAACAAATTTTAATGCGGTATGTAAACCAAAATCCTCAAACATAGTAATGGTACCACTATAATGATAACTCTTATGTTTCTGAATTTTCTCTTCTTCAAACTACAAACCTCACTCTTATACTTATTATTTTTGAGACATTGGGCATTCCATATTCCAATAAATGACTTATGTAAATTATTTCTCTAAGAAAAATTAGTACACGTAAAATCTACTGGATCGAAGTTGTGAACAACAACACAAAATTTAAGAAAAATAAAATAAAATAGAGGAAATCCATACACAGGAATGAAGGCCTTGCTCCTTGTGGCCAATTTGTTCCTAATAAAAAAAATACCCTAAGCAAACAATAAAAAAATATAGAGGAAATACTTGGCACTGAAGGCCTTTCTCCTTGACGGTGATCATGTTCTCTTCTTGTCAAACACTTAGGAAACAAAGAACACCCACAAGAATATTGACTCTCCTTGCCACAAAGGTTGAGACAAATTGAAGCTCTTCTACACAAGAAAATGAAAGAAAAATCCGAATTAAGATCCATATTGCAACGACTATCAAAGTTCACTCTCTTCGCCTATAACATCCCAAGTTTTAATCCCGTCAATTATAATCTAAATGCACATAAATTAAATACGTTGGTGAGTTGGTATGTTTTGAGTCAAAGAGAATGTACTGATCAATATGACCAAGGTCGAGCTATGTACATTGTACATTGAAATTATAAATTAAAAAATAAATAAATCGTTGGCTATGATACGAGGGGGTCGGTAACGTTGGGGGGCTATGATTCCATGAGAGAGGGGGGCTAAAGGGGGTCCAAAGGGTTCTACATTATTAATAATCCAARCAATTTTATTATTAATGTTTACTTCCTTTGAATTATCAAACCCATCACTGAATACATGTAAGAGATYGGTGGGAAAATACATCTTACTAATTTATGACAGAATGGGACGAGTATAACCACTTTTTTGGGAAATGTGAGAGTAAAATATTGCATGAAAGAAAAGGAAATTCAAGTAGGAAAAGGGGACAATTTTTTTACAAGCATATTTCGGATAGCAAGAGGAGGGTTGGGTGCTAAAAAAGAGCACCAGCCATGTTATGTATGAGAGGTGACATGAGAGGGTTGGGTTTTATGCCAAGAATCAAGTTGTGTTCCTATAAGTGATATTTCCTGTTGAGAAATTGCTCAAGAGCATGTGTTTGGGATACTATGAACACTCCTAATTACAACTGATAATTCTTGGAGTCCCCATTGTGATACTTCCTGGCCAATGTTGTGTTGGAGCTGTTATCACCCCATAAATTATGGGAATCAACTTATGACTTGGATATTATGGATATTATCTGTATCTAGTGTTGTTATTGACAATTGATTTTTCATTTTACAAAAAGAAAAAGAAAAAGAAAGGAAAAAAAAAAGAAAAGAAAAAGAAAAAGAAAAAAGAGAAGAAAAAGAAAAGAGGGCATAAAAGAATTAAAATCCCCATGAAATAATAGTAACTTGGTCATACCTTTCAAGCATGACCAAGTTCTTTTATATTTTCAATGTTGATAGGTTAGTGAATAAATCTAACCAGACTGTCTAATCCTGGTCAGATAGCCCTTAGGTTAGATTAGTGAATAAATTTGACCAGACTGTCTAATCCTGGTCAGATAGCCCCTAGGTAGAGTAATTTCTTAACCCAACAGTTTAATCTGGGTTAATTGTCCTAGGAAGATAGGATTAGCATATAGGCTAGTTGTTTCATTTTCTTCACCCCCCATGAAAACAGATTAATAAAGATGTTACACCATGTCCCAAATGCCTAAGAAAAGTTTGTTCGAAACCCCATGGTGGTATCTCTTTGAAATTTGAAGAAAAACCCATAGAATTCTTTATCCTAAGTTTTTCCCCAAGCTCATATTTCTCCGCTCATGATTTATGTTACATTCACTTTCTAATGGTCCAGATCATGGTGCTTAGATCAATGGCTCACAGAACATTCAGGACCCCCCTTAGTGTTCTGCCTTTAACNGGGGGGGGTGTCTGAAATCGGTGATAATATTTACGCAGATCTGGACGGTCCAGAAAAGAGCGCGTGAATCCACGGCCCACATTGGATTCCGGACCCCCCTGCTCGTTCTGCCTTTAACAGAGGGGGGGTGGTCCAGAATTGGTAATAACTTGGGCGTACATATAGACGGCCCAGAACAGAGCGTTGAAATCTACAGTTCACATTGAATTTCGGACCGCCCCCTCCGTTTTTCCTTTAATGGAGGGGGGGGGGGTCCGGAATTGGTATTAAGGAGTGCGCTAAGATCTGCGGCCAGAAAATAAGTGCACAGATCAATGGCTCATAATGGATTTCGGACCCCCCCTAGTGTTCTGCTTTTAACCAAAGGGAGGGGGGTCCGGAATGAATTTTCCTTACGGAGGGACCCTTGTTACATGTGGCATTGTCCTATTGGTCCAGAGGTCCCATCCCCCACATGTTGCCTGACATCCCGTCGCCCCTGGACATCATCCTCCACTGATTCCACTTGTTCCACTTGCACCCGAGGTCGTGTCACCTCCCATAACTTATGTCAGTCCCTGTTGTTAGTACCTAACCCCCTTCACTCATGAACAACCTCCTTTGGCGACTTTTACCTCCAATCACCAACCTCCACGTTAGTCTTTCATATACTTTGCCCACCGTCACCTGCCATATCACCCCAAGTGGCCCGTTGTCTATTAATAACTGGATAATATGCCCGTTGTCATGCTGACCGTTTTCCCACGTCCAACCGACCCCATTTTTGAATAAAACTATTGTTTTCCCTGTTCATTCGTTATTCATCCATCGCGCTAGAAACCTCTTATTCCTCCATTGCTTCAGCGTCGCCTTAACCCGCAGTTAGTCGACCCAACTAACGTATTATTTATTGCAGGTACAGTTGCTGAAATAATGTCAAAGCCGAGACAAGAGGAAGGAGAAGAGAACCGTTTTCTTCCTCCTCCTGTCGACTTAGACAAAATTCCCTCGGTCGATAAAGATCGATTGATCGCAGAGACCATTTGCAATTTTGAATTTTTGGATCTTCATTCATGGCTCCAGGAGGTGTTCCTGGACCAGAGCGATGAAATTGGACTCTGGGAGTCCAATTTGCCCTTGTATCTCTTTCCCTAGATTCATCATTTCCTAGAATTCGCCCTCAAATGCGAAGCCCATTATGTCCCCGACCAGAAAGCCATCGTTTCTTCGTCTGGAGACGTCCTCTTTTTCATCACCCCCGAAGATATTGACCAGATGATGCAAATACCCCATGTTGAATCTGTGTCCCCATTCAATTTAGAAATCCTCACTGAGTTATATCAAAAAATGACTTTCCCTCAGAGAGCTCAGATATTTGAGCTTTTCCTCCCCACTTCCGCTCCACTCCCTTCCACCAACCCCTCTTACCCTTCTTCCATGTTCTCCACCAAAGGAAATCAAATCATTTCTTCCCTGTGTGCCCTGCTTGGTTATTATTCTGACCAATGGGTAGATGAGCCCATCCTGGGTTTTCTGTCCATTTTCTCAAACGATGAAAAGCCCACAACGCAGTTCAACTACAGCACCTTCTTGGCCGATAATATTCATGAACAATTCATGAATTTCGGCACAGAGGGGATGTTCAGATATTCTTCCATACTTGCGTACATGTTCGTTTACTTCAAAGCCAACAAATTCAGTTTCTCCATGCAAAATATGGATGCAGAAGGAAGGCCCTAGCCAGTCACAGCATGGACCTCTCTTCTGAAGCGTAACTCTGCTGAATACGACTTCAAAGCTTTCATTGAACAGTTTTACCACCCAGTGGTAAGCATGCTGAGAGGCAGGCCTGAGCCACAAATAAATGAAGAGGTCCAGAGAATTCTACATCTCTCGGAAGATGCAAAGACAGGTGATTGGTACTTGTATCAGAATCACACAGAGATCCGAGTTTATGGGTGCGAATTGGCACCCTACAAGTTGCCAAAATATGTACCTGTAAGGATTTTTGCATTAGAATATATTAGGCAAATAATGAATTCCGATGATATTCACTTTGTTTCCCTAAAGAAGAAGCAGCAATTGCGGATCAAGGGGCAGATTGGTTCTTTCATCTGCAATAGTCGAGGAGCAGGGGAGGAAGCAGACATAATGTTAAAGGAGATGAAATTCTTTACAAGTTTCACCTGGCATTATGATCCGTGCGGGATCATTTCTGAAATGAGAGTGAAAAATAAGAATGTCCCATATGTGCATGAGTCCAAGCCAAAGATCGAGATGTTTGCAAATCAAACAGTTTGGATGTCTGATACTTTGATGGATGTGGAACAGCAAGTTGAAGTGGAACAACAGGTTCCCTCAATGAGTGTGCCACCCACTACCACACCCCAGGTCCCCAAAGAGAAGAGGCCCCGACAGGAGTATTCTCCTCCTGTAATAGAGGTGTCATCAGAGGAGTTCAAGATGCACACCAAGAGGCCAAAGACAGTTTCAATGCCTGGCGTGACAATAGAACAAGAAGTCCCAACTACCACAGTAACTACCATAGGGGTCAAGCCAGTCACACTACCTTTCGGTTCGAGCCAACTTAAAGCAATCACAACAGCAATACTGAAGAAATCCACAGATTCTCCCATGGATACTCCACCTAGAAAAATTGGGCCCAAGTTGGGCATTTTTGAAAAGTATGATTTGATCAAAAAGAAAAACCAGACCCTTACTAGCAACACTTATGCCCAGTTTCGGAAGTAGTCATCTACAGCTCAACATAGGATTTTGTCAGCCTTTGACACTGAAAAGGGTAGGATGCACATGGCCTACCTCCAAGCACAGGTACTGGATCCCAAGGTTATTTCAGATTACAAGAGGGCCAATTTCGAGTTCCAAGCAAAAGATGTGCATCCAGTAGATCAGATGGATCTGCATAAACAAACAAGGGATATGGTTTTCCACACATTATCCCACACTTCAACTTCTGTTGTAAAGTTCAAGTGACTTTGAACAATGCTCAGACCCAACTCAAGCTGGAGAAAATATCATCTTTTACGAAAGACAACAGAATCAAGACGCTGGAGGAGCTAGTCCTCAAAATTGGTTATGACCTACGAACTTCAAGGCTGCTGAAGAGATGATAAAAAAGAAAAACACTGGCATCGCGTCCTTAAGAAAACAGCTGAAGCTCCCGCCCATAGAGGACTCACAGGCCAAGGAGATAGCAGAAAAGGAAGGTGAAAAGGATGAGATGTTTAGGTTACTCATGGAGCAAAATGCTCCGCTAAAAGAGATGGAGGCTGAGATGGAGAGACTGCTAAAGGAGAAAGAGAAGGCAAATCCAATGGAAGGCATTCCATTGAGTGCTATCCTAATTGTAGGTTTGAGCATAGCAACAATGACAGCCATTTCATCTGCCACATCAGTGCCACTACCAGAAGGAACAACAGACCTTGCCAAGTCCATGGAGAGGATGAACCTACAAGAGTCAGAAATCAGCAGGCTTAAGAAAGAAGTGGAGAACCTCCAAGATCTCAAGACTTCTTTCTAGACAAGCCTATCCAAAGAAAAGCAGGTGAATGAGAAAATCAGGAAGGAGTTACAGCAGCTCCAAAAGAAGACAATGGCAGGGAAGACTTTGGCTGAGGTCAAAGAGATTGTGTGGACAGATATTTCCAAGTCCATAAATGAAATCTGGCCAATGGTTCAAATCATGTTTGAACAAAATGAGTTGCTCGAGAGGAGCAAACAAGCTGTTGAGAAAATCAGAATGGAGCTGGGAGACATGCCAGCACAAGCAAATGAAATCATCAGGTTCCTAAATTCCAAGACCAGAGAGGAACTTGAAGAACTAAAAATCGAGGACAGGACAGAAACTATACTTGAGGTAAAAAGGGTTCTAACCAAAAGAGGTCTCATGCTTCAGCTTGAGGAGAAGATTCAAGTCATGGATCAGGGAGTACAGAAGCTTTTTGATAAGATAGAGGTCCTCCAAAAGAAGGGCCTACCTGGCCTGAAGGTCATTAATAACAAATTAATGACACTCCCTGATTACAAGAAAAGGCAGACTGAAGTGTCTAAGGATAGTTCCAAGTTTGCAGGGATATAGGGAAGCATCACAGGAAAAGCATTCATGGATTCCCTGCAGTTGGATATTAGTATCCAACATGAGATTAAAAACATATTCATCATCAAGCCTACTTTTGCTAAATATACAGACATGGATGAAGTGTATCGGAGATTGCTTAAATTCACAGTGCCAGGTCATCTCAGATGGGAAGAACTGTGTGATCTACTAGATTAGCAGATGAGCTATCACAATCCAGTCACCTGTCTAGTCAAAAGAGGTTGCGAAGGCACCTCGCCAACGACCTACCCCAAAAGTTCCGCAAACAGTTGTATCGAGTCATCAAGCAGTTTTGATTAGTTAAGTTAGTTAGACTAAAAATAGAATGAGCACGTCCTGATCAGTTACGACAGGAACGTTTGTATTTTGAATTATAAATACTTCATCTTTCGAAGTATTGAGGGTTGTTGATTCACACACCCTATTGCTATCAAACTATACTATTTTTGAAGAGATCGGCCATTAATAAAGAAGAGGCACTTTTACAGGATTCTTGCGTATGTTCACTGGTGATGTTGAGTTTCTAAGTTAAATGTTTTTCTTTCTCTGTATTCATTTTGTTTTCTGAATCTAATCTTTATGAATAGTGTTATGTTGCAGGATTTATCTTTGATACCCTGTTTCTGATTCTAAAGATTTAAATGTTTATCTTCTAATATCTTCAATTAAGAAATTCTTAACTACTTGTTAGTTGAAGTTATTTTCCTCATCTGTTCTTCCGTCCATCATTTTAAATTACTAAAGATCCAGTGAGTGTATTATCTTGCCCTGTGAAGGTTTTCGTTGGCATTTCTGGTTGTATCTAGTATCTGATTGAATACAGACCCCATAGCCCAATGGATGTGTAGACCGTCTCAACCAACTTCAAAAGACTCTTTAAAAACAAAACCAACAGTTTCTTTACCTAGCCTAATATATGAAATTAAAACAAAGCTAAATCATATAGAGAGATCCCTCTCTGAAGTTGGAAGGGCTAGATCCCAGCTTTAAAAGCGGTTGGTTAAGGTTACCTTTGTAGATTTCTTATTTTTCAACCTCTAGGAAATTTACCAAGTGCTAACATAATTGGAGACTCCACTGGGGAAAAATTAAAACTGACAATATCACGTTTTCTTTCCCCTAAAAAGAACGCTAGATTCAAAGAAGAAAGTAATGTTTAGAGGTTTATTTACTCTGTATATATTATTTTCAGACTCATAAAATTTAAAAAATATATATATCTTAAAACCAAAAAGAGCTCTGGCTTCCAAGAAGGTTCACACTCGATCTCATCTAGACCCAGAACCCTCTACAGCATAGATAATCCCGAACAGTTGCTCAGGTGAAAAACCTTAGCTACCAGTTCAGTGAGTTATACGCCCCATCATAAGTCTCCTTCCTTTTCCAGGAAACCAGATACCTTTCAAAACCTTGATCTTGATCCTTTTCCGCAACGAAACCTGGTTAGAACACGGTCTTAAACCTTTGTGTCTAAGCTCGTCTTTGACCCAACTGTGTTGTAGCCCCAAACCCCTGAGGTCTTGTCTCCTACGACTAAACTACAAATCACTGTCTCAGCACCACCCAGTCCTTCCTCGTCCTCATTTTCGGTCGCTACCTCTCCTACCATCCAGGTCATCGTCCCACTTCCTCCACCCATCATGGCAGCTCGGTATGCCCCTTTGGTATTGGCCGCACCGCTACATGCCATGCCCCAAGACTACCAGACTAGACTTCCGCAGTTCGATGCAACCGGAACATTAAACGCCCAACAACATGTGGATAAAATGAACGACTACTTTGATTTGCAAGAAGTTGATGAAGTCAACGTTCAAATGAGACTTTTCGCCCAGAGTCTGACAGGGGACGTCAAGAAATGGCTCAAAGATTTACCCGCCGCATCAATCCCTGACCTTGTCGTGTTCCAAAGAAGATTTCTTGATAGATGGGAGGTAAAGAAAAACCCTCTTCAAATACTGTCAGAATACGAGAACATAAAAAGAAATCAAGGTGAGACGGTCCAAGATTATTGCACCTGTTTTAACAACTTGTATAATGCAATCCCAATTGAAATCAAACCTCCCCCGGGTTTGGCATTGATTAAATTCCCTGATGGATTCGATGCTGACATGTCTTACCAATTAAGAGAAAGAAATGCTGCCACCCTTGAAGACATGCAGAAAAGTGCTATTAGTGTGGAGGCTAATCTGTTGGCGAAAAGGGAACGTCAAAGGACAAAAAGGAGAGTCACGATCAAAGAAGAACCTTCTACGTCGACCATCGATTCCAAGCTAGATTATTTGTCCCGAACGGTGGAATTTATGATGGAAAGAATGAATTTATCCTACAGAAACCCTCCAAGGGACAACGCACCCGCTCCCCAGATTTGGAACCCCAATTTCAGGAGGAACACTTCTCAAATTAGGCAGAGAGATCCTAGAGATCAAAGAGAGCAGAGAGGCCCAGATCAGCCAATCAGACCTCCTCTATAAGAAAACTATGTTGATGAAGGGCAAGAGGTGATTGAAGGATTGGAAGACACTCACATCAACCTCATGGGAATTCATGATAATGAGGCCATTTTCCTCACCCAAGAAGAGCAGGAACTCTTTCTGCTAAATCAAACTAAGGTAAGTGAGGAAGTTGAAGATACGGAACAACATGCCTTTGAAAACGCTATTTTGGAGGTGCACCGTCAATACAATCTGCGAAGTAAGAAGACAAAAGGAAATTCGTCAAAAAAGATGGTTGAAACGTAGAAGGTAGCTGAGACTGAGAAAACTCCTGAGAAGGCTTATGAGAAAAGTAAAGCTGACACCCCTGTGAAGAAAAACATCAGCATTTTGAAAAGACCATCACATCCTGAAGTGTCACCTATTAATCCACCTAGTACTTCTAAGCGGAAGACTATGGCGGACCAACCATAATCAATGAGTCAGGCCCGAGCTCCTGCACCTTTTATCCTGGAGGGAGAATTGGCCAAAATAAAAATTCCTATCCCACTTACAGAGTTGATGAGCAGAGGCGGTTATCGTTCACAGGTACTAAAAGTATTAGCCATTGAACCTAACATAGGCACCAAGGCCTTGACTATTGGATCAGTGACTCATTCAGACACTGTGAACCTTACTGATGATCATCCCAAACTCCTTTTCGGACCTGAAGTAAATGGTCGAGATGACACCAGTGATGTAGCCCCCTTTTAAATTAGTTTGAACATACACGACTTGATATTACATAACGCCATGCTGGATTCAGGTGCCTCACACAATCTGATGCCAAAAGAAGTAATGGAAAAACTGGGATTGGAGGTCACTAGGCCTTACAAAGATCTACACTCATTTGACTCTAGCAAAGTCAAATGTATTGGTATGATTAAGGACCTCTGCATCACCCTGGTTCAGATCCCTTCAAAAAGCATGGTAATGGACGTGGTTGTCGCAGACATCCCGCCTAAGTATGGAATGTTGTTATCCCGCTCTTGGGGAGCTAAGTTGAAAGGAACTCTGCAGCTGGATATTTCTTACGCCATTATCCCAGTGTTTGGGCAACAGAGGAGGTTATACATAGAAACACTGATGAAGTACATGGTCAGTAGCCAAGAGAAACCTCACAATTACCCCCTTTACTCTGCCCATTCCGATTTAGATTCGTTCATCTTGTACAATGATGGTGATACGGAAGAGCCAGATATTCAGCTGAGGGAAGATGTATCTGGCCAAGATGTAGACCAAAAAAACGGTGAGGTAGCTGAGATGAAGAACGTGATAACCGAAGAGTTCCCTGCCAATTTCTGGAGTATGGATTTTGATGGAGCTGTGAGTAAAGAAGGAGCAGGAGCTAGAGTCTGGTTGCATAACCATAGAAACAGGTATTCAGAAAATCATTCATATAAATTAAATTTCCAATGCACTAACAACATCACCGAGTACGAAGCTTTAATGCTCGGTCTGAAGCTGTTGAAAAAAGTTGGTGCTAAGCAAATAATGGTAAGGGGTGACTCTGAATTAATAATCAAACAAATCAAAGGTGGTACGTTGCTAAACACCCGCGCCTCAGAGCCTACAGAAATGCTATTCTTGATGCTTTGAAGTGTTTTAATGAGGTTGACTTGCAGGTAATGCCGAGAGGGCAGAATATTCTGGCCGACGGATTAGCTACGTCAGCAGCTTCCTGCAAGATTCCTTTCCGCCAAACTCGCCCATACACTGTTGAAGTGAAATGCAGACCGACGGTTCCCGATAATATCAGGTACTGGCAAGTGTTTGGAAATGACGATCAGATAGAGGACTTTATGCAATGCAAGAACGATTTTGAATGTACAAACATAGATTTAGAAAATGAAAATGAGAATGTAAATAATTCTGAGTTTGAAATAGATAGTGTGAGCACTGTAAATATGGTAGATACAGAAGATACAGTAGATTCAGGAGAGTTAGGGAATGATGAAATGAATGCAGAAGTTTTACAATTGAAAAGCAATATTTTACCTAGAGGGCTTGTCCCTTTAGAGGATTTGTTTGACAATGACGATGTAGCTAAGAAACCAAAAATAGAAGCTCATGGGCAAGAGGTAGAGAACTGCAATATAGGAACTGAAGAGAAGCCTAGGATGGTCAAACTGTCAAAATATTTACCCCCAGAACAAAAGCTTAAGTACATTGAGCTATTCAAAGAATATTCAGACGTTTTTTCCTGGGGCTATGAAGATTTGAAATCCTATGACACCAGCATCATACAACACAGGATTCCCATAAAGGAAGACCAGAAACCGTTTAGGCAGAAACTTAGGAGGATAAATCCCAAGTTACTTCCCCTGATAGAAAAAGAGATTAAGAAAATGTATGATGCCAAGATCATAGTCCCACTACGTTTTTCTAAATGGGTTTCTAATTTAGTCCCTACACGTAAGAAAATCGGGGAAATCAAACTCTGCATAGATTTTCGAAATCTGAACAAAACATCCATGAAGGATAATTATCCCTTGCCTAAAATGGATCACCTCCTGCAAAGGGTGGTCGGGTCCAGTCGAATTTCTCTGTTAGATGGTTTCTCGGGTTACAACTAGGTCCTAGTTCACCCAGACGACCAAGAAAAAACCACTTTCACCACACCATGGGGCACTTTCATGTATGTGAAGATGCCTTTTGGTCTGATGAACGCAGGAGCCACCTTCCAGAGGGCAATGGATATCGCCTTCGTAGAAGAGTCAGGTAAGTTTATTGTCGTTTATCTAGATGATGTGACTGTGTTTTCCCAATCTGATGATGAACACCTACGGCACCTTAGACGATTTTTTGAAAAGTGTAGAAGGTTCGGGATTTCTTTGAATCCAAAGAAGTGTCTTTTTGGGTTAGAAGAAGGAAAACTGTTGGGACACATCATCTCTAAAGAGGGAATCAGAATTGACCCCAGCAAAATTGAAGCCATACTAAAGTTAGAACACCCAAGAAACCTCAAAGAACTATAGTCTTTTATAGGACAAATTAACTTTCTTCGGAGATTCATTCCTAATCTGGCCGAGCTCCTACGAAACATTACAAACATGCTAAAAAAGGATGCAAAAATAAAATGGGACTCTGAGTCCAGACAATCCTTCGAACAAGTCAAACGAGCACTCACAGAAGCCCCAGTTTTGATCAGTCCCGATTTCACTAAAGATTTCTATCTCTTTTCTTTCACCTCAGAACATACTATAGCAGCTGTATTACTGCAGAAGAACAGTGAAGGGTATGAACAACCCATAGCTTTTTTCAGCAAAGCTCTAAGAGATGTTGCATTGAATTACAATATCATGGAGAAGCAAGCTTTTGCTTTGGTAAAGGCTATAAAAGACTTCAGGGTCTATATTCTCCATTCCCACACCAT
>ML798481.1:389454-415982 GCA_009831015.1 Picea engelmannii | reverse complement strand
TAGACACCCAACTAGTTTGCTACAGCCATTACCCATTCTTGAGTAGAAATGGGAAGTTGTAACTATGGATTTCATCACCAAACTTCCCAGAACAAACAATCAACATGATTCTATCATGGTAGTGGTGGATAAGCTTACTAAGGATACCCATTTTATTCCAGTTAAGCTCACTCACAAGGAAACCAACATTACTGATATTTATATGAGAGAAATTGCTCGATTACATGGCATACCCAAGAAAATTTTGTTTGACAGAGACCCAAAATTAACCTCAAATTTCTGGAAGGGATTATTTAATGGATTTGGAACAAATTTGAATTTGAGTATAGCTTATCATCCAGAATCAGATGGAAAAATAGAGAGGATGAATCAAGTGTTTGAGGATATGTTGAGGATGTATGTGATGGATAAACCATCAAAATGGGAAGACTACCTACACTTAGTAGAGTTTTCTTATAACAATGGGTACCAAACATCTCTAAAGATGAGCCCATTTGAGGCACTTTATGGCAGAAAGTGAAACACACCGGTAAGCTGGGATAACCCAACAGATAGAGAAATTGTTGGGCCAAATTTACTCAGGGAAATGGAGGAGAAAATGTTGAAAATAAAACAAAATGTAAAGGTTGTCGAAGACAGGAAGAAAATCTATGTTGATAAGGGAAGAACTCACAGGGAATTTAAAGTTGGGGACCATGTATTCTTGAAAGTGAAAGCCAACATAAGTTCCCTGAAGTTGGGAAATTGTTCAAAGTTGGTAGCTCACTATTGTGGGACATTTGAAATACTAGAGAGGATTGGTCCAATGGATTATATGATTGCATTGCCTGTATCTATGTCTGTTCATAATGTATTCCATGTATCATTGCTCAAGAAATATATACCTGATGCTAATCATGTTATTGATTGGAATGTGATTCAGGTGGAGCAAGAAGGTGCTTTCAAAGTGCATCAGGTACGCATTCTGGACTGGAAAAACAAACAACTCCGGAATCGATCCATAGGGCTTGTAAAGGTCCAATGGACCTGGTACATTCCTGAGGACGCTACTTGGGAGTATGAGGATGCAATGCGAGCAGAATACCCGCATCGTTTTGAGGATTTTTTTTTTTTTTTTTGTATATGTGTACATAATGCACTGAGGACAGTTCATAAATAAGGGGAGGGGATTATAATATCCCTAGGCCGAACCCAGTTGTAAATGTAAATACAAATGCATGTAAGTTGGTGAGTTGTTTGACATCATTTTTGATATGCACCTTTCATGGCATAGTGCGCACATAGACTACGCAATAAAATGATGAGGTGTGCACATTCTAGGATACCGCGTGCAACAACTTAAGTGCACATGATTTTGAGGCCAAGGAGCCTTTTTGTATATGTTATGTTTTATAGGCTGGTGAGCCAGTTATTATAATCTAGGAGGCTTATGTTTGTATCAGTCCAGAGATCCTAGATGCTAAAGGCCAGTGAGCCTATTTTTGTATATGTCTCAACATTAATATAAAATACATCACTACGCACAGACCGACCATGATAAGAGAGTATGGGGGACTAAAATCCACTAGTTAGGGAAAGGGAGGGCTAAAAGTTAAGGAAAAGTGATGAGCTAGGGAGCTTAAGCCAAAAAGAAATATTATATTAATATTTCTTAATGTCGGGGACAAATGTCAAGTTAGGGACATGCATACATATTGTTTGGACTTAGTTCATTTTCGATCATTATTCTTTCAAATATGCCTTCCATCATTCAACCATTCTAGGGGCATTCACTCACTCAATCAGTTTTCCTTTGTACCTTCATGTCACTGTACCTGAACCTATGTATATAACCATACCTGTTTGTGTAGTTGGTTACCTTGGGAGTTGGATTGAATAAGTGGGTTGTCCAGCCCATGGGATATTGAAGAGGCAGGCAGTTAGGCCCATGAGAAATTTCTCTCTGGGTGAGAAAATTGTTGGGAATTGATTTCCTGAAGGTGTTAAACTGCAGCTACAGTGCTCTGAGACTTCCTGTCTAGCCTGTTGTTGAAGCCTGGAAAGGAAGTGGGGCAACCGAAGGACTGTTGAGTAGAGAAGGGGCACACTTCCTGGGGTGGGAAAAGAATGTGGGGAATGAGGGACTATAGGCTGTTAGTTTGAGTTGGCACCTGTCACAGAGTCTTTCCTATTGTTGGTGAACCATTAGCCTGGTTAGGAATCCCTTTAACCAGGTGGAGTTTAGTCCCAGCTTGGGGGTGACCCATTGTTGAGAGTGATGAGCAGTGTGATATAAGGATGGGAGGTTCGTGGAAGGTCTGCACACAGTTGGTGATATTCTTACCAAGGTAAGTGTCAACTGTGTGATAAAATTACATGATGCATTGTTATTTACGTGTGTATTTTTATGGGTTTATCTTATGTGTGGTTATAACTATCTTTATATTTATGGGTATTTCTTGTATATGTTGCATGTATATGTTTACTATTATTTCAGTATGAATCCATGCATTTATGAAATGTATTTGTTTTCTTACGTTTTATATACAATGTTCCACAAGAGTTCTGTGTGTATATGTTTTAACTGCATGCAGTTCGAAAAATTTATGTGGCTTAGCTCAATTGGATACTGGGTATGTTACAACATGGTATCAGAGAATAAAAGTGTTCTCTGGAGTAGCATGCCTCGATATGGGTGGCTGGGGATGTTACAAAATCCAAATTCATACTTCTGCTTACTCATTAAATATTTATTTGTAATTTTAAGTTCATCGTTTTGAAAGTTATTTTATGGATCAAATTTTATAATGAATTGAATATTCCCTTTTGTCACATCAAATCAACCTTCCATCACCCACGTATTATCACATCAAAATAAAATGAATCGTCTTTATGTCAGTTAATGCCAATGGTTTCATATTATTACTGGTAGCACCCAAACCACATGAAAAAAAATCATCCTTTCAAAGAAAAAAGCCATAACACGTAATTTAGGTGGTGTGCTACATGATGGCATGAGGTACTCAATGAAATCACATCAAAAGAAAAAGAACCATCTTTTCCTTTTCTTTGGAGTACAACATTCAATTGAGTAGAGATTCAAAAAAATATTAATCACTTAGCATTTGTCTTACATTGCTTCTACCTCCATAAATGGTTTCTATATATTCCAAACCTTAGCCTCCTAGTGGACCTTTATTAGTAAGGCTACATCAAATACCTTTTGGACCTTCTTTAATGAGGCCCTTACATTATTGATCACACACTTTAACTACTTTGTCCTTATCTAATAAAGATTTCCATTATACATTAAGTAACAACCTATTCCCTTAACTAGGGGCGTTAGGGTGGGACCCTAACATGCCCTCTCCTATCAAAGATATCATTGTCTTCAAGGTTGGAGATGTGGAAACTGTTTTAGGATCACAGATGGCTCCCAAGTCGCATTGCCATGTTGTGTATCCTTCCACTCGATTAAGACTTTTTGGATAATGCGATGGCAAAATAAATGCTACAACTAAATGGAACCCTCTTCATCTAGTTCTAGGAGGATGGTTTGAACTCCGCAATTAGGTCCTACCACTTTCTTCAAGCATGACACATGAAATATGGGGTGTATCTTAAATTGAGTCGACACAACTATTTTGTAGGCAACTTATCCAATATGTTTGAGCATTGGAGGTGGTCCATAAAGCTTAGGTGCAAATTTTTGGTGGTTCTTCTCCTTGAGAGATGTCTTCTTATACGGATAGAGATAAAGGAACACCTTATCCCCTTATTCAAAGTGGTGATTGAATTGATGTTGCTCAACATGTTTCTTCATTTTTTTATGAGCCGACAACAAATTGTTCTTGAGTATACAACAAATATCAGTTTGAGCATTCAAGGTTTTGTCCACCTCCTAAACCTTGGATGTGCTTGGTAAGTAAAAGACCATGGGTATATTTTTTTTCCACGAGCCACCTCATAAGGTGGAATTGTGGTAGCACCATGATAGGTGGTATTGTACCACCATCTATTAAGGGGTAGACACTAAGCCTACTATGTTTGTCGTTTTGAGGAAAAACATCTAGTGGCACCATGATAGGTGGTATTGTATCACCATTTGGAAAGGGTAGCCACTAAACCCACCATGCTTTCTTTTCTAAGGAAAACATCAAAATATGTTTCTAGACACTTATTTTTAAGTTTTAATCCTTTGCAAGTGAATAAACGTATACACATTATTAATAAAAATAGAAAGAATAGAAATGGTATACACACAATACACATAGATTTACTCTGGAAACAGTTAATTGGGAAAACTGACCTAAATTATAGCCACASCTCTATCATCTTTAGTGTATTAACTTAAACATTCATAACACAAGATTTAGATATTMCATGACATTGAAAACCCTAATTCTCTATCCTAGATGAGATAACAACCATAATCCCTTAACCATTATTATATTATGATGGGATGAAAAAKCTATCAAGAAAAATAACTTTTTATTGTGGATGAGTGTAAAATACACATGCTACAACTAATGCCTTCTGTGTTACTACACAATCTACATGCAAAGAATATAACACATCTCCAACATTCTCCATACTCCCACTTGTTATTTTCTTTGCAAAACAATGGTGTCCAAGATTTATAAGGTCGCATATTTAGTGCATAAATGTCCATCGATTGTCTACACCAAGAAAACTTCTTAGTATTAATAGAATTTATTAACGAGTTTGCAACATTCTTCAATTTGTCAACCTTCTTCAACCATGTCTCTTGCAAAGTGGTATTACATGTGAATACACCTTGTTTTAACATGCTAAGTAGGATTCTTTTCCTAAAAGTTTGCACTTTGGCTATTATAATACAACCTTACAACTTATTTTACAAAACTAGTACATAAACATAATCTTTACAACCATGTAAATTCCTTACTTGCATGGGTGGATCTCATGTATTCAACTTCTGCAATTGGAAGTGAAACAACACCCTACCTTTTTTTCATCCCGTTGATTGTTCCAAATAGGTTAAACATACCACTTGTATACCTTTTGTGATCAATATATCTAGCCTGATCTGCATTAGAAAATCCATGTACATATATCACTCTGTCTAGTTCAATCCTTTCATGGAAGTAGCTTGCATAATATATAGTGTCACACAAATACTTGAAGACCCTCTTTATAACTATTCGATGTTCCTTCCTTGGTTTTGACATATATTTTCTTATAAATCCCATTGCATAGGTAATGTATGGTTTAGTACAGACCATAGCATACATCAAACTATCAATGATACTAGGATAGGGAACAAAATACATGTCATATACCTCTTTCTCTCTCTTAGGCTCTTAGGACACTATTCTGCAAATAAATTTTCACATATAGGAATATGAACCTTAATCGATTTACATTCTTGCATATTAAACCCCTGCAAAATCCTCTCAACATACTTCCTCTAGCTTAACTAGAGTTTCCTATCATCATGATCTCTTTTAAGCTCCTTTTCCAAAGCAAAGTTGGAAACACTAAGGTCCTTTATGTCAAAATTAGAAGATATATGAGACTTAACCTCATTGATGACATCCTTGTTTTTTTTTAATTAGAAATGTATCATCAACATATAGTACTGCATAAATGAATTGATCACCAACCTAATTGGAATACACACAATAGTTATCCCTTCTTCTCATGAATCCTAGTCCAAGTATCATAAGTATGAAACTTTTGATGTCACATTATTGGGGATTGATTTATGCCATATAGGGACTTTTTCAACTTTCAAACTAGCTCCTTATTACCTTTCACTATGAACCCTTCAATTTGTTTCATCTAGATTTCTTGTTCTAGGTCCCTGTTGGCATAGGGGCAAACCCAGGGTTCAAATCTAGTAGCTCACCAACAAGCCCTAACTACTCGCCCTTTCGACAAAGCCTGCAAAGCAACTGCAGTCTCACCCGAAGTAACAATAGGGGGTTGTAGGACACATGTGTCTACAACTAGAGGAAATGGAATGTGAATCCAGAACAACAACAAACAACAATCAATATATTCTTTACCCTTCCTAATCTTACATCGCAAGTTATATCTCTGATCTAACACAATAATGAAATAACAATATGTTAGATGGAAAATAACACAACATCAATCACAAAGAACAACAAGATATACGTGGTTCACCCTCTCCCTAGGGATACATCCACAGAACCACGTTTATAGATATATTATATGGAAACATATAATTCTATCTGTGCACTTAGCTTGCAAATCACTCTCTCTTTCTCTCTTTCTCCCCCCTCCCTGTGCACCCAATTGCAGAGTTGATCTTCACACCGAGATGAAGATCTTACAATACAAACTTGATATTGCTCTCAACAACAATGATCAACAATGAACAACAACCATCACAGTACGAATGAACCAACTTAGAACGGACCCTCCCAGGTCTTCTAGACCTTTATTTATACATTACATAGCAAAAGTATAGGTTTCAAAACCCTAGATCCAAAACCGTAGGTGCCTAAACCCTAGGTCAACTTGACCCGTGTTTTAAGGGCTTCACCAACCTGTCTTTCCTTCTTTTCCGCAAGGTGCTCCAAAGCACTCGTTGATGTCTTTTCTCGCTTGTTGATTTGTCCAGGATCCCTCTTCTTTGCTACTTTGTCTTCCTTGATCTTCTCTTCCAATGAATAGCTTTTCCTTTACTTCGCTCCTTATTTTCTGCTTCTTTAACCACTTCGAATCTTCCTTGGTTTATGTGCCTTCTGCACAGTTCGTACTTCTCTTATCTTCCTTAATCTCTGCTTCCTTTCATAACCAAGGGACAATAGGCCCCCAACACTCACATGTGACTCATCCTGAGTCACTATAAGATTGAACCTTCTATTTCACTTCAACTATAGACTGTGCGGAGCAACCTGTGCTTTTTTCTCTATCCCTCCCTATTGTGTGTAGACTCTCTTTTATGTGTCTGGTACCCAATTTCAACTACACCTGGTACCTAGACACTTCTTCCTTGATTTTACTAAGAGATGTGAGGAAGTTGGTTGTCATAATACAATTTCAACCGACTCCCATTTACCAAACCTTCTTTCCATTCTCCATTAAGGGTCTTCAGTTGTGTGACTCCTCCTTATTTAACATAGGAAAATTCAAATGGTCCTATACAATGTGTCCTGAAATTCCCTAGATGCTTCATGAGCTTGCTGTCATATAATAATACCAAATCTCCTTGCTTGAATGCTTTCCTCCTGATGTGTCTGTCATGATAAGCCTTCTCCCTTTCTTTATGTACCTGCTGATGAAATCCTACAATAAAATTGTCTTCTTCCACTTCTAGCAACTGCGCAAGCCTATCTTGAACATCGTTGGTGTCATCCATGCATGTAAATGCTACAATTCTTAATATAGGAACAAAATATTCCATAGGTACCACTGCTTCCAAGCCATATACCAACTTAAATGGAGTCAGTGGTGTCATATTATTGCAAGTAGTTCGATAAGACCACAACACTGTTGGAATTCTTAAATCCCAATCATCTCTGTTAACACTACAAATCTTAGTCAGTGTTGTCTAAAATATCTTATTGTAGCCTTCGACTATACCATTCTCCTGTGGGTGGTATGGAGTGATCTTATGATGATGAACTTCAAATTTCTGAATCAAGGCTTCAATTGTTTTGTTGATGAAGTGTGTGCCTTGATCACTCATGAGGATCTTTGGGCATCCAAATATGGTTATAATATCCTCAAATATGAACTGCGCAACTGTAGTTGCACTACAGTCCTTAACTGCTCTTTCTTCTGCCCATCTGTTCAAATACTCTATCACAATGATAATGTATATAGCTCATCTTCACCTTCCTGGTGGTTTAATAGGTCCCACAAAGTTAATGGCCCATTTTTCAAAAACTTGTAATGTTAATTGTGGTGCGAAAGGAATCTCATCCCTTCTAGATGGATTTACTACTATTTGACATACATCGTAGGCTCTGTAGTATTCCTTAGCATCCTTATGCAAAGTAGGCCACTAAAGGCCTGCTCTAAGAACCTTCTATGATGTTGCTTTCCCTGCATAATGTCCTCCTACGATGCCTTCATGTGCTTCTGCAAGAATCAATGGTCTTTCTACCTACATAACACATCTCCTCAATATCTCATCGGGTCCCATATTATACAATTGTCCAGCTATATGTTTAAAGTCAGATGCGTGGACTACCAACTGTTTCTTCTAAATGACTATGTACTCACGAGGTGCCATTCCTGTGGATAGGAACTGAACTATCTCAGAGAAGTGATCATCTACTTTTCGGATGGCCAACAACTGTGCATCTGGAAGTGTATCCTCCAGACTAGTAGGTTCCTCTCCATGTTCCAACCTAGATAAGTGATTAGGTCCTTTATTCATTCTTCTTGGCTTGACCACAATTTCAAAATCATACTCCTGGAATAGTAGTATCCATCTGCATATTCTTCCCCCCAACACTGGCTTGTTGACTAGGTACTTCAATGCAGAGTGATCAATGAACATCTTAAAATGTCCTCTTGACAAATAATGTATGAACTTTTGCAACACATATACCATAGCCAAGCCTTCTCTTTCAGTCATAGTATAGTTCCTTTCTGCTATAGAAAGCTTCCTTCTAGCAAAGGCTATAGGGTGGTCAATGTCTCCTACACCCGACTGTGCTAAGACTACTCCTAATGCAATGGATGAAGCATCGACATGAACATTGAACTCCTTACTCCAATATGGAAAAACCAATATGGGCATAGTGACCATTTTCTGTTTAAGTGTGTCGAAGCTCTGCTGGCATTATTCTGTCCATTGGAACTTGCTATCTTTCTTTAAGAGCTTCTCCATAGGTGTTGTTATCTGTGCATAACCCTTAATGAACTTCCTATAGTATCTAGTGTGTCCTAATGTAGTGCGAAACTGTCTAACCAAAGTAGGGGGAGGTAGGTCAACAATGATGGCAATCTTGGAAGGATCCACCAACAACCCTTGCTTACACACAATATGCCCTAGCAGTAATCCAAAGGGTGAAAATAAAATACACTTTTTTATATTTAGGGTAATCTAACATTTCCTACACTTATATAACATTAATCTCAAATATTCAATGTGGTCTTTCAGTAGCCTAAAGACAGTGCAATCATTGAAATAAGCTTCCAAGAACTTATGTAAGAAGTCCTTAAATGCTTCTACCACCACCCTGGAAAAGATGGCTGGTGCATTTTTCAAGCCAAAGGGCATCACTGTGTACTGAAAATAACCCCATTATGTTGAAAATGTGGTCTTATGTCGATCTGCTTTAGCAATTCTGATCTGGTGATACCCTGAAAATCCATTTGTGAATGAGTAGACCTCATGTCCTCCTACATTATCTAGAACTTCATAGATAAAGGGTGTAGGGAATGGATCATGTAGACATGCATCGTTAAACTTTCTTAGATCTACACAAATTATGATTTCTCATGTCTTCTTATCTTGGACCACCGTAGGGCTGATCCATTAAGATTCTTCAACAGGTTCTATGATTCCTGCTTCCAACATTCTATCCAATTCGATCCTAAATTTCTGCTTATATTTAGGATTCAGTCTATAGGGTCTCTGCTTGATAGGTCTTGCATCTGGTCTCAAGGGGATCTTAATTTCTCCCATGGGTCCTTTAATGCCCTTCATGTCTGTGAACTTGGTTGGAAACAAGTCCTAATATTCATGCAATAGCTCTATGATCATGCTAATAGTAGCATCATCCCAATAGTCTCCAACATTTTCTAATTTAGGTGTTTTCTCTATTCCAATATTAACTTTCTTAATTTTAATGGGTTGTCCAATAAAAGGTAACTCAATCCCTGGCCCTTCTATGTCTCTGTGACCTTTAATTTCTGCAATGTTTACATCTCTAGGGTCCTCATCCTCATCAACATTGATTTTATAACATACCTGTAACTATTGAAGAGGTGTAGTCCATTCATCTTCTTCTCACTCAAAAGGGAGGTTATGTGCCTCCGCAAAGACCTTTTGTCTTACAATTTTTAAATCTTGATCTACTGTAGGGTATTGACTTTCAAATAAAAAAGTAGCTATAAAGTTTTGAGTGATTCCATATCAGTCTGTAGTAATGAGGCAAATTTCTGCTTGAAGATACCAATTGATAGGTGCGGTATCCAAGGTGTTAATGAAATTATGTGCCCACTGTTGTTTAGGAATGTTTCTCTAGGCCTCCTCACAACTTCGCATGTGGTCCTTAGGAAAACTTTGACCTGTGTACCGAACTTCACATCCTTCTGCTTGGTCTGAAAAGTGCACTGTCAATAATGTGTGATACTATTTCCACTCCGTGATATTCCTATTATGTGCTCCCCACCATCTAGTTGGTGTGTCTTTCAAGGATTCATCCAATGCCAACATCCTCTGTTGTACTGGTACAATTTTCTCAAATTCAACTAGAAATGTCTCTAAATGATTTAAACCATCAAATGTTGGAAGATTACTTACTTTTGTGCCGATTGAGCGAACTGCTCTGGTCAATATGGCATATCGCCATGTGGAGACTTCATACATTTTGTTCTGCCAATTTTCCAAGGCTTCCTCTGAGTCTGATGAAAATGCACTTTCACTTTGCCAACTGAGATTTCAATTTGTTGTAGGATTAATGTAATCATGTTGTCTTACTGTTAGTTTGTAAATGTTTTCTAGCTCATATGCATGGTCTTATTCCCTGATAGGTTCGGTGTATCTGCGACCTTCATATGGGTCCAGAGGTGCAATGAATTTATGGCCATTATCCTCAAATGTCATTCTTCTTTTATTTAGGTCAACAACAGTCGAATTGTTGAAAACCCAATCAATTCCTAACAACGCAGGATAAGGAAAACTATCGTCAACAATTTCAATCACTTCGAAGTCTGCAAATGTCCATATCCCATCAATTTCTACATGGACATGCTCTAGTCTTCCAAAAGGGCTCATTGCCTACTAATTAGTCATCCTGAGCCTGATAGGAGAGTAAATCAGTCTAGTTTTTCCCGTCAGTGCCCAAGTTTGCTTCGTCATAACATTGACTTATTATCCTAAGTTGAGGATCACATAGTCCACATCATAGTCTCCAATATGAGCACTAAGGTGTAATTCCTTGTTTTTTCTTCTTTTACTTGATACTTGGTTCACAACTCTACTCAACATAGGGTCTATTCTCCCAATATCATACTGTCTTACTAGGTGTTGTAATTCTTGTATAGTCTTTTCATCTTTGATCAAATTGATACATGTGGATAAAAATTCCATGACCTTGCTTACCTCTTTTCCTTGTCTAGCTAGGGCAGACTGATCAAATGCTAGTGGCATTTCACATTCCCTTACTTTTGGTTGTACCTTAGATGAAGAATATTGTTCTCCTACAAATTCTTTCCTTGCTTCCTCAAAAGTATGCCTCTCCCTCCTTGGATCAAACAACTTTGCCTTCTCTGCAGCTCTTCTAATCCATGATCCTTCTGTAGTCTTTCCTAGGGTCACTCTATCTTCTCCTGTAGAAATGCCTCCTCTAGTAATAAAAATGACTCTAGGGTCCTCACCGAGAGGTTCTGCTGATATTAACTGTACTTGTTGGTTTCCTCCTCGTCTCTCCTGGAGTTTTTCGAACAATATTGGACAATCTTCAATGGCATGGTTGAACGAATTATAGTAGTTGCAAGTGGTACAAGGATTCTGACAATCCCTTTCCAAATGTCCTGGATGTGTGTAGTTGTAACAGATAATCTGACCTCTACCTCGACCCATACCTCCATCGCATCCTCTTCCTCTGAATCCACCATGAGGGTTGAAGTTTCCTCTTCCTGGGGAGTTGAACTGTGCATTATTTCCTTCTTGCTGTGTTTCTCCTTAAATTCTATATGTATCCTTTGATCTTTCATGCATGAGATCATAAGACCTACAATCCTTCTCATCATGTCCCACAAACTTACAGAATGTGCAGTAAATATTGGTAGGTTCCTGGACATATTTTTTCATATAATAGCATTCATGAGGGCGATGTCTAGTTCTACATACCTCACACCAGGGTACAGTAGCCTGCTTCAAAGGACTAGGTGCTCCAGAGGCCAAGTATTCATGAAATAGGGGACATTGCTCCTTGTCATGGCCCTCTGACTTACATCTGATACACCATATATATTCTATTTTCTCTTTTCCTTTGTCTTTCTTCATATCCTCGACATGTAAGGATAAACTAGTTAACTGATTCAAAATTTGACTCATACCTAGGCTGGATTCTCCTACAGGGGATGCTTCTAGTTTCATGGAAATCTCTAGAGCTTCATCCCGCAAAGAAAATTTTTGTTGCATAAGGGGAAATCTGATGTGTGGCAAGAGAGAAACGATGAAGCATTCTTCATCTGGAATATGAAAACTCAAACGACCTGTCAGAGTCTTAAACCTTTGATCAAACTCCCAAACAGGTTCAGTGACATTCTGCTTGATCTCTTTCAACTTTGTAATGCATCGTGACTCTGAATTGGGTTTCTTGAATTCTGCACTCAATGCAGTTTTGATAGTATTCAATGGTTTAGGCTGTTCAGGTCCTGAAACAAACTTCATATACCAGTTCAGAGTGCGATCCCTCAAGGTAGTACTGAACCGAGTTCTCTAAACAACTTTGTCAGTGACTTGCTTAATGCTCCAAACAACTTTTCATAAGAACCAGTGTTGGTCAAGATATTTAGATCCATATCCTCTAAAGATAGGTAACTTGATTTCATATGCCATAGATATTCCTTGGTTTCTCAACTGAGTATGTGCTAAACTATTGGTAACAATACTCTGACTTCACTAACTACTCTGGTTACCTTGGTTACTTAATTCTTCTAAAACAACAGGAGTAATAGTACTTACTTCAACAGTAGGCACAGTTCCTAAAGTTCCTGGCTCTCCTTGGCGAAGTTCTTCGGTCTGTACTTCCTCTGTTCTTGCAAAATCTGAATACTCTTCGTCTGTTAGATCTGCTTCTTCTCCACTGTAGAATCCCTCATCTTCATAGTTTTTCTTAAATAGGTTTGCAAGAGGAACCTCCATGAATGGTATCCCACTGTGTGTGTGTCCATCCTCCGTGTCACTGTTGCTGTCTGAATTCTTGAACATTAGCTTCACTGTATCTTTAGGATATTCTTCTCATGCAATATCATCTTAATCCTCATCTTTAAAAAGTGTAGGAACTTTCCTCTAGGTCCCTTAAAGAAATACCTCTCTTCTTGACTATACGATTCGACTCTGTCAATGGAAAACTCAGTAATGTACCCTCCAATAGTGTTATCAAAACCAGTGATCTACTGCTCTTGACACGACGTTATCAACTCTCTCGAATTTCTTGATTAGCATCAATGTCAAAGCCACAGATGGTCTAGATCTGATCTCAAAATAGGTATCTGCTAGTTTGGCTAACCACTCATATAGCTCTTTATGAATTCCTCCAAAGAAAATCTCGTGTATGTCAGTGAAGATGTACCTTCCCAACCAGTCTTCTGTACTAATGCTAGGATTCTTTTTCTGGGCTTCAACGAAGTTCTTTTCTTGTTCTTCTATCCACTTTTGAATTTTTTTCTTCTATGGAAACCACCTTGGCATTCCCTCAAAAATATCCCAATCTCGGCAACAGAACCATTTGTTGGAACAGGGGAAGACCTAGGGTTCAACTCTAGCAGCGCACCAACAAGTCCTAACTACTGGCCCTTTCGGCAACACCTACGAAGTAGATGCAGTCTCACCCGAAGTAGCAATAGGGGTTTGCAAGACATAGGTGTCTACAACCAGAGGAAATGAAAAGTGAATCCAGGACAACAATACACAACAATGAAGATATTATTTACCCTTCCTAAGCTTACTTCACAAGTTATATCTCTAATCTAACACAATAATGCAGTAACAATATGTCAGATGGCAAATAACACAACATCAATCACAAAGAACAACAAGATATACATCGTTCATGTTGATTAAGGTTGGTTGTCATTGATGTCAACCCTTGAAGAAAGCCCTGTAGCACAAAGGCTTGGGTAATGGACCCAATATTGTTTGATCTAAATATGACTCATTATTTTTTTGTCATGGTTGATAAGAAGTAAATATGGATGAACTCCAAAGTGATCCCCTTATGGTGAAATCCCTCACGGGAAGACGCTCTGTGGAGTAAGAGAACCCATGCTTAATTGTGGAATAATGAGATGAAGGAAAGTGATTTTGTCAAGTAAAATATCCTAGATGGATAGTGCTTGTCATTTCATTTCTAGTGGTATCTGGAACGTCACATAATTCCTCACGGTTAGAGAGTTATGGCCATGAGAAGTTGGAGACCCCAAGTTTGGGTAATGGACCCAAGTTTGTTTGATGGGTAAAGGTATGAGTTATGATATATTTTCAGATAATAATATTCTATATGGATATTACATGTCATGCCATTTCTGATGGTATGTATAAAGTCACATAACTCCTCACGGTTTGAGAGTTATGGCCTTACGAAGTTGGAGGACCCTCATATGTCATTTAGAAGCCCCAAAAAGTCAAAGTAATCAAAGTGGTTTAAGAGATTTTAAAAGGAAAATAATAAAGTGAAGTGATCAATGTATTATAATTCAAAGTGAATACAAAATAAATTATTTCAATAATAAATTTAATGGATAAATTAGAAGTGGACCCAACCTTAAAATAAGGAAAGTGGACCAAGTGACCTAGAAGATGTTTTTAAGGAAGCTACTTGGAGAGTATAAATAAGAGGAAAGGCTCTCTCATTTGAATCACACTTGAGCATATTGAATATATATATGTGTCTGAGGTAACCAAGGATATATAAACCATAATTCTGAGTGAAGGTGAAGAAAATAAGGCCGAAATGCAAAGGAAGGATAAATTCTTTTGATGGTGCTTTCTAAGGTATGTTATTTACAGGTCATCTCACCATTTTCACTATAAATTTTTTTATATAATGATTCAGATCGTGACATTGCTATGAAAGTGAGAAAACATATCCAAGTATCTATGAAAAAAAATTCATCTTGTGGTTCGTTGTATTTTGGGAGTTACACTCCGTGGAAAATAGGGTTTGTGGCCAGTCCTGAAACTAGTAAAAATCAGGTGTTTCGGGTAAAAATGTCATAACTTCTTCATAAAAGATCCAAATTAAATGAGACAAAATTTTTTGGTTAGGGTACAGTCTTTAGTATTCTGTGTAATAGTTTCATATCATTTCATCAAACATTTTGTGCGGGGCGCACTCTACAAGGTCTCTCTCTAGAATAAGCCAGAATTCAGCAAGGTATGCCATTTTTGCTATAACTCATTTTTTGAGAGGTACCAAGTAGTGACACTTGGAGGAATTGCATTAAAAAAACTGAAGAACAATTTGTATCATTTTCTGATCTTTATACATTATAGGTTCAAAGTTATGATTACTTCAAGTTAGGGTTGTTGACTAATCCAAAATTAGGCATGTGAGACTAAAGAAAAGTTTGATGAAAATGCTAGTCTCTTGTTTTTAAATTTAAGGAAGGTTTGCAGGAATGTAATCATAGACACCAGGTCTATTACAGAGCTACAAATCATATTTGGATGATGAAATTGATGAGGGATTTTAGTTGTGGTACATGTTGAGTACATGGTTGAGACAAGTAGTTGATGAGTTGGCACACATACATGAGGTGTATAGTTGATGATGTTGGTACATAATGATGAGTCACAGTTGATGAGTAGTTGACACATGGTTGGTACATACTTGGTACATGGTTGGATGCACTTTTTATGGTACAGGTTGATTACAGGTTGGTGCATGGTTGATGCACTTGTTTATGGTACAGGTTGATTACAGGTTGAGGTACAGGTTGATGCATGGTTGATGCATGGTTATGATTTATTGGTAAAGGTTTACAGTGATAGTGTGACAGTGGTTCCATCATTCTACTTCTACTTCAGGGTGGCAGGACGGGGCAAGGATAGGTGGTTGTAGCCACCTTCCTGTTGTAGCCGGAGAACATTGGGGGTTGTAGCCTCCTTTTGGTTGTACCCAAAGAATTGGGGAGTTGGAGCTTCCCTCATGTTGTATCTTGAGAAACTAGGGGGTTAGAGCCTCCTTCCAGTTGTAGATGGAAAACAAAGGAAGTTGGTGCTTCCAATGAATGTAATTCTTCAAGACATATAAGAAAAAGCATTCTGTTGTTTTCTCCCGATTTGGGTTTCCACGTAAAACACTGGTGTACTGTGTACGTGTGTGATTGTTTATTTCTTACTGCTCATTATTGGAGAATAATTCTACATTGATATAACATTTGAAGAAAAAAAATTATAATTACACTATTACTGATTCACCCCCCCTCTCAGTAATCCAACAATTGGTATCAGAGCAGGTTCCTTCATAAATTAGTTTAACCACTAAAAGGTAGATCATGGAGAGTACCAACTCGTATAAAAATGGAATACCACAGTTTGATGGACAAAAGTATGCTTTTTGGAGCATAAGGATGAAGGCATATATACATGCACAGGGATTTCAAGTTTGGCAATCAATTGTAGATGGATACACAACACCAATAGTTCCACCAACAAATGACAAAGCGGTGAAACTCAATGAGAATAATTCCAAATCCATAAATGCACTTTTGAATGGTCTCAATGATACGTTATTCACCGAAGTTGCACATTGTAAATCTACTAAAGAGATTTGGGAAAAGCTTCAAAATATTTATGAAGGATATTCAAAAGTCAAAGCATCAAAGGTTCAAACTTACAGAGGTTAGTTCAAACAACTAAAAATGAAGGAAGATGAAGATATCGCAGCCTACTTCTTACGATTCGATGAAACAGTGAATGCAATCATAGGATTGGGAGAAGAAATCGAAGAATCTGTAATTGTTCAAAAGGTACTAAGATATCTTCCTATGAGATTCAAGCCTAAGATATCAGCACTAGAAGAAAGATCTGATCTAAACTCAATAAGCATGGACGAACTGCATGGAATCTTCACAGCATATGAGATGAGAACTGAACAGGAAAATCTAGATGTAAAAGAAGTAGCCTTCAAAGAATCCAAAAGATCAAAGAAAAAGAAAAGGAACAAGAATAATATAGCAGCAACAATAACGTCTCGAAAGATGATGAAGAAGTGGCCAACTTCATCAAAACACTGAATAAGGGAACCAATGGTAGGTACAGAGGTAAGCTTCCTTTAATTTGTTTTAATTGTGATGGTATTGGTCATTTTTCTAACAAATGTCCTCATAAGAAAAAGAGAAATGGTGAAGGTTACTCAAAAGGAAGACAAAGATATAAAGGTAAAAGAACTACAAAGAAAGTTTTCAAGAAAAACTTTTGCAACAAAGAAGACTTCTCATCATCAGATGAAGATGAAGTCAGTGACAATGAAATAGGGAGAGTTCTATTCATGGCACTAGAAGACTCTGATAAAGAAGATGTTACACCTCAATATTGCTCACTTTGATAAGTGTCGTAAGTGTCGCATGATCCTCTCGACTGTCGCAAGTGTCGCATGTCATTCGCAAGTGTCGCATGTCATTCACAAGTGTCACAAACATCAAACAAAGCATACTGTCATGGTGACGAGACCAAAGGGACACTTATAATAGCTCAGACACTTGGCTTGGAGGAGGAGGAATGATTTACTGGAATCAAGGAACTTTTATCACCTGAGAAGAGCTCTTAAACTAAGGTTTTGAAGGGGAGCGCTCCTCTAGATCAGCCTTAGGAGCACTGGCGCTCCCCTATAAGATTTAAGGGAGCGTTATAACGCTTATTTTCCCCTCAAGAGGAACGCTATCCATATTTGAAGTGCTGGTGCCCCCCTCAATCTTCCTAGGGAGCGCTATAGCGCCCTGATGCCCCTTTTGAGGGAGCGCTACCTAATCTGAGACAGTAGTTGGCCCGTTAAGGAGAATAAGGGGAGGATCTTTCAAGTTTAGAAGGCAGTTGCATTTGAATTCTTGGTTCTATCAGGAGATCCCTAATCCAAGGAGGGAATTCCTCAACTTGTTCTAAAGATAACTCAAGAGGTTAAGCTCCTCTTAACCTATATAAGCAGGCTCTATGATGGTGAAAAGGAGAAAAAATTGCTAGCATGAAACCTATGATCTCATAGGAAACACACAGTCAGTTGAAGGAGAGTGATCAGTGAAGCTTCTATCATCTAGGTTGTGGATCTGTCAAGCAAGGGTTAGACGAACGGGACTTGATGAAGCTGTCGCATTCACATCTACGATTGTAAGTATTGCTATCATTATTCTCATTAATATGACACGCTTGGCTTGTTTCTTTCTAGTTTGTGTCTGATTTCACATGAACTTATCATTGATAGATAGACCTGTTTTCAAGCTAACATCAATAGAGTAGGAAGCGGTCGTACTTTGTTTGTCTACAGAACTCAATGAGGAGCGAGAGTTCAGAACTCGATTCGGAGCGTGCAGGGAAAAACGTCGATTAAAAGGTACCTCTATCATCCTTCCTTCTCATGTATTAGTTTGTGTAGATCTGAAAGGAAGTCAGTGTCCACGTTAAGCATTTTCTGTCTTAGAGTTAAGGTCTAGCTCTTTGAGGCAATCTACCTGTCCGCAAGGAGATTTTCCTACAACAGAAATTGGCGACCATACTGGGCAGGAATCAAAACTTTCTTATTTTTGTTTTTCCTCAGAGACCTTGTCTTACCTTTTGTTTTCTTAGACCTTTTCACCCCTTTATATCCGATTGCATTTGCTGATTGACTCTTCACTCCATCACACTCAGCTTGATTGCAAACATTTGACCGAAATTTTGGAATTTTTGGACTTTTTCTGAGCTTTAGGACTCCAATGCTCCCCTTCCTTGTTAGCAGAGTGCCAGTGCTCCCTTAAGCTGTTGGAAAGAGCTTTATAATGCTCTGGTGGCCCTTATACCAGAGCGCCAACCCCTTTATTCCCAAAATATCTTAAAAAATTGCAATTTTTGGAGGTCTAAACCTTGTTTCTTCACTTGCTGAGCTGCTTTGTGATTCAATGAGTCTTCCTTTGACATTTGACATCCTTCATCCTGAGAAGTAAACACCTTTTTGTTTAGATTTTATGCCCTTCTTCATTATTTTTGAGTTTTTGTTGTTGAAAGCTTGAAATCAATCCCCTGCTTTCTTCTCTCCTATCCAACTGAGCAGGAACTCTAGTGAAGTACATTTGAAGTCTATAACTCTTCTCATTTGGTTCTTTGAGGTCATCTGATCCAATCTCTTTCTCCTTCCTTTTGCGTTTTTGGTTTTCTTTCTCTTGTTTGATTGCAAAAGGGTGTGTTGTTTGTGCGAAATCTGCATATTCTTGTCTGATTCTCCTTGATCTAAAAGGGTAGTTGGCAAGAGAAATTTTGCATTGAATTGATTATCATTCGCATACAAAACGACAAAAGTACATCTTAATGACAAGTTTGCATATTAGTATGCATTTCTGAAATGTTGTAGCATCATATTGGATTTGATTGAGAACAAAATTGATTGAGGGCATTCCTTATCAAGTGCTTGATAGTGAAAACGACTCTTCCTCTTTCCCTTAAATAGGTATTCATTGAAAATAAATGATTGCTTATCATATTTCATGCATATTTTTGGGAATTGAGTCATCATTCCATTAGTTTCACTTTCGTACACCCTCTGAGTAAACAACAACCATTAAAATCAATGCTTAACTAAAATTTATCAGACTTTTTACATCTTTGTTAGAAGGCCTACATTAGTTTAAGGTGTAGGGATTTGGAATAGGTTGAAAGCATAACTTTCCAAAGATATCAAACAAACTTAGTATCTTGCGGTAGGGAGAGTTAAATCCAATTGTCGTATTAGTCTGCCTAGGATCCCCCTCTCACATAGGGGTTACGCACGAGGTCGCATTCGGGAGAGTTACGGAGATTATCCCTTCGTGGCCCAACTATTTGTAGTGGTCGGATCGTATATTGGGGATCACTGGAAGGTATACCCACAATGTTGAGTGGAAGCCTTTCAAGTTGATTTCAGACTTGTTATCCTACCCATACGTTCCGATTGGACTGTCGACAATACCCGCCCAGGGGCTGACTACGAGTTGGTGACCTTAGTAGCCATAATCTTTAGGGTCTCACACAAGGTGAAGGTGAAGGGAAGTCTCATTGTACTTGGATCAAATGTTGGTCAAACTCACTCAGGCTCTTTGGAGGGTAAATCCATAATTACTGTGTGGAAGCTTGAACCAAGGCGTAAGTCCGTTAAGCAGGTCGCCAATGTAACTGATCCACCCGCTCTATCCCTGCCCCTTTCTATTTTTATCTCGCGACGTTGGATTTCATCACCAACTAGTGGTTTCATCATAGGAAGTTTTGTTTGATTGTTTGCTTCTTATATTGTTAGCGTGTGTTGTTTGTTTTACTTAGTGGACCTTAGGTCGAGTCAATATTAATGGCATCGAATCCTGGGAGTACCAATGGAGGAACCCCTTCTCCTGGGGAACCTTATACCTTTCCTTCATTTGGAAACTTTGGTCCTCCATATGTTTCCACACTGAGTCTTCCAGGACTCACTATTGGATTACCAGTTTGGTTGTTCCCCACTCTGGTGATCCCGAATCCTCCCAATCTTTCAGTTGAACCTAATACTTTAGATGTCGATACACCACCCACACATCAGCCTCATGTCGATTTTTCTCCTTCTTCATCCATCAATTCTCCTTCCATTTCTCCTTCTTCACCTAGTGAAAGATCTAAAGAAAGTAGCCAGGTTGATCAGAAGAAGAAGAAACGGAAAGAGAAGAAGAAGAAGAACCTGAAAAGAACAAAGGCCCCAACAACATCAGATGTTGGCTCTAAGAAACCAGTTACTGTTAATAGTACTGGGAGTGTTGATGAGGTCAACAAGATTAAAATGAATAATCCAAAACCCAAATTCCCTTGCAGCCTTTGTAAGGGTGACCACTTTTTGAGGGATTGCCTTGGTCTTACCCAGGTCTTAGAAATGTGGTCCTCCACGTCATCGGCCTCTGTCGGTCATGTCGATGATACCCCATCAACTAGTGATGTTCAGGTTGGTAAGAAGAAGCAAATTGTAAAGTTACCTTGCATGTTATGTAAAGGTAATCATTACTCTCACCTTTGTCCTCGCATGGACGAGGCTTCTTCTCTTTTGGAAAAACTGCAACTTCAAAAAGGTTATCTTAATCTTTCCTCTGACCCATTGTTGGTTGATGGACTGGTCAATCTAGTTCCATCCCCGGTCAATCCAATTGATCAGATGGTCAATCTAGTTGCCTCCTCGATTGAAACACGAACCCAAGTAGCTGATCCAGTTCCGTCATCGATCAGCCCCGCTCTTCATCAAAAGAGTGACACAAAATTGGTTGATCTGTTTTCATTCTCGATCGATCCCACTCTCCCGTTAGAGAGTAACACCAAAGCGGTCGATCCGTTTCCACCCATCGACCCCATTCTTGCCTTAGAGAATGAAACTCAAGTGGTCGATCCAGTTTCGTCGTCGGTCGATCCCATTCCTCCATTGAGGAATGCTAAAGTGGCTGATCCAGTCCCTTCCTCAGTCAGTCCCTTCCTCGGTTAGTCCCACCCTTCATCTAAAGAGTGCTAAACTGGCTGACCCAGTCCCTTCCTCGGTCAGTCCCACCCTTCATCTGAAGAGTGCGAAGGTGGTTGACCCGATTCCATCATCGATCAATCCCACTCTTCCTTTGAAGAGTTCTTGCATGGTTGATCTGATCCAATCATCGATCGATCCTACTCCCTTTCTAGAGAGTAAACCTGATACTGCCCATGTTTTTCTCGTTAATACAGACTCTACCATACCGAGGGGCATCCCTCATTCTCCCACGAAACCCCCTCCAAGTACCGAAGCCATCCTTTTTGATTGGGGTGCACTAATTGGACCTCGTCTTCCCTCCCACATTCCTTTCCAGATTACAGTACAGGTTCGTGGTCGGGACGTTCCTCAAACGCTGATAAATGAAGGTGCGTCTGTTAGTATTTTGTCTTCTGTTTCTTGGTACACTTTGGGTTGTCCGCATCTTGCACCGGTTACACAAAATCTGTTAGCTTTTAACAGAAGGACTAGTCAACCTTTAGGGATCCTTCCTCAGTTTCCTATAACTTTGGGAGGGAAAATTGTCTTTATCGATGTCATGGTATTCCAAGACCCCTTGGATTTCACTTTACTCCTTGGGCGGGATTATGTCTATGCTATGAAATCCCTTGTATCCACTCTTTTCCGTGTGATATCTTTCCCTCACAATGGAAGAATTGTGACTATTGATCAACTTTCATTCATCGGCCTCGACTGGGTTACCTCCCTAAGTGGTTCCTATATGCAGACAGTATCACCCCCACCACATGTCAATTATGTGGCATTGTCTCCCATGACCTCAACTTCTGATGATTTGGATCCGGTAGTTGACATGGTCATCTCTTTGGTAGGGTTATTGGAGCTTGATCTCCTTACCCCTGTCACGACCCTCGACATGTGTTCCTTCCAGAGTGATTGTCTTCCATCCGACGAAGATCTCTTGGAAGCCATGACTGAGTTTTCTCCCTTGACATGGTACCCTTCCAAAGCATTATCCTCTTGGAAGCCATGATCTGGACGAAACTACGAGAATAGTTTCTCTTCTTTGTGGCAAGCTCGTTAAAAAATGAAACAGAGGTCCTGAGCATAGTTTTCTTCTCTATAGCAAGCTCATTAAAAAATGAAACAACAATCTGGGGATCGAACCTAGAACCTTGAGCATAGTTCTTTTCATGTGTCAAGATCGTTAAAAAATGAAACAATCACCTCTCCCTTCAAGTTGAGTCTTTCGCCAGATCTCGTAGATGTCGAGTTGAGTCTTTCATTAGGTCTCATTTTTGAACCTTCATTTCATCCACCTGTATCCTTTTTCTCCATCTAGCATAGAAATTGGTGACAACCTCAAAGTCGGTGAATGAATTGAAGCTTGGGGGGCATGTCTCCAGCCTTTGATGATCATTCTAGAGCTAAGCCACCAGCTTTCAAGCTGGGGGCATACCGAGCTTAGTCTTTGTTCATTCTCGAGCTCAATAATATGAGAATGCAACCAAGTAAAGTTTTATCTCTTTTTCGGACCCGTACGGATATACGAACACACGAAAAAGGAACCCCCTTGGATTCATCTTTAAACCCTTTTCAGACTCTCTAAATATGAAACGATTGTTGAGTGATCTTGCTTCCTTTCACACTCGTTAAAAGGTTAGAAAGGGTGTCTTTCGAGTGATAGTTTCTCTCTTTTTCGGTCTCGTTAGACTACTGTACGAAAAAGGAATTGAGAGAGTTCTCTTTTAAGTGTTTTTCCAAACTCTATAATCCTAAAAAACCTTCGAGTTTTCTATCTTTGGACTCGTTAAAGCACACATCGACAGACCCATATGGGACCGAACCCTTACTTCTTCCGGTTCGTTAAACAAAGGAAGAGGAACTTACCGAAGGTGAGTTATATCGAGCATGTGTTATCCTCCTCGAGCTGATTAAATCAAAAAGAGGTACTTGTCTATCTAGATGGGGGGGAAATTGAAAGGAGCAAGCCAAGCAGTCTCTTGAGAACATTATCCAGCAATTCTTAGAGTCACCCTTGAACATGACACTTTGTCATTTGCATACATCATAATCCACTAAACCTCTGCACTGAGCCAATCCTTTGAGTTCCTTTCACTCCTTTGGGTCACCCGACGCAAGTCACAGCATCCACTGCATAGATTTTTTCCATGCCATGTTTTGCTATTGTACCTCAGTGTTCAAGGGAAGTATCCGCCTCGAGAGTCAGCCATCCCAAATATCTTGCCACAAAACCAGTGTCAGTCCATGTTCTTTTGATCTACCAATTACATCTGTATATCCATTTTGTTTCGTTGATGGGGGATACATCAAGGCCCTCCCTCGATGAGTCTATTCCTGTCGACTCCAACACATTATTCAGGAATTAGGCTTAGAAACCAGTTAGTACTTTGGGACCTGCATGCCTCAATGGTAGGCCTCCTCACATTCAACAGTAGGTTTACATCATTGACCTCTAATCGAATGATTCCATGGATGTTCGACTTCAACTCATCTATTCACATTCGGTGAAATGTACTAGGGTACCTTGGGAATCATTGGCATTAATGATGACCTCCTCGCATTTGTTAACGGTTCACGCCATTGACCGGTAATCAAGTGGTTTCTGCCATGTTTGACATTAGGACATCTATTCGTATGGTTAGATTTGTACCATATTAGGATTGGTAAGAAGACCCTGGGTTAAGTCGTCATTCTGATACATGCTTTGCCTAGGTTGCGAAGGAAATTATATTGGACAAAAGACACATACATTGTTACATAGATCCACTTTGTATTGGTCGTGGCTATGTCTTGTCATCCCATAGATCCACTGTGTATTCTTTGTGTCTATGATCAGTCCGAGTCATCAGAGTATAGATCCACATTTTATCTTCAGTGGCTATACCTTTTTATCAATACAGTTATGGATCCGCAGTGTATTTTATGGTGGCCATATCTTGCAAGTCTTGATCACCCAAGCATAGGTATGTTTGCCTTGGGTTTTGAAATATGTCATGATATTTGTTGGATGTTTGTGTGCAGTTTCCATCAGGTTCTCCGAGTCTCTACCCTTGCTTGAACGTCTACAAAGAATTTCAGTTATCAGTTCGCATCTTCTAACTTCATACTTTGGGGGGCATTCTGTTACACCTCAATATTGCTCACTTTGATAAGTGTCATAAGTGTCGCATGATCCTCTCGACTGTCGCAAGTGTCACATGTCATTCACAAGTGTCGCAAATATCAAACAAAGCATATTGTCATGGTGACGACACCAAAGAAACACCTATAATAGCTTAGACACTTGGCTTGGAGGAGGAATAATGATTAACTAGAATCAAGGAACTTTTATCACCTGAGAAGAGCTCTTAAACTAAGGTTTTGAAGGGGAGCGCTCCCCTAGATCAGCCTTAGGAGCACTGGATCTCCCCTATAAGGTTTCAGGGAGTGTTATAATGCTTCTCTGCCCCTCAAGAGGAGCGCTATCCATCTTTGAAGTGTTGGTGCCCCCCTCAAGCTTCCTAGGGAGCGTTATAGTGCCCTGATGCCCCTTTTGAGGGAGCGTTGCCTAATCTGAGGCAGTAGTTGGCCCGTTGAGGAGAATAAGGGGAGGATCTTTCAAGTATAGAAGGCAGTTGCATTTGAATTCTTGGTTCTATCAGGAGATCCCTGATCCAAGGAGGGAATTCCTCAACTTGTTCTAAAGATAACTCAAGAGGTTAAGCTCATCTTAACCTATATAAGCAGGCTCTATGATGGTGAAAAGGAGGAAGAATTGCTAGCATGAAACCTACGATCTCATAGGAAACACACAGTTAGTTGAAGGAGAGTGATCAGTGAAGCTGCTATCATCCAGGTTGTGGATCTGTCGAGCAAGGGTTAGACGAAGGGGACTTGACGAAGATTTCGCATTCACATCTATGATTGTAAGTATTGTTGTCATTATTCTCATTAATATGTCATGTTTGGCCTGTTTCTTTCTAGTTTGTGTCTAATTTCACATGAACTTATCATTGATAGATAGACCTGTTTTCAACCTAACATCAATAGAGTAGGAAGCGGTCGTACTTTGTTTGTCTAAAGAACTCAGCGAGGAGCGAGAGTTCAGAACTCGATTCAGAGCATGCAGGGACAAACGTCGATTAAAAGGTACCTCTATCATCCTTCCTTCTCACGTATTAGTTTTTGTAGATCTGAAAGGAAGTCAGTGTCCACGTTAATCATTTTCTGTCTTAGAGTTAAGGTCTAGCTCTTTGAGGCAATCTACCTGTCCGCAAGGAGATTTTCCTACAATAGAAGACTCCGAAGAAGAATATGTAGAAGCATATGAAGAAGAAATTGAAGAGGCAGAAGTTGACTTTCGAGAAGAATTAATGAGTGTCATAGAAGTTATCAGAAGAGAAAAGAAGAAAAACAAGAAACTACAAGCAAAACTAGATAAGAAAAAAGACACTCAAGAACTAGAACAAATGATCACAAAATTAAAGGTTCAAATAGAAGAAGATAAAATAATTGAAGAAGCACTCAAAGAATAGCTAGAAGGAAATGACAGGATCATTGGAAACCTAGAAGCAAAGATTGTCACACTAAGAAAGGATATTCAAAAGAAAAATATGTAAAATAGCTCAAAAGTTTCAGATGACATTATCAGCAATAAAAAATATCATCTTGACAAGTCCAGACTTGGATACAATCATATAGAAAAGGTATCAAGCTCCAAAACAACACAACAAGAAACAAATCCAAAAAGTTATGCAGAAATAATCAAAGGGGATAAAAATATATACAAGGAAGATTACAGGGACACTCCTCCATTGAGAAGATTCAAATTTCAGAATCAACAATAGATAGACAGGCCTTAAGAAGAAGAAGGATTCATAAGAGCACCTCCTTTCATAAGATCTTCAACTACCAGGTATCAAACTATATTTTTTGGTTTATGTTATGCTTGTAATAATTTTGGACATAAAG
>ML798481.1:314173-351650 GCA_009831015.1 Picea engelmannii | reverse complement strand
GACCCTTATTTATACTAAATGTGTCTATTAAGAGAAGCATCTAGAGGAAGATCCTTCTAGAAGCGAAAGCTTCTATTAGGTCTTCTTACATCCGCCTTATTCTATTTTATTGAAAGGTCTTATTAATATTGACCTTTATTACACCCGAATACATTGATCTACCTATGTGTGGGTTAGGACCTTAACACATCCCACATCAATTTTGTTTACCCCCATTGGAAAGTATTGATAAATAGAGACACACAATGTGTTAGAGCCTAGTGGTAACTTGGAAACAACTGGTAGGCAAACTTTTCCTTTGTCATATCAACAACCAGGTGAAAATATTAAGGTAATTGACTGCGCTTTCCCAATCTCTCACTTTACTTCCTTATTATTCTGCATTACATGGCATCTTCCTCCAAATCAGCCTCCACCTCTATGGTGGATGGAAAAAAATTCTACCAATACGACATTTTCATAAACCACAGAGGCCTTGATGTTAAGAAAACCTTTGTCAACCATATTTACCATAGCCTAACTAAAAATAGAGTGAAAGTCTTCCTAGACAAGGAAGAATTGCAGAAGGGAGACTCAAATTGGTGTTGGATAAAAGCTGTTATTTGAGTTGCCTCTGTCCATATAGAAATTTTATCTCCCACATATGCCCACTCAAAATGGTGTTTGGATGAGTTGTTTCTCATGCTGGAGTCAATGTGGGAGTTGAGGTCAGCAATCATTCCCATATTATTCATTTTCAAGCCTTCAAAACTTTGGTGGACAGAGGGAGAAAATGGGGAGTATAGTCAAGCCCTACACACACTCCAAAATAAAAGAACAAATTATCAACCATGATACGATTCCAACACTATTCAAAAATGGAAAAAAGGCTCTCTATGATGTTGTAGAAATAAGCAGTTTTGAGCTGGAGGACCATAATGGGTGATACCTCTAATTCTCCATGTTCGTTCATTTTCATTTTTCTATATTGTTGGATTCATACGTATATCATACTTTATATACACTTTTCCTACTAGTCATTTTGATCTCCATATTATTCAGTGACAAGGGGCAATTGTTGGTTGATGTCATACAATTGGTGATTGAAAAAATTCCAACCCCCCCTTGAATGTCTCCAAATATCTGACTGGATTGGATAAAAAAGTAAGAGATTTTGAAGAAAGAGTGTTATTGTAGCAACATGAAAGTGGGGAGGCTAGGGCTGTAGGAATTGTGGGACTTGGTGGGGTTGGAAAAATGACCCTCACAAAAGAAATCTTCAATCATGCGCGAACAATTTTAATTTTTTTAATGCAACATTATTCAACATAACATAATGCCTCAACATCTCCCAATATTGAACTGTAAAACACATGACTACTCTCCATACAATAATATGTAGTTGGTTACAAATGAAACATCTCTTTTTAATGAGACTCAATGAATTATGATCTCTTTTTAATGAAACAGAGTCATGTGTCCAATGGCAAGTGAGGCTCAATGAATTATCATCTCTTTTTAACGAAATGGGGTCATCTTTCATACAAATAGACTAAATGGGTGATGTGGGTTCATGGTACATAATATATGGTTGATGACTAAACCAGTCAATGTGATAAATTTCTACACACTTCTAGATTCCATTTCGTTACTCACTAAACTTCTTATTGATTTTTAATTCAATTTAATCTAATAATTAAACAGTAATAAACCAAGGTAGTATGTTTCTGTTAATAAATAATCAACTTTTAATGAATCAGATATCATTGCATTGTAATTTTGTTAAAGTAAATTGAATATTTATTGTTGTCACATCAAAATAAAATAAATCGTCTTTATGTCAGTGGATTTACATTATCTTCCTTTCCATAGAAAAAAGACTTGTCCCTTTCGAGAAAAAATCCATAATGTGTAATTTAGGTGGAGGAAAAACCATCCTAACACCAAAAACACAGAAAAAAGAATCGTCCTCTCGGAAAAACTATGCCACAACACGTAATTTAGGTGGCATGTGATGGCATGCGGTAATAAATGAAATCACATAAAAATAAAAGGAATCGTCTTTTATTTTTCTTTCGAGTACACCAAACACATGATGTGCGGCCTGTCGGTGGCTAAACCAATTAGTAAATGCACCTACCCATGAAGAAAATGCCACCCACTTCCACCTGGTTTTTAATTCAATTTATATAATAAAAAATAAACAATAACATACAAAGGCACTATATTTCCTTCATTATATAAGCAAAATGGAAAATGAATCCAGTGTCATTCCACATCAATTTTGTTTATCCCCATTGGAAAGTATTGAGAAATAGAGACACACAACGTGCCAGAGCCTGGTGGTAACTTGGAAACAACTGGTAGCCACACTTTTCTCTTGTCATCTCAACAACCAAGTGAAAATATTAATGTAATTGATTGCTCTTTCCCAATCTCTCGCTTTACTTCCTTATTATTCTTCATTACATCGCATCTTCCTCCACCTCTATGGTGGATGGAAAAAACTACTACCAATACAACGTGTTCATCAACCACAGAGTCCTTGATGTTAAGAAATATTTTTTCAGCCACCTTTAACATGGCCTAACCAAACGTGGATTGAAAGTATTCCTCGACAAGGAAGAATTGCATAAGGGAGACTCTAATTGGTGTCAAATAAAATATGTTATTCGAGTATCCTCTATCCATATACCAATTTTCTCCTCCACTTATGTGCACTCAAAATGATGTTTGGATGAGTTGTTTCTCATGCTGGAGTCGATGGGGGAATCGAGGTCAACAATTATTCCCATATTCTTCGGTGTCAGTCCTTCAAAAAATTGGTGGAAGGAGGAAGAATATGGGGAGTGTTCTCAAGCCCTACGCACGATTCAAAATAAAAGAACATATGATTCTCAACCATGATACAATTCCAAAACCATACAAAAATGGAAGAAGGATCTCTATGATGTTGCAGAAATAAGCAGTTTCGAGCTAGAGGACCATAATGGGTGAGACCTCTAAATCTCCCTATTCGTCCATTTTCATTTTTCTATTTTGTTGGATTCATAGTTAATATCATACTTTATCTACACTTTTTTTATGAGTGGATGATTCCTTATTTCTTGTCAACCGAAATAGGGTTCGAAACCCATTCCATATGGGGAACTAGATAGATGAAACCTGCTTTGAGGAGTTTCTCTACCTCAACCTTTACGGCCGCTTCCTTCCTAGGGTTGATCAGTCTTAACTTTTGTCGAAAAATATTAGAATTTGGGAAACTATTTATTTAATGTTCAATGATTCGAGGGTTTATCCCTGGAATCTCTTTGTACGACCAAGAAAAAACGTCATGAAACTCCTTAAATAAGGCGGTGTAATCATGGATATCTTTGGGTGACTATTTTGCACCAATGAACAAATTTTCTGTGACGTTGGGATCATTTGAAATGTTCATCGGGATCATTTCTGAAATATTCTCTATGTTCCCTTCAGCATAAACACTGTGTTTTACTAAAGGGTTCACGGTCTTGTCAACATTGTCGTTCATGTGGACATGGAACTCTCCTCTTTCATTTTGATCTATCTTCAGAACGAAATAAGATAGATGATGAAAATCATCCAAGGGCCTCTCCAGACCCGTTGTTTCCTCTAGAATAGCCTCACCTGAGGGAAATATCATCTCAAGACAATATGGAGAATGAGTAGAGTTAACTTCCCAAATGAGCTTCAAAATATCGTCAACTTCCTCCATCTAGTGGTCGTCTAAATGTCATGATGAGAGATTTCATCTACAGACAAAGGTTTCACCATTCCTACATGCCTAATCCCTTCTACCCAGTCTGACAAGGACGGTAGAATCCAAGGATCCTTAAAGTACGTTATCCAAAAATGGTGCACTTGGGATATAGGAATTGATGAGCTTGAGCTATTCAAAGTGAAACAAAATGTACAATATTGGTGCTGGGATATTAAAGGTTCCCATCGATGAAGAATACATTTCAAGGCCAATACTTTTAGTCACCACTTGGGAACCATCTATTAACGGGATAGTAGATCCTTGTCATGCAGTTAGATCCAAATGATTGAAAGACAACTAGTTTATAGTCATGATTTTTCCTTCATGAGGAAAAAAAATAAATCTGAAGACCGAAGATACGAAAATGGTCATAGTGTAAGTCCAACTGCGTCCTAGCAAGAGGTTGTAATCGAGCAGTGTGTCGCCTACTTCCACTTCAACGTATATGGTTTTTCCACCCAACTATATGGGGAAGGAGGAAAGTATCCCATGGGGACCAAAGGAATGACCATTGAATGCAATCCATAGAGTAGGGGATGGAGCAAGCTCTAGAGAGTCAATATCTTTCCAACAATAAAGTGACATCACATACATTGATGCCCCCAAATCAATCAATGTCCTAAAAATATTCTTTTTGGAATAAACCACTTCAATTTGAAAAGCAACATGATAAGAGAGGCGAGGTTTGAAATTAGAAGGGTTAAACGTGATGATCTATGAGCTAGAGGCTTTTGTAGCCCCGATAGCATAGAGTAATGCACTCTGTTGTGCCAAGAAACTTTGGAGTACCTCAAGAGAAGACATCTCAGACGACAATTGGGCCAAATATTCCACAATGGAATGATTTTAAGCGGCCCTGGAATTTAGATTATGCAAGGCTCCTTTGTACAAATCCTTGGGCATGCGAGGCATGGCATCACTTGTAGAAATATTTTCAATATGAAGAGGCCCTTACATCTTGGGGGTTTATTTACTCTTTGACCCAAACTCGGTTTTTTTTAATTTGTGCTAGAGTATCTAGATAATCATCCGAACTCATCATATAAATATTTGATAGTGTTCCATCAAGCGGGGGAGCACCCTAGTTGCCCCCTTGTTGGCTCCCAAAATTAGATCTAGAATCTATGTTTTGTTCGTGAGGGAACAAATTTGTTAATATGACAGGTTTTTGCTAAGCTAACAACCTATGGGATTCTTCCATCTTGGGACACTCATGAGTGATGTGATATTATTTGAAAATCTTACAAGGAAACTTCACCTTCCTCTTTTCCTTTCCCCCCCCACTAGAACTAGATTATGGTTTAGTAACATTCTTGTTATAACCCCCCCCCCCCCTTTTGTCCTTACCCTTTCTCTACCTTCTAGGTTGTTGGGTACCTTTTGGGGTTGTCAATTACACACTATGTACATCTGACGTTTAGTAGGGAGTGGTCGAAGACGAAGTTGGATTGGATGCAAAAGCTTGGATATAAAGCTATATCATTTGATTTGAGACCAAGTCTGCGAGTGAAATTTGAATGGAACCTACGATGCCATCAACATGAGGTCTATATTTCATTTTCTTGGGATCAAAACTAGGTTGTGGTGAATTCGATATAATTTTGTACATGAGCCCAGACTATGAATAGATGAAATCTAGTTGTTGATCTTTAAAGATCACTTCTTCCAAAGAAAAGACTCCTGATGTGGAAACATATTTAGATATTTATGGAAACAAATACTTAAGGAATCATTCTAATAAGAATTCAGGAGGAACCTTGGCTTTAATCAACCTCTTTCGTCTCTGCCACTCCTAGATATGATCTGAGATATGAGTGTCTTTTTCTTGTTTCAAGGTAGAAAGAAGGTCGGTCCTAACATCGTATTAGATCGGTGGCTGAAAAATTGTTTAGAAAGACAAAAGACAAATTGTGGAAAGTAAAATATGTTGCACCATCAAGCTTGATGTACCACTTATTTGCGACTCCCATAAGAGTGTGTTGGAAAAGAAGTAGCCAAACTGAATCATTGTTTAATTAGTTTGATGAAAACCACAGATGAAAAGTCATTACATGGTCATTGAGATCTTCATCAAGATTTCCTTCAAACTTAGAAATATCAAAAGAAAATTTGGTGGGGACCGGTGGATAGTTTAGATTATGACAAATGATATTGTTCATAATCTTTGACACGTATAGTATTTTCAATGTTTCTAGAAAAGGTTACCTCGATTGAGACCCAAAATACCAGCTAAGGATGTTGGAAATTTCATGTTGACAACCATTCGAAAAATAATAACTTGGTTTGGTACTGGCACCATGCTACCAAGAAGATTTTGTGGATGCGCCAAAGATATGGATGAAACCTTTTTGGCTCTAGTTAAATAGAGGAAAACCTCCACCCATTTGGTTCCCGAACAAAAAAACAGGGTTTCCCCTGCGGACCTCGTTGCATAGGAAATGCTCCTTGCATGGGGTTGTTTTGACCAAGAAATGGATTTCCCCTTAATGAAATTCCTTGTGAAGAGAACAACCCTTGCATGAGATTCCACTATACTTGGAAGGGTATTCCCCCTGCTGACACTCCAGATGTGTTGAAAGGATTAATTTTGAACCCACCATATAACATGAATGGGGTCGAAGTAGATGACATGCTAGTAGATTGAAATATTCTACCCATAGTACCACCCCATCCAAAAAAAGGATTGGGTGAGTAAGAGTGGAAATGACCCACTCCCAATAGAGGGGAATGACAGAGAAATATGACCTTTTCCCTAAGTAACAACTTGGTAAGTGATCAACAAACTTTTCGTACCCACGTTAGAAGTTTGGGACATTGACTGAGAACCAATCAAGATGATATTCTTTCTCATTGATGGAATACCAAATGAAAAATCATTAGTTATCAAAGTAACAACATGGTCACACCCAAACGTTGAGTGGAACAAACAATTAGCGGAGTGGAGTTGTTGATTAAGACAAGTATGGTGGTATGCGCTACACTCGTTGTTTGATTAGAGACACCTAGAGGAAGGATTCCTCTGGTGATCACCGATGAAGTGGGGGTTGCAGGGACCCCTGACCCATAAAATTCTAGAGTACCCATCGAAAAGGGAGACTATCAGTGAATTCTGACTTGGGAGCCAAAATTTGCACAACAACTGGAGTGTCGGGTCTAGTTAACGAACGATTGAAAGGATGAGTGAAGACTTTGACTTCGAGATCCGATATGGTTACAATATCCAGAGTAGAAGAATTAGTTTCTACAGGTTCTGTGTCTATGGTCTCGACCATACCAATCGATACAAAAGTTTTAGATTGATCAAGTTGATTCCTCAAGGGAGGCGACAGAGGATACAATCCTTCTTTTTTAGGTGGAATACCTTGAATTCTCCTCAATCGATGAAGTGGTTGATCAACCACTTTGAGTTGTTAGCTTTGGGTGACTACCTACACACCTTCCTAAGTAATTTATGATTGCTAAACACACCACTAGAAAATCCCTAAAAGAAACAATATTCACAAACAACCTTTCCAATATACTAATTCAAGTGGACTAGGTCCTGAGATCAAAATAGTAACAAAGTAAGGAAAGGACCTTACATATGAATACATGGGTTGATTAAGTCCCATGAACCAATGAATGAATGAGTGAGAAGCAGTTACCACAACCTCCACTAACCGATCTTATCTGGTGCAAGTAGCCATGCTTCGTGGGAAACCCTCCAACAATACTGAAAAGTGTGATACGAAGTCTGCCCCAGGTACCATGGGAAACCCCTCGCAGTCACCTCTAAGATTCCTAGGAAAAGAAACTAAGGTCATCAACTTGCAATCAGTGTTTGGGGGGTATATTCAACAGATAGATCGAACATATGGGAAGGGTATCGAAGCATCGCCTCTCATGGAGTTAAGGTCACTGACAAAACTCTGGATATACAATCTCTGCACTACGCTCAATTAATCTTCGAAGGGGTTTCCTCCTTGACTCTCCTTTACGTGACCTCGTGTTTGAATCATGTGTTATAATAGATTCTCAGATATAATTATATGGAATTGGGTTTTGAACTTGTTGGAATAGGGGAAGACCCAGGGTTCGACTCCAAGAGCACACCAACAAGCCCTAACTACTGGCCCTTTCAGCAACACCTGTGAAGCAGATGTAGTCTCACCCAAAGTATCTAAAGAGGGGGTTGCAGGACAGAGGTGTCTATAGCCAAAGGGAATATCAAGTGGATCTCAACACAAAACAACGCAACATGCATATATCACTTATCAACTTAACTCTACTCCACACACTATGGATCTGATCTAATGCAACAATGCAATAATAGTATATCAATGACAAATACAAAGCATCAATCACACATACACGACACAAGATATACATGGTTCACCCTCTCTCTAGGGCTACATCCACAAAACTTTGCTTATGATATATTAAGATAAAGCTGACAGTTCTTCTCTGCGCTCTTAGCCTACAGATATTCTCTCTTCCTCCCTCTTTCTCTTCCCTTCCTGTGCACCCAGCTGCAAGACTTGACCTTCGCACCCAACTAAAGATCTTACAATACCAGAAGGCTCTCACTCTCATCACTTCTCTCCCTCGCAATACAATAAACTCTCATAAAAATATCAACATCAACAGCAAAAATAGTACCAACACTCAATGACCAACAACCAATAACAACAACAACCTGACCCAGGTCCTTTTGACCTCTATTTATACATTAAAATCACTCACCGACAATCTTAGGCTGAAACCTAGGTGTCAAAACCCTAATTACCAAAACCCTAGGTGTCTAAAACCCTAGGTCAACTTGACCCTCTTTTCCCAGGCTTTGCTAGTCTATCTTTCCTTTCTTCTCGCGCGGTGCTAACAGTGGATTTTTCCTCTTGCTAAGATGTCTTCGATCCATCTTCATTGTTGATCTGTCATCCTTGATCTCCTAATCCAACGACTAGCTTTCTTGGACTTCGTTCCTTCATTCCTTCTTTTCTGCTCTTTTACTTACTTCGACTCAGTAACAGTCACTTGTCTCCCGCATAGTTCGTGTTTGACCTTTTCTTCCTTGATCTTCATTTGCTTCAATAACCAAGGGCCAAAATGCCCCCAACACTCACCTGTGACTCATCCCAAGGCACTTTAGGTCTAATCCTCTATTTTACTTCGTCTTCAGACTATGCAGTGCAACCTGTTCTTGTTGTTCCATTTTTCCTGTCCATATGCAGACTATCTTTTCTGTGTCTGGTACCGAGTTTCAACTGCACCTGGTACCTAGACCCTTTTCTTCATGCTTCTTACTAAGAGTTGTGAGGCAACTGGTTATCATAGTAAAACTTTAGTTGACTCCCATTCACCAAATCTTCCTTCCATTATTTTTTCAAAGTCTTTAGTTGCACAGCTCCTCCTTCTATAATATAAGCGATCTCATATGACCCTAGCCAATGCGTTATGAAATTCCTTGGATGTTTGATAAACTTATAGTCATGAACCAGTACTAGGTCACCTTGTCTAAAATCCTTCTGTTTGATGTTCCTGTCATGGTAGGCCTTCTCTCTTTCCTTCTAAACCTGCTGATGAAATCCTACAATGAATTTGTCTTCTTCTAGCTTGACCAACTGTGCGAGTCTCTCTTGAATAGCTCCAGTGTCATCCATATATTTAAAGGCAACAATTCCTAATCTTGGTACCAAATATTCCATTAGGACAACGGATTCAAGGCCATACACAAACTTGAAAGGAGTCTACATTGTTAATTTATTACAAGTGGTTCTATAAGCCCAAAGTACTGCATGTACTCTTAAATCCTAGTCATCCCTGTTCACATTGCAAATCTTCATCAGTGATGTCTCTAAGATCTTGTTGAATGCTTCAACTGTTCCATTTTCTTTAGGATGGTAAGGTGTGCTCTTCTGATGTAGGACTACAAATTCCTCAGTCAGGGCTTCAACTGTTTTATTGATGAAATGTGTACCTTGGTCGCTCATAAGGATCTTGGGGCATCCAAACCTAGTTATAATGTCATCAAATATGAAGCGCGCAACTATAGTTGCACTACAGTCCTTAACTTCTCTTGCTTCAACCCATCTAGTCAAGTATTCTGTTGCAGTAATAATGTACCTTGCTCCTGTATGCTTCCCTAGTGGGTTTATAGGTCCCACAAAGTCAATGGCCCATTTCTCAAATGCTTGTAGGGTCAACTATGGTGCTGATGACATTTTGTGTCTTATAGATGGTTTCCCAACTCTGTGGCATACATTGTAGGCTTGGGCATAATCTTTATCATCTATGTGTAAGGTAGGCCACCAAAGGCTGGCTCTAAGGATCTTCTGCACAGTTTCTTTCCATACATAGTGTCCGCCTACGATGCTTTCATGAGATTCTGCAAGGATCAATGGTCAATATTCCTTCATAACACATCTTCTTAGTATTTGGTCAGGTCCCATTTTGTATAGTTGTCCCTCTATAAGTGAAAATTATGCAGTGCACACTACTAGTTGTTTCTTCTGTGGAGTTGTATACTGACTAGGTCCCATTCTTGTTGTCAGTAACTGGACTATCTCTGTGAAGTGGTCATCAATCTTCTTGATGTCTAGCAGTTGTGCATACAGCAAGGTATCCTCCAAACTAGTGGGCTCTTAGCCATGTTCCAACCTCGACAAGTGGTCAAGACCTTTGTTCATTCTTCCTAGTTTTACTATGATTTCAAAGTCATATTCTTGAAATAGGAGAAGCCATGTGCATATTCTCGCCCCCAACACTGGCTTGTTGACTAGGTATTTCAGCGCAGAATGATCAGTAAACATTTTAAGGTGCCCTCCCAACAAGTAGTGGCAAAATTTTTGCAGTGCATACACCATGGATAATCCTTGTCTCTCAGTAGTGGTGTAGTTAATTTCCATTGTTGATAGCTTCCTACTAGCAAAGGCTAACGGATGATCGATGTCTCCTGGTCCTTGTTGTGCTAACATAGCTCCCAATGAAATAGAGGATGCATCGACACGGACATGAAAATATTTACTCCAATCTGGGAAGACCAGAATGGGCATAGTAACCATCTTCCGTTTCAGTGTGTCGAAGCTCTGTTGGCACTCTTCTGTCCAACTAAACTGACAGTCTTTCTTCAAAATATTATCCATAGGTGTTGTAATCTGAGCATATATTTTGATAAACTTTCTGTAATACCCCTTATGTCCCAATGCAGTGTGCAGTTGTTTAACTGAAGTAGGAGGTGGAAAACAAACAATAATGACAATTTTAGATGGGTCTTCCAGCAATCCCTCCTTGCATACTATGTGTCCTAGAAGCACTCCAAATGGTGAGAAGAATATGCACTTCTTCAGTTTTAAGGCAATTTGACACTGTCTGCATTTATCCAACATTAGTCTAAGGAATTCAATATGGCTCTTTAACAAACTAAACACAGTCCAATCATCAAAGTATGCTTCTATATATTTATGTAGGAATTCTTTGAATGCTTCGACCACCACCTGAGAAAATATGGCTAGGGCATTCTTCAGTCCAAATGACATCACTGTATACTGATATGATTCCCATTCTATTGCAAATGTGGTCTTGTGTCGATCTTCCTTGGAAATTAGGATCTGATGATATCCCAAGAATTTGTCTGTAAAAGAATACACCTCTTAGCCTCCCACATTATCTATCACTTCGTCAGTTAATGGTGTAGGGAAGGGGTTGTGCAGGAAAGCATCATTCAGCTTCCTGAGATCTACATAGATCCCGATCTCTATTGTCTTCTTTTCTTGCACTAGCATGGGGCTAATCCACTTAGACTCTTCAACATGTTCTATAATCCCTTCTTCCATAATTCTGTCGAGTTCAATCTTCACTTTTTCCATATATTTCAGGTTCAATCTATAGGGTCTTTGCTTGACTGGCTTCGCATCTGGTTTTAAAGGTATCCTCATTTCTCCCATAGGTCCTTTGATACTCTTAATATCAGTGAAATTGTTCAGAAATAAGTCCTGATATTCGTGAAACAACTTTGTAATATTGTCAATGGTAGCAACATCCCAATAATCTCCAAAATTGGCAAACTTTGATGTCTCTTATGATCCAATATTAACCTTGTTAATCTTGATTGGATGTCCAAGGAATATTATCTCAATGCTAGGTCCTTCCGCATCTCTCTGTCCTTCTATCTCAGCGATGTTCACCTTCCTCGGATCATCATCTTCATTTGTATTGATGTTGTCACAGCCCTGCAGTTTTTGGAGAGGCACAATCCACTTGTCTTCTTCTTGTTCTAAAGGGAGGCTAGATGCCTCTTCAAATACTTTTTGTCTCACAATCTGTAATGTTTGGTCTACTGAAGGATATTGACTTTCAAACAAAAAGGTAGTTACAAAATTGATCTGAGTCATACCTTTCCAATCTGTGGTGATGAGGCGCAACTCGGCTTGAAGGTATCATTTGATAGGTGTAGTGTCTAGCGTGTTGATGAATTTGTGCACCCACCGCTCTTGTGGAATATTTCTCTAGGATTCTTCATAGCTTCGCACATGGTCCTTTGGGTAGCTTTGACCTATGTAGTGAACTTCACAACCTTCTACTTGTGCTGAGAGCCACGTTGTCATCAAGGTACAACATTGTACCCAGTCTGAAATATTCTTTTTGTGCATCCCCCACCATCTTGTTGATGTGGCTTTCAGAGCTTCATTCATTGCCAATAGCCTCTGCAGTGTTGGTACACTTGCTTCAAAGTCAGATAGGAAGGATTCTAACGAATTTAGACCATCAAAGGTGGGCAAGCTACTTATTGTTGTGTCGATCCAACGAACTTATCTGGTTAATATAACACATCTTCTTGTAGATACTTCATACAATTTATTCTGCCAGTTCTCCAGTGCTTCTTCCAAGTCTTATGAACATACGTTGTCACTTCACCAGCTTAGGTTTCCATCAGCCATGGGATTAATATAATCTTGTTGTCTGGCTGTTAGTTTGTAAATGTTTTCCAGTTCGTATGCATGGTCTTCCTCTCTGATGGGTTCTGTGTACCACTAACCTTCATCTGGATCTAAAGGTGTAATGACCTTGAGGACATATTTCTCAAATGTCATACATCTTTTCTTTAAATAAACCACAGTGTAATTATTAAAGGCCCAGTCAATTCCTAACAACACAGGGTAAGGACAGTTATCATCAAAAATTTCAATGACCTCAAAATCTACAAAGGTCCTCACTCTGTCGATGTCCACAGGGACATGTTCCAATCATCCAAATCGGATGATAACTTGTTGATTAGCCATGCAAATCCTGATAGGGGAATAGATCAGCTTGGGTTTTCCCATCAGTGCCCAAGTTTGCTTTGTCATGACATTGACCTCCGACCCTAAGTCAAGGACCACATAGTCTATGTCATACTCTCTTATTTGAGAATTCAAGTGTAATTCCTTGTTTGTCCTTCTCCTTTTTCCAATTTGGTGCACCGCCCTACTCAGTAGGGGGTCTATCTTTCCTATCTCATATTGTTTGATCAAATTCTATAGTTCTTTTATAGCGTTTTCATCATGAATAAGCTTAATACAAGTATATAAGAACTCCATGAGCTTGCTTACCTCTTTTCCTTCTCTTGGTGATGCAGAATGATCAAATACTGGGGAAATTCCATATTCTCTTACTTCTGGCCATGTTTTTGATGATGAACCTTGTTCTCTTCTAAACTCTTTTCTTGCATCTTCAAATGTTCATCTTTCTTTCTTGGAATCAAAATTTTGAGTCTTCTCTGCAACTTTTCTAACTCCTGAGTCTTCTGTGGTCTTTCCTTGGGACATTCTATCTTCTCCTGTAACAGCACCTCCTCGAGTGATAACAGCGACTCTAGGGTCTTCTCCTTAAGGTTCGACATATATCATTTGTACTTGTGGGTTTTGTTGAGGTCCTCGTCTTTCCTGAAGCTTAGCTAGCAGCACATGACAATCTTCTATAACATGCTCAAAAGAGTTACAATAACTACAAGTGTTACAAGGGTTATGAAAGTCCCTTGCCAAGTGTCTCGGCTGTGTGCAGTTATAACATATTATATGTCCTCAACCTCGACCCATTCCTCTTCCTCGTCTGCGTCCTCTAAATCCACCATGAGGATTGAAGTTTCCTCTCCCAGGGGAGCTATACTGTGTAGTGTTTCCTTCTTGCTTTACTTCACCTTGGATCTTGCATACATCTCTTGACCTTTCATGCATGAGGTCATAAGCCCTACAATCCCAATCATCATGCCCTACTAACTTGCAGAAGGTGCAATATAATTTTTTGGCTGTTTGAACATATTTCTGTATTTAATATCACTCACCAGGGCAATGTCTATTTCTGCATACCTCGCACCATGGTAGGGTGACTTGCTTCAAAGGAATTGGTGCTCTAGAGGCCAAGTATTCATTGAATAGTGGGCAGTGTTCCTTGTCATGTCCTTCTGATCTACATCTGACACACCAGATGTCTTCTCTTTTTTATTTTCCCTTGTCTTTCTTCATATCCTCGACCTGCAAAGATAAACTAGTTAGCTGACTCAATATTTGGCGCATACCTGAGATGGATTCTCCCATGGTGGGTGATTTAAGATTTATGGAGATCTCCAATGCCTTGGTCTATGAAGCAATATTCTACTACATAAAGGGAACTCTGATGTGTGGTAACAACGCAACGATGAACCATTATTTGTTCTATTCATCTGGGATCTTAAAAGCCAATCGACCAGTTAAAGTTTTAAATCTCTGATCGAATTCCTAGATAGGATCGGTGACCTTCTGCTTGATCTCCTTCATCTCTGTAATACATTGTGACTTTGATTTAGGTTTCTTGAACTCTGCAATCAATGCACTCTTAATTTCATTCAATGGTTGAGGTTGTGCAAGTCCTTGGACAAGCTTCATGTACTAGCTCAGTGCATGATCTCTTAAAGTAGTGTTGAACTGGGTCCTTTTAACAGCTTCGTTGTTGACATTCTTAATATTCCATATAGCTTCACACATAAACTAGTGCTGATCAGGATCTTTAGATCCATCTCCCCTAAAGATAGGTAGCCTCATCTCATCTTCCATGGAGCTACCTAGGTTTCCTATCGGAGTAGATGCCGAACTGCTAGTAGTAACACTCTAAGGACTCTGGTGGTTCTAACTATTTGGATTTCTTAGTGCTACTGAAATAGCAAGAGGATTGATAGTACTTACTTCAGCAGACTGCGTAGTTCTTGAAGTTTTTGGCTCATCCTGGCAAAGTTCTTCAGCTTCCCCTTCCTCTACTCTAATAGGTTCTGAATGTTCTTCATCCATTAGATCTACCTCTTCTCCACTGTAGAAACCCTCTTCCCCGTAGTTCTTCTTGAATAGGTTCATAAGGTGAACCCCTTGGAATACCTTCCCACTACGTGTATGTCCATCTTCTGTGTCACTGTTGCTATCCAAATTTTCGAACATTAGCTTTTTCAGATTCAACCAATCTACTATATCTTTAGGATATTCTTCTCATGCAAGAGCATCTTGATTCTCAACTTCAAAAAATGAAAAATTTTCCCTCTGGGTCCCTTGAAGAAGTATCTCTTAGCTTGGCTATACGACTCTACTCTATCAACAATAAATTCAGTGATATAACCTCCAATGGTGCTATCGAACCAGTGATCTATTGCTCTGGATACAACATTATCAACTCTTTTGACCTTCTAGATAAGCGCCGACGTCCAAACTATGGGAGATCTAGATCTGATATCAAACTGAGTATCTGCTAACCTAGTTAACCACTCATATAGCTCCTGATGGATTTCTCCAAAGAATATCTCCTGAATGTCGGTGAAGATATATCTTCCTAGCCAATCTTCAGTGCTAAGTTTAGGGTTCTTGTTTTGGGCTTCAACAAAGTCTTTCTCTTGATCTTATATCCACTTTTGAATTTTTGTCTTTGATGGAAACCACCTTGACATTCCCTCAAGAGGATCCCAGTCTCGACAACAAAACCATTTGTTGGCACAGGGGAAGACCCAGGGTTCAGCTCCAAGAGCGCACCAACAAGCCCTAACTACTGGCCCTTTCCGCAACACCTGCGAAGCAAATGCAGTCTCACCTAAAGTAGCTAAAGGGGGAGTTACAGGACAGAGGTGTCTACAACCAAAGGGAATATCAAGTGGATCTCAACACAAAACAATGCAACATGCATATATCACTTATCAACTTAACTCTACTCCACACACTATGGATCTGATCTAATGCAACAATGCAATAACAATATATCAATGACAAAGACAAAGCATCAATCACACATACACGACACAAGATATATGTGGTTCACCTTCTCTCTAGGGCTACGTCCACAAAACCGTGCTTATGATATATTAAGATAAAGCTTACAGTTCTTATATGCGCTATCAGCCTATAGATCTTCTCTCTTCCTCCTTATTTCTCTTCCCTTCCTATGCACCTAGCTACAGGACTTGACCTTCACACCCAACTGAATATCTTATAATACCAGAAGGCTCTCACTCTCATAACTTCTCTCCCTCACAATACAATAATCTCTCATAACAATATCAACATCAACAACAACAATAGTATCGACACTCAATGACCAACAACCAATAACAACAACAACCTGACCCAGGTCCTCTTGGCCTCTATTTATAAATTACAATCACTCACCGATAGTCTTAGGTCAAAACCTAGGTGTCAAAACCCTAGGTTTCTAAAACCCTAGGTCAACTTGACCCTCTTTTCCCAGGCTTCACCAGCATGTCTTTCCTTTCTTCCCACGCAGTGCTAACGGTGGATTTTTCCACTTGCTAAGTTGTCTTCAATCCATATTTCTTGTTGATCTGTCATCCCTAATCTGCTCATCCAACAACTAGCTTTCTTGGACTTTGCTCCTTCTTTTATTCTCTTCTACTTACTTCGACTTAGTAACAGTCACTTGTCTCCCGCGTAATTCATGTTTGACCTTTTCTTCCTTGATATTCATTTTCTTCCATAACCAAGGGCCAACATGCCCCAACACTCAAATCCGACTTGTCTCAAGGCACTTCAGGTCTAATCCTCTATTTTACTTCACCTTTAGACTGTGCAGTGCAACCTGTGCTTGTTCTTCCATTTTTCCTGTCCATGTGCAGACTATCTTTTCTATGTCTGGTACCCAGTTTCAACTGCACCTGGTACCTAGAACCTTTTCTTCATTCTTCTTACTGAGAGCAGTGAGGCAATTGGTTTTCATCGTACAAATTCAGCTGATTCCCTTTCACCAAACCTTCCTTCCATTCTCCGTTAAAAGTCTTCAGTTGTGCAGCTCCTCCTTCTGTAATATAGGCATTTTGGTGTTTGATAAACTTACTTTCATACACCAGTACTAAATCACCTTGTCTAAAATCCTTCTGCTTGATGTGCTTGTCATGGTAGGCCTTTTCTCTTTCCTTCTGAACCTGCTGATGAAATCTTGCAATGAATATGTCTTCTTCTAGCTCTACCAACTATGCAAGTCTCTCTTGAACATCTCTAGTGTCATCCATATCTGTAAAGGCAACAATTCTCAAGCTTGGTACCAGATATTCCATTGGGAAAATGGATTCAAGGCCATACACCAACTTGAAAGGAATCTGCATTGTTAATTTCTTACAAGTGGTTCTATAATTCCAAAGTACTGTACGTACTCTTAAATCTCAGTCATCCTTGTTCACATTGCAAATCTTCGTCAGTGTTGTCTCCAAGATATTATTGAATGCTTCGACTGTTCTATTTGTTTGAGGATGGTAAGGTGTTCTCTTCTGATGGTGGACTGTAAATTCTTCAGTCAAGTCTTCAACTATTTTATTGATGAAAAGTGTACCTTGGTCTCTCATAAGGATCTTGGGGCATCCAAACCTAGTTATAATGTCATCAAATATGAAGCACACAACTGTCATTGCACTATAGTCCTTAAATTCTCTTGCTTCAACCCATGTAGTCAAGTATTATGTTGCAGCAATAATGTACCTTGCTCCTATACGCTTCCCTGGTGGGTTTATAGGTCCCACAAAGTCAATGGTCCATTTCGCAAATGCTTGTAGGGTCAACTGTGCTGCTAGTGTCATTTCATCTCTTCTGGATGGTTTCCCAACTATTTGGCATACATCGCAGACTTGGGCATAATCTTTAGCATCTCTTTGTAATATAGGCCACCAAAGGCTAGCTCTAAGGATCTTCTACGCAGTTGCTTTCCCTACATAGTTTCCGCCTACAATGCCTTCATGTGCTTTTGTAAGGATCAATGGTCATTTTTCCTTCATAACATCTTCTTAGTATTTCGTCAGGTCTCATTTTGTATAGTTGTCCCTCTAGAAGTGAAAAGTCTATAATGCGCACTACCATTTGTTTCTTCTGTGGATTATTATACTAACTAGGTTCCATTCCTATTGTCAGGAACTGGACTATCTCTGTGAATTGGTCATCAATCTTCCTGATGGCTAACAGCTATGCATCTGGTAAGGTATCCTCAAAACTATTGGGCTCTTTGCCATGTTCCAACCTCGACAAGTGGTTAGGACCTTTGTTCATTCTTCCTGGTTTTACTATGATTTAAAATTCATATTCTTGAAATAGGAGAATCCGTCTGCATATTCTCCCCCCCAGCTTGTTGACTAGGCATTTCAGCGCAGAATGGTCAATAAACATTTTAAAGTGCCCTGCCAACAAGTAGTGGTGAAATGTTTGCAGCGCATACACCATCACTAATCCTTCTCTCTCAGTAGTGGTGTAGTTAATTTCTGTTGTTGATAGCTTCCTGCTAGAAAAGGCTAATGGATGGTAGATGTCTCCTATTCCTAGTTGTGCTAACATAGCTCCCAATGAAATAGAGGATGCATCGACATGGACATGAAACTCTTTACTCCAATCTGGGAAGACCAGAATGGGCACAATAACCATCTTCTATTTCAGTGTGTCGAACCTCTACCGACACTCTTCTATCCAACTAAACTAACAATCTTTCTTAAAAAGCTTCTCCATAGGTGCTGTAATCTGAGCATATCCTTTAATAAACTTCCTGTAATTCCTCGTATGTCCCAGCACAGTGCGCAGTTGTTTAACTAAAGTAGGAGGTGGCAAATCAACAATAATGGAAATTTTAGATGGGTCTACTAGCAATCCCTACTTGCATACTATGTGTCCTAGTAACACTCCAAATGGTGAGAAGAAGATGCACTTATTCAGGTTTAAGGCAATTTGACACTGTCTTCATTTATCCAACATTATTCTAAGGCATTCAATATGGTTCTTTAACAAACTAAACACAGTCCAATCATCAAAGTATGATTCTAGAAATTTATGTAGGAATTCTTTGAATGCTTCAACCAACACCTGAGAAAATATGGCTAGGGAATTATTCAGTCCAAATGGAATCACTGTATAATGATATGATCCCCATTCTGTTGCAAATGTGGTCTTGTGGCGATATTCCTTGGCAATTCAGATTTGATGATATCCCAAGAATCCATCTGTAAAAGAATACACCTCCTGGACTCCCACATTATCTAGCACTTCATCAGTGAATGGTGTAGGGAAGGGATCGTGCAGGCAAGCATCATTTAGCTTCTTGAGATCTACGCAGATCCTGATCTCTCCTGTCTTCTTGTATTGCACTACCATAGGGACAATCCACTCGGAATCTTCGACAGGTTCTATAATCCCTACTTCCAACATTCTGTCGAGTTCAATATTCACTTTTTCCTTATATTTCAGGTTCAATCTATAGGGTCTTTTCTCAACTGGCTTCACATCTAGTTTCAAAGGTATCCTCATTTCTCCCATAGGTCCTTTGATACCCTTCATATCCTTGAACTTGGTAAGAAACAAGTCCTGATATTTGTGCAACAACTCTATAATCTTGTCAATGGTAGCAACATCCCAATAATCTCCAACATTGGCGAACTTCGATGTCTCTTCGACAACACCTGCGAAGCAGATGCAGTCTCACCCTAAGTAGCTAAAGGGGGGGTTGCAGGACAGAGGTGTCTACAACCAAAGGGAATATCAAGTGGATCTCAACATAGAACAACGCAGCATGCATATATCACTTATCAACTTAACTCTACTCCACACACTATGGATCTGATCTAATGCAAAAATGCAATAACAATGTATCAATGACAAAGACAAAGCATCAATCACACATACACGACACAATATATATGTGGTTCACCCTCTCTCTAGGGCTACGTCCACAAAACTATGCTTATGATATATTAAGATAAATCTTACATTTCTTGTCTGCGCTCTCAACCTGCAGATCTTCTCTCTTCCTCCCTCTTTCTCTTCCCTTCCTATGCACCCAGATAAAAGACTTGACCTTCGCACCCAGCTAAATATCTTACAATACAAGAAGGCTCTCACTCTTAGCACTTCTCTCCCTCGTAATACAATAATCTCTCATAACAATATCAACATCAACAGCAACAATAGTACCAACACTCAATGACCAACAACCAATAACAACAACAACCCGACCCAGGTCCTCTCGACCTTTATTTATACATTACAATCACTCACCGATAGTCTTAGGCCGAAACCAAGGTGTCAAAACCCTAATTACCAAAACCCTAGGTGTCTAAAACCCTAGGTCAACTTGACCTGCTTTTCCCAGGCTTCACTAGCCTGTCTTTCCTTTCTTCCCGTGTGGTGCTAACGGTGGCTTTTTCCACTTGCTGAGTTGTATTCAATCCATCTTCCTTGCTGATCTATCATCCCTGATCTCCTCATCCAACAGATAGATTTCTTGGACTTCGCTCCTTCGTTTCTACTCTTTTACTTACTTCGACTCAGTAACAGTCACTTGTCTCCCGTGCAGTTCGTGTTTGACCTTTTCTTCCATGATCTTCATTTTCTTCCATAACCAAGGGCCAACATAACTCCCCATATCAGACTCCTAAGTTTTTTTTTTGGCCTTGGAGAAATTAACTCTGCAACCTAAACCAAGTCCCTAGCCTAAAATTAGTTTGTTTACCTTAGTAAAATGAATATGTCTAATTGATTTTAGTTAGCGTTCATTTTATAGGTTGTTATTTACTTGAAGAGGGTGATGAATGAAACTGAATGTTGTTTCAACGAAATCAATAGAAAGACCACTTAAGAAATCAAATGCAAAATGCAGTTCTTCACTGAAAATATGAGTGTGAATAATGCTTCAGAATTAAAGAAGCAAACTCTTTCTTTTTGATATGCAAAGAATGTAATTTTTTGTTCTAGATGCAATCCACTTACTAATGCAACTATCAAATGCAAGACTACTGACAATATTTTGGGATTCTTTTCATCGAATCTATAAAAACAAAATCTTTTTATTTTAGAAATTACAATTGTGGATTCAAGGAGAAAACATAAATAAAATGAAATTTTCTTTTTTCAGATATCAATGCAAAGGTTAAGGGATAAAGTTCACAAGCACACACTCTTACACTTTTTTTTATACAAATAAAGAGAACAAGAAAGAAAAGGAAAACAAACACCATACACAGATGACTAGACACCCTATAAAAAACTACAAGGACAGAAAACAGAGTGTAACATACACCCAAAAAATCTTTCTAAAACCCTAAAACCATTAAAAGCCAAAAACAAGCCTGATTAAAAAATAAAGTCGAAAAATATTTTTGTACTTTTTTTATAATCTTGAAAACAAAAGAAATTAATTTTGAAACCAAATGAAAACTCTAAAGACTTAGTAGGACCAAGGAAGATCCTACAATGTCACAACCCCAACCTCAAGTGGTCTGTAAAGAGTGAAAAACTCGAATTCAGAGCATGTACACGCCTATATAAATTACAAGTGGCATATGTATGAGACTCTTCTAAAGTAAAGTCACGTATAAATGTGACTGTACCAAAGGAAAAGTATGTACAACCTATAAAAACCTCTCTAACCTAAGAGAGAAAGGTCTGGAAGAATCAAGAAGGATTGTATAAATTCAGAGAATGTTAAATAAAGGTTTAAAACATAGAATAATATTTAAATAAATGCAAACACAGGCACCCCTAATGACCTAAAAAGGGAGAATCCCCAGCAGACTCACCATTTATGTTACAAAAAACTAATTCCTATAGCTTTGGGTCAGGGTTACAACATAGTGGTGCCCTAAAAGACCAGTTTTAGGCTCTAAAAAGGGAGTTAATTAAAAGTAACTAGTTTTCAATAAATAAATTCCAAAGGTTAACAACGAGAACATACCCAGATTCCAATGTTTTAAGTTGATATCACTCAATAAATTTCACTCCATAACTCTTGCACAATGATCCTATGAAAATTCTTGCAAATAAAGAGACAAACAACTTGCAAATAGGTAGTTATTTGCTAACCAACTAGACATGATCATTTAAATTTGCATAATGGATTCAAAACAACATATAAATAATCTCATTAAATGCACATGAATCAATCAATAGAACTGGATTAGAAGATAGATCTTTTATTAATAACAACATAGACGTTGGGTACAACCGGTAACCGTTGTGGCACGGTCCCGAAACTAGGATCCAAGTTCCTCCACCCAAGGCCAGAGATGACAACTAAAACCTTCAAATCTTTGTGTTCCAATAGGTCCAAGTAAGGAAAAGGATTTCTTCCTGACAAGATACAGAGAGAAAAAAATTTCAAAATCTCAGAAGCAAGGGAGAAAAGGGACTTACAGGGCTATAATGAAAATGTCAGCATAAGGATACATTTCTCTATTCTATTTTCCCTCCACACCAAGGCTCTAATTTGTACTTTTTTTTGACATTTGGAGTAGTTATGGATGGGCTACAAGAGGTCAGTAACCTAGGGAACCCATTAACTCCACCCGAAATGTTAGGTTTTATTATTTTATTTGAGCCAATTTAACATGTTTCAACTCCACGCAAAATATCCAAAATACTTCGAGAGGATATACAAAAGATATTGAAAATTAGATACGATAGTATTGATGAAGAGGAGAAGCACATATTCTTGGAAATTTCCTTTTTCTTCATAGGAGAAAGGAAGGATACAACCATTAGGATTTGGGACAGATCTGGGTGGGAAGGATTGTTGGGTTTTCACAATCTACAGAACAAGTGCCTCATGGAGGTGAAGGTGGAGGAGGTTTGGGAGGGTTTTCCTAAGGATCAGGTAGATTGTATAAGAATGCAAGGATGTCCATATTGTTTCTAATGGTTTCAGATAACAATTTAGGTGAAAGGAATCAAAAATTTTGCTGAACGCGATTGTCTAGTTACTGAGTTGTGTCGTTGCTTTAATTGTTCTCGTGTTGATAGTGTATTCATCATTGTTCTTTTGTTTAAACTATATTAAATATTTTTTACATAAATTTATTCACTTCATATTATCTTTTTTTTTTTTAATTGACTTCTAAATAAGACAAATTCAATAAAATAATATTAGTAGTTGGATTTTATTAGAATCTCTATCATCTACAATTATAAAAAGTACAATGTGTTGTACTCGATTGTTGAAACTAAGAATTTAGAGCAATATTGACACAAACACAACTACAAAAAGTAAATAAAGAAGAACCAAAGTATTGAAGTTGTAGCAATAGGAAAACCTTTATTGATATTATGAATAAGATGCAATGTGCACTTGCCTATTCRAGGGGTAAAATTMCAATWGATTAGAGTTTCAAGACAATATTAATCACTTAGCATTTTATTTGCATTGCTTCTACCTTTATAAATAGTTTCTATATATTCCAAACCCCAACCACCTAGTGGGCCTTCATTAGTGAGGCTACATCAAATACCTAGTGGACCTTATTTAATGARGTMTTTACATTATTGATCACATACTTTAACTACTTGATCCTTATTTAACAAAGATTGCCAAATGTTATACATTAAATAACAACTTATTCCCTTAACTAGAGGAATTAGGGTGGGACCCTAACACACCCTCTCCTATCAAACGTAGCATTCTCTTCAAGGCTGGAGATGTGGAAATTGTTGTAGGATCACAGATGGTTCCCAAGTGGCATTGTTGCATTGTGTATCCTTCAACTCGATTAAGATTTTATGGATAATGTGATGGCACAAACAACACTCTCTTTTGTCTAAAACTACTTCATGCTACCACTTTCATTAAGCATGACACACGAAATATAGGGTGGATCTTAAAGTGATATGACAGAGATAATTTGTAGGCAACTTGTCCAATTTGTTTGAGTATTTGAGGTGGTCCATAAAACTTAGCTGTAATTTTTTGGCAGTTCTTCTCCTTGAGAGGTTTCTACTTATAGGGCTAGAGACAAAGGAATGCTAAATCCCCTTCTTAAAACTGGTGATCAAATTGATGTTTCTCAACATGTTGCTTCATTTTGTTATGAGCCAAAAACAAATTGTTCTCGAGTGTACAACAAATATTATATTGGATATTCAATGTTTTGTCCACCTCCTAAACCTTGGACGTGCTTGGTAAGTACAAGACCATGAATGATTTTTTTTTCCATGAGCCACCTCATAAAGTAGAATTATTGTAGAACAATGATAGGTGGTAATGTACCACCATTTAGTAAGGGGTAGCCAATAAGACCACTATACTCGTTGTTTTGAGGAAGAGCATATGGTAACACCATGATAGGTGATATTGTATCATCATTTGGAAATAGGTTGCCACTAAACACACTGAGATTTTCATTTGAAAGAAAAACATCACAAATATGTTTCTAGACACTCATTTGTAATTTTTAAACCTTTGCAAGTGAAAAAATGTATACACATTCTTACATAAAATATAAAGAGTAACAATGGTAGACACATAATGCACATAGATTTGCCCTAGAAACACTTAGTTGGGAAAACTGACCTAAATAAGAGCCACACCTCTATAATCTTTAGTGTATTAACTTAACCATTCATTGTACAACATTTAGGTATTCCACAACATTCAAAATCTTAATTCACTAACCTACATGAGATAACAACCATGATTAGATCACAATGGGTTGAAAAAGCACAAAAGGAAAAAAAGAAAAAAAAAAAACCTAAACCCCAGCTAACACTTGTGGATGAGTGTAAAACACACGTGCTACAACAATTCTTGTGCATGACTAAACAATATACATAACATAATGTAACACTTCTCCAACATTCTCCATACTCCCACTTGTTATTTTCTTTGAAAAATAATGGTGCCCAAGATTTATAAGGTCACATATTTAGTGCAACAATGCCAATTGATTGTCTACACCAAGAAAACTTCTCAATATTAATAGACTTCATTAACAAGTTTGCAACATTATTCAAGTTTTCAACCTTCTTCAACCACACCTTGTCTTCAACCATGTCTATTATAAAGTGATATTACATGTCAATACACCTTGTCTTAACATGCTAAGTAGGATTGTTTGCCTAAACATTTCCATTTTGGTTGTTACAATACAACCTTACATCTTGTTGTACAAAAAACGTACATAAACAAAAGGTCTACAACCATGTTAATTCCTTACTTCAATGGGTGTCTTCCATGTATTCATCTCCTACAGTTGAAAGTGCAACTACACCTTGCATCTTTTTCATCCCACTGATTGCTCCTCCAAATAGGTTAAATATACCACTTGTAGACCTTATGTGATCAAGATCTCCAACCCAATCTGCATCAACAAAGCCCTATACATCTATCACTGTGTCTATTTTAGGTCTTCCTTGGTAGTAGTTTACATAATCTATAGTTCCACGTAAATACCTGATGACCCTCTTTATAATTGTCTAGTGCTCCTTCCTTGATTTTGGCATATATTTGCTCAAAACTCCCACTGCATAGGTAATGTATGGTATAGTAAAAACCCTAACATACATTAAATTATCAATGGAACTAGGATAAGAAACAAAAGACATGTCCCATACCTCTTCCTCTATCTTAGGCTCTTAAGACCCTATTATGAAAATAAATTTGCACATATAGGAATATGAACCTTGACCTATTTATATTCTTTCATATTAAACCTCTGCAAAATCCTCTCAACATACTTCCTCTAGATTAACTAGAGTTTCCTATCATCGTGATCTATTTTAATCTCCATGCCCAAAATAAATTGGAAACACTAAGACCCTTCATGTCAAACTTAGAAGATAGACGATACTTAACATCATTGATGTTATCCTTATTTTTTTTAATTAGAAATGTATTATCAACATAAAGTACTACATAAATAAATTGATCACCTGGGGCTCTCATGGTCACCAGGATCCACTGGCAACATTCCTAAAATATTCATTCACAGTGGGAGGATCGGTTGATATTCTTTCTGAAGCTCTGATTCCAACATGGTGGAATGGCCGACAGGGGGTAGATGCTATTTCAAAAATACTTGATAGACATTTTGTTTTGATGAATCTTCTTGAGAAGGTGTCCCACTACTGGGCTTGGGTGGCATTGTCTTTTGTCTCTCACCACGCCCCCATTGTCCTTTAACTTGACTGCATCCAACAACAGAGACACTACCCATTTAAACTAAACCCGAGTTGGATAGGGTAAGAGGAGTTCACTCGCTTAGTCACTGAGATTTGGCAGTATTCAAATTTTTTTCAAGAGATTGGGCGCCAACATAGATTGGTTTGGAAGCTTAAATGCCTTAAATCTGAAATAAAAAAGTGAATCAGGATTCACAAAACACTTTCAACTCAAAAGTTGGACACTCTTGAAGAGGATTTACAACATTTATATTAGTTATCACTAGTGGATATGCAGAATGTGGATACAACATAGAAGATATGAAAAAGGGAGTCTGTTAGATTTCATTTATTAAAAAAAGAAGAAGAATCATGGTGCCAGAAAATTTGAGCGGTTTGGTTACAAAGTGGCGATTGCAATACTAAGTTCTTCCACAATGTAGCTAGCGCCCAGAAAAACCACAAACACATCTGGGACTTACACTCAGATGAGGGGAGAAAAATTACTGGCCAAGTCGAATTAAAGGAGGAAGCTATAAAATACTTTAAAAACTTGGGCAACATAGCAGGAGTGATCAACGAGGATCAAACATCAGTGGAAAACCTTTAACCACTAATGGTGATTGAGGAAGATAATCATATTTTAGAAAAACCATGCTTGTTGGAGGACATACAGAATATTCTAAAGCGTTTTACCAAAGATAAAATCACAGGCCCAGAAGGTTGGATAGTGGAGTTCTTCCTCCACTATTTCGAGCTAGTGGGTGGCGATCTTCTCGGCATGGTTGAGGAATCAAGACATAATGGAGATGTGATAAAATCACTAAATTCCACTTTATTAGTGTTAATTCCAAAATAAAATAATCTCGCCTCTTTCGAGGATTATCGCCCCATCTCGCTCTGTAACTTGTGCTATAAGATAATTGCAAAACTGGTGGCTAATCGACTAAGGCTGATTCTTTCCAAAGGCCTAGCCGAGGAGTAGTTGGGATTTTTTCATGGTATACAAATATTGGATGTGGTGGGGATGAAACAAGAATGCCTCCACAACATTAAAGATAAAAAATATACGACCTTAATTTTAAAGTTGGATTTGAGAAAAGCCTAGAACATGATCAGTTGGGAGTTTCTAAGAATGATTCTAATCAAGTCTAGCTTCGAGCTAGCAACCACTAGGTGGATTACGAGCTATGTGAAATATGTTTCATATGTTGTCTTAATAAACGGGGACCCTTCACAGTTTTTTCAAAGAGGTAAGGGGCTCAGACAGGGTTGCCCACTGTCTCCACTTATTTTTATCTTGGTTATGGAAATTTTGAGCATCCTGTTCCAAAAGGAGAAGGAAGTTGGCACACTTACAGGGATAAAGATTTCAACTATTACGAAGATTTTACACCTCCTATTTGTGGACGATGTGCTGATTTTGACGAAGGCTTGCCTAGCGGAGTGGACCGTGATTGATGGAATTTTGAAAGTTTTTCAAAATGCTACGGGTTACATATTAATGAAGGTAAATCAACTTCCCATGCTGCAGGCTTGGAGGAGGTGGAGTTGTTTCCCTACAAAGATCTCTTTCCGTATGTCTTCGAACCATTGGATTCTGGCTTCAAGTATTTAGGGTATTTTCTTAAACCAAATGGCTACAAATCTATGGATTGGGGCTGGCTCATCAAAAAAATTGAAAAGAGACTTAACCATTGGTATAACCGTTGGCTCTCTTTGGGAAGCTGCCTTGTATTGATTAAAGCAGTGTTGGTCAACCTTCTTGTTTTCTGGATGCCAATGGCTGCTATCCCATCTTCTATTCTAAATAGACTTAGACAATTAATCCTTATATTTTTGTGGTCAGGGAGAAAGGATAAGACACACTATCATATTTGCAATTGGGACAACCTTACAAGACCAAAAAAAGATGGAGGGTGGGGTATAAAGAATTTATAACTCTTTAACAAAGCTCTCGTGGAAAAAACTCTCTAGTGTGGGCTTTCCATAGAGGGAATTTGGAAAAAGGTAATAAGAAAAAAATATTTATCGGTCATCTCTATTCCACTCTGGTTTAGAATGGAATCAAACCTGCAAGTTGACCACTCACCTGTCTAGAGTAAATTATTAAAATCGAAGCTTCTAATTGATCATTGGCTATGTTGGAATACAAGTAATGGTTGCTCAATACAGGTAGTCAGGGATCGAATTATGGGCCTAGGAAACTCCTCCTTTCTGTCGAACTCATTAATGAATTCTTTAAAAATAAATGGACTAACTTTTCTTTTTCAAGCAAGAAACACTTTAGTATTTTCGCCTCCGATGCCATATTGGAAAGACTTCTCTTAGCTGGGCCTAAGCAGAGGCATAGCACTTGAATGGGAAAGGTATAGAAGAGCACAGATGGGTGTAGGAATTCTTCTAAACTTCGAAGAGGACAAGCTCAGATGGTCAGGGGGTGATGGTTCAGACTTCACTACAGTTAAAAATCTTTATAGATCTTTGTCAGAGACCTTGTGGGTTCTAGCCAATGGAGAATGGTATTCAAAACTCTGGAAGTGGCATTTGGATTTGAAATTGAAATGATTTTTTTTGTTGTTGTTAAAAAGGAAAATTCTTACCTGGGACACTCTGGTGGCTCATCGATGGGAAGGGACAAGTATTTGTGTCTTGTGTCGCAGCAATCAGGAGACAGTACACCATCTCTTTGTTACCTTCCCCTTTACTCGGAAGGTTTGGACTTGCTTAGAAGAGACCTTAAATCTCTCATTGAAATGGAAGGGCCATTCGTTTGAATAATTGTTGGAAGATTGATTGTTGTCATTGATGTCAACCCTAGTCTTTGGTTTTGGACCGCATGATTGATGAAGGTATTTGGACATGAAGGACAATGCACATGGATATAAAACACCCATGGATGGATAATATACATCATGTTTTTTCCAGTGGTAGGTCGCACGTCATGTGGATCCTCATGGTTGAGGATAAATGGATTTTTGAATATGACAAAGTGAATTGAAGAAGGAAGTACATGTAGGCCCAAAGATAATTAAAGAAAAGAATTACAAAATAAGAAAGTGTCAGGTCAGCCCTAAGAAAGTGTCAAGTCGGCCCTAATGGTATAAATACATATAATTATACATTCATTTGAAGCACAAGTGGAATTTCATAGGAAATCAAAAGTAAAGAAGGCTGGATTTCAAGGGAGAATGAAGTCTTTTGGTGATGTGTTCTAAGGTATGTTATTTACAGGTCATGTTACCATTTTTGCTATAAATGTTTTTATAGAACCATTCAGATGGTTAAATTGCTATGGTATTGATAAGACATATCAAGGTACCTATGGTAAAATTTTCATCTCTTGATTCACTATAATTATGGAGATACACTCTGTGGAAGATAGGGTTTGTGACTAGTCCTGAAGTTAGTCAATAAACAAGTGTTCTGGGTAAAACAGTCAGACCTTCTTCATAGAGAATCAAAATAAAGTAGGACCAATTGAATTGGAAAGAGTATAGACTTTAATTTCTTGTGTGCTATTTTCATAATCTGATGTTAAATATTGAGCGCGGAGCATTCTCTACAAGTTCTCTCTTATGAATAAACCTGAATTGAACAAGGTCTACCATTCTCTCTATAACTTATTTTTGGGGAGGATTCAAGGAGTGAAACTTGGATAATTTCCAGAGAATACATTGAGTAATATTATCTATAGGATCAGAGTATTCTAAGAATTGAAGAATTGCATAAGTTGAAGAAGTCTTAGGAAGCATTATCAGGTTCTATGTGATGTTTGGTTGATGGTGATAATTTAATGTAAATTTTTATTATCTCTCATATATTCTTGGGTGGAAGGAAGGGGCAAGGATGGAGAGGTCAACCCTCTCTTGATTTGGAGTATTGTATCTTCCTATCATAGGTTTATCCCTCCCTTTATATTTGGAAGTTGTAGCTACCTTTGGAAGTCATTACTTCCATTGACCAACAACTATTGATTATTTCTTATATATTGCGCATGGTGTACTGTGGTGTATTGATGTAAATCTTATACTATTGTTAATTTCTCATTGGATATTATTGAATGGTTTAAGTATAAGTTGATTTTTTTTTTTTTAAATTGTACTTGATGCTGATTCACCCCCCCTCTCAATATCAGCAATTGGTATCAGAGCAGGTTGCCTTTAGAACAATTTAACCATTGGAAGGAAAATCCTGAGCAAAGATGGATGACCATGAGAACATTTCAAATGGGATTCAAAAATTTCATGGAAGAAATTATGAATACTGGAGTGATAGAGTGAAAAAATACCTAATGGCTTTRGGAGTAKACATTTGGTACTCAGTTGTAAATGGCTATGTAATCCCAAATAATGCTCCAACCRATCCAAATGAGAARAAKCTTATGAGTTGTAATTCAAAATCCARACATGTTATTATAGMAGCATTGGCACCAACCATTGCTAGCAAAGTGATGGGCTRCAACACTACTAAAKATTTATGGSACAAACTCAATAGTATCTAYGAAGGTGATCCAAAAGYTAAGTAGGTCAAGCTTCAACGACATAGAGMAGAATTTGAAAATTTGAATATGAATGAAAAGGAASATATTGCAACCTATTTTCTTAGAGTTGATGAAGTTGTTAATGCTATYAGAGGATTCRGTGAAGAGCTCGATGAATCCTTGGTTGTACAAAAAGTGTTGAGATCACTTCTCTTGAAGTATGATGCTAAGGTATCCGCCATTGAAGAAACTAGGGACTTGACCAAAATGACAATGGATGAATAATTACATGGGTCTCCTATAGCATATGAAATGAGAACAAGTACAGAAAGTGACCATCCAAACAATGAAGTAGCCTTTAAAGCCATAAAAAAGACAAAAGACAAGGACAATGAACTTGATGAAGAAATAACAAATTTTGTAAGAAGGTTCCAGAAGGGAAGTGGAAGATACAAAGGTAAGTCTCCTCTCAAATTCTTTAACTATGGTAGAATAGGACATATTGTTGAAAACTGCTACTATAAAAAGAGAAGTCTCAACAATAAAAAGAGCTTCTACTCCAAGGATGATGACATCTCCTCAGATGAGAGTGATGAACAATATAAAGATGGAGGAGAAGTCCTCTTAATAACCCAAGAAACCCAGGATGATGATCACAATAATTCTAAAGAAAAATAAATCATTTGTGAAGAAGATTCAGATGAAGAAACCAACCTTGATTCCTTTTGGGGATACAAAAACAATGCAGAGAGTGAACAAGAAGATGAGAATCTTGAAAAGTTGAAGCATGTTGGAATTGAAATTAGCAAGCTTAGAAACACAAACATAATACTGGAAGGTGAATTGAGTAGTTGTGAAGAAGAGAATTACAAGCTTGAAAAGACTATTAATAGCTTGAAGGAAAAATTAGAAGATTAAGAGAAATTGAAAGAAAAATTAGATCACACAAAAGGGGAGCTACTATTGACAACAAAAAAGTTGAAGAAGTTCAAAAAAAAGAACTGAAAAATTAGATGAGATCCTTAGAAGTCAAAGATCTCCAAATGACAAGATAGCAATAGGATAAAATGACAGTTTGAAGACAGCAAAGCAAGAGAAGGAAGGTGAAAATGATGAAACCAACACTCCAAAACAAGTTGAACAACAAGATAGAAGACTAGAATTCAGAAGGAATGAGACATCAAGAAGATCCTCTCCCATCAGGTATGAAAGAAATCATTATGAAGGACACTACAGAAGAATAGATCATGAACCCAGATGGACCACGCCACAAAGAAGATCACTTACTCGTAGGTATCAAAATTTCTTTCTTGGACATTGTTATACTTGTGGAAATTTTGGACACAAGACAATCAATTGTAGAATCAATGAAAGGAATAACTATGCAAGCTACATGAATGGTGAAAATAGTAGATATGGAAATGTTCATAGACCTGTCAACATAAATTATAATCCATTTGACCCATTAATGGATCAAAATATTGTATGTTACAAGTGCAATAATCTTGGTCACAAAGCACGATATTGCAGAGAGATGAAGGAAGATAATCATGTGCCAAATGTATGCATACCAACTACAATATGGAAAAAGAAAGAAATTCCACATAATGAAAATTGTCGAATAGTATTGGTCGCTAAAGAATGCAAAGAAGAAGACGAATTTTTCATAGACAATGGGTGCTCATATCATATGACTGGAGATCAAAGCAAATTTGTCAGCTTGAAGAAAAAGGGTGGAAATGTTGCATATGGAGATGAATCATCTACCAAAATAATTGGAAAAGGAATTGTAAAGCTTGGAAGTGAAAATGTAAAAGAAGGAAAAGTCCTATTGATTGAAGATCTGAAGCATAGTATTCTCAGTGTCAGCAAAATATGTGATCAAGGATACACTCTTATGTTTGACTCTCGAAAATGTAAAATCAGAGAAAATAACTCAGGAAGATTGGTTGCAACTGCAACAAGAAGACTGAACAACATATACATCCTAGACATGAAGAAGATAGAGAAGATAGAAGCCACACAAAAGGATTCCAAGGAAGAAAAAGTCCCAAAGACCAAAAATAAGGATGAAGTATTATTGAGTGCCACATGTTCAGGGGGAGTAGCACCAAAGAAGAGAGTTACCTTTTGCCATTAAACTCAGGGGGAGAATCCCTACCCTTTTCCATTGATGTCAAAAGGGGAGAGAAATTGGGATCATGATGATAGGGGGAGCATGAGGGTTTCCATCAATGACAAAGGGGGAGATTGTTGGAAGATTGATTGTTGTAATTGATGTCAACCCTAGTCATTGGTTTTGGACCGCAAGATTGATGAAGGCATTTGAACATGAAGGACAATGCACATGCATATACAACACCCATGGATGGATAGTATACATCATGTTGTTTCCGGTGGTAGGTGGCACATCATGTGGATCCTAATGGTTGAGGAGAAATGAATTTTTGAAGATGACAAAGTGAATTGAAGAAGGAAGTACATGTAGGCCCTGAAGATAATTAAAGAAAAGAATTACAAAATAAGAAAGTGTCAGGTCGGCCCTAATGTTAAAAGGAAGAGACATAAATGTTATAAGTGACATAAATGGTATAAATACATATCATTAGACATTCATTTGAAGCACAAGTCGAATTTCAGAGGAAATCAGAAGTAAAGAAGGTCGGATTTCAATGGAGGATGAAGTATTTTGGTAATGTGTTCTAAGGTATGTTATTTACAGGTCATGTTACCATTTTTGCTATAAAAAAATTTCTAGAATGATTCAGATGGTGAAATTGCTATGGTAGTGATAAGACATATCAAGGTACCTGTGGTAAAAGTTTCAGCTCTTGATTCTCTAAAATTATCGATATACACTCTGTGGAAGATAGGGTTTTTGACCAGTCCTGAAGCTAGTCAATAAACAAGTGTTCCGGGTAAAACAGTCATAACTTATTCATAGAGATTTCAAATGAAGTGGGACCAATTGAATTGGAAATATTATAGACTGTAGTTTCTTTTGTACAAGTTTCAGAATCTGATGTTAAATATTGAGCGTGGGGAATTCTGTACAAGTTCGCTCTTCTAAATAAACCAAAATTGAACAAGGTCTACCATTCTCTCTATAACTTATTTTTGGGGAAGATTCAAGGAGTGAAAATTGGAGACATTTCAGAGAACACGTTGAGTAATATTATCTATAGGATCAGAGTATTACAAGAATTGAATAATTTTAGAAGTTGAAGAAGTCTCAAGAAGCATTATCAGGTTCTATGTGATAGTTGGTCGATGGTGATGATTTAATGTAAAGTTTTATTATCTCTCATATATTCTTGGGTGGAAGGAAGGGGCAAGGATGGAGAGGTAAAACCTCTCTAGATATTGGAGGATTGTATCTTCCTGTTGGAGGTTTATCCCTCCCTTTATATTTGGAAGTTGTAGCTACCTTTGGAAGTCATTACTTCCCTTGACCAACAACTATTGATTATTTCTCATATATTGTGCATGGTGTATTGTTGTGTATTGATGTAACTCTTATATTATTGTTCATTTCTCATTGGATATTATTGAATGGTTTAAGTATAATTTGAATTTTTTTTTTAAATTGTACTTGATACTGATTCACCCCCCCTCTCAGTATCAACAAGAATGTCTCTCAGATTTAGAATTTCAGCATCTTCCCTTGATTACCTTACCAGCAGTGGTTTGCTGGAGTCTCTGGATAGAACAAAATAAAATTATATTTAATGATAGCTTCACTCTCCCACTGGTGGTGGAAAAAAAGTCGTTGTTGATCTTTAAGGCGAGTAAGTTGTTTCAGGGCGAAAAAACTTCATTAAAGATAAGAGTTCCTCCGAAGCTTCAGGGGATAGTGGGTTGGTTCGATGGTGTGACTGCGGGAAAAAAAATTTGCAGTGGGGTTGGTGGTGTCATTCAGATTGATCCAAACATTATTATCAAATGGAATTTTAACCTAGGTGGTGGTACAAATAACAGAGCAGAGCTTATCAGAGTGTGGACAACTCTTTTACTGGCAAAATTACACAATATCCATGCGATACAAATTATTGGGGACTCCAAACTGGTGATAGAATGGTGTAAAGGAAGAGGCAGGATCCACAGCCTAGCGCTGGAAGGATGGAAGGATCATATATCAAGGATTCACAACAACTTTGAAAATTTATCATTTATACACTCCTACAGGCAATTTAATAAAACAACCGATGAACTGTCAAAAAGAGCGCTCTTAGACAGTGAGTACATTGATCAGATCATTTTTACATGGTGGATAGACAATGCTCCAGGTATAACACAACTCATCTATGTTTTTTGATCAAGTTTAATCATTGACATAGGTAAAGTCTATTCGCAGGATGGAGGCATATGTGGATTTTCTGGCGCAACATGAGTACAATTTTCTTTTGTTAATGGATCCTTGAAATCAAGAGATTTCTTCATTCTTGTTGTTGTAACTCGGTTGATCACTATCAAGTTGTTAATGCATGCACAAGACCCGTCTATTATGATAACAACTGTTTAAAAAGAGTGAAAGTATCAACAATGTAATTTTTATATTATCTAATATAAGAGAAATTTTCTTTGAAAAAAAAAAAGTTGATCACCAACCTATTTGGAATACACACAATGATCATCACTTATTCTCATGAATCCCAATCCAAGTATCAAACTTTTGATGCCGCATTTTTGGGGATTGATTTAATCCATATAGGGACTTTTTCAACCTTCAAACTAGCTCCTTCTTACCCTTCACTATGAACCCTTCAAGTTATTTCATCTATATTTGTTCTTCTAGGTTCCCTTCTTCTAGGTCCCCATGTAGGAACACTATCTTTACATCCATTTGTCCTAGTTCGAGATCAAATGCAACAACAAGAGACAATAGAAATCCAATTGAAGTCAAGGGTTGGTGAAAGATAATGATGGTCTCTCATGATGTGTTAGTGTGAATGTAAACATGAAAAAAAAAATTGTTTAACTTGGAGGGATGATTCGAGGTACTTTCACAATGAATTTGAATATGGTGTAAAAAGATGAAATGTAGGAAATCGAATTAGCTTTCTGAATTTATAATTTATAATTATATAAATTGTGTATGACTAAGTGAAATTTGATTTTTTTATAACAATGGTATGTTATTTTTCATGTAAAATATAATGCATATGTTCATGTTAGTGCAAGTGTTCAATACCTAAATGATGGAATTTCCTTAAAAAAATTGTAGAATTATAGAGAATGCATTGTTCTTGTGCAGGGTTATCTTTTCAAAATTTGTAATGTTAATTTTATTTTTATTTTTAATTATGAAAGTCAATACAACTTTTAATTTACAAGGCCTTACGTTAGTGCACGATACAAGAGTCTTAACATAATCAAAAAAAAATATTTTTTTAGATTGTAGATCTTGGTATGTACTAGTGAAACATATAACTTATTCTAAATATGCTTAAGGTGATAAAAAGTTATAGTGGGAGTAAAAGATGTATGCATTTTAATATTTTGATATATGTCAAGACTAAAATGTGTTAAAAATAGTAAAATAAATTATTGGTTTTTTAAATTTTACATTTGAAATCTATATAGTTGACTCGATATGTGTGTGTAGTTTCATAGACAATAGATTTGTGTAGCCTATACAAAAATAATTTGAAAAATGGAGATATTGAGAGCCATTCAGAAAAATAGAGGCTTTGATGTATTTGCAGCTACCACAAGGTTTGTCATTCTGAACCTAAATCCAATCCAATCAAATTAGAAAACATGTATGTTAAATTTGTCACTCTTTCCCCCCAAAAATTGAATGGAAAGAATGTGCATTTGTTCGAGAGTGTGCATGCATTCCTAAAAATTTATGCACGCTTTTGTGACTAAATTATTTTTCCCAATGTATATCCTTCACCTCCAAGTGGGAATACTAATGGAACTAGAGGATTTGAGATTTAAGTATGGGTAATAGGGTCCTTGACATGGTAAGAGAAGGAAACCTAGGCCTTAGACCATAGAGGTTGCTTCTAAGTATCAAGGTCCTAGACTAACACCTCGAACCACCGCACTTGATATCTCGAGGGCATCCTTGTCTTCCAAGTAGGGATAGAAGCATAATTTAAATATTTTGAGCAGTAGTTATGAGTATTGAGGCCCTTAACATGGTCATGGGAGGAAACATAGTTATTGGACCCTAAAGTAATGTTTTTGGAATACATGGCTATGAAAAACACCTTGAACAACAACATTAGACCTCTCAAGGTTATATGTTCCTTTGACTAGGGATATGGGTGCCATTAGGGGATTTTTTATACTAGGTACATGATTCTTTGGGCCCTAGACATATTTAAAGGAGGAAACCTGGGAATTACACTATAAAGGAAGCTTCTAAGCATAAAGGTTAAATAAAAACACCTTGACCCACTACACATGACCTCTTAAGCATATCCTTAGCCTTCAAGTGGGGATATTGACAATATTGTTAAGGTTTTAGAACTAGATATGGGTATTAGGGTCCCAAATATTGTTAGGGGGGAAAACCCAGGTCTTAAGCCATAAATGAAGATTATAGGAATTAAGGTCCAAGAAAATCACATGAACTCCAAAGGGGATATTTTTCCTCCAAGTGGAGTTATGTGCACCATCACAATTTCGAAGTACATGTTATGGGTAAAGGGTTCTTAAAAATGGAGTCAGGAAGAAACCTTTGCTTTAGGAGTTTAAGGAAGATCTTATGCATCTAGGGTCAAGAACAACACCTTGAACCCACACACATGACCTCCCAAGTGCATCATTTACCTCTTAGTGGGAATATTGACACCATTAGTGTTTTTGGTGAACTAGGTACCAGTTTGAAGACATTAGGGTTTTTGGAGAAGT
>ML798481.1:291473-302908 GCA_009831015.1 Picea engelmannii | reverse complement strand
TAATGGAATAGGCCTACTATGTAATTAAAATGAAATAATATAATAATAAGGGGTAGTTGGCATAGACCCCTAGGAATAATCATGTGAAAGTATAAATATCATGAGTATCACTATATTGGAGTTGTGTTGGATTGCATTGTCTTCTAGAAAACATGGCTTGTGGAATGATTCCTTCTATAAGCAGTATTTGATGGTGTTACCCTACCTTAAGATTTCTTCTCTATATTCTTGTGTTGTTCATGGTGAATGTTTTAGTATATTTGGAGTTCAAGGTTTTATTTCTGAAGTTTAAGGATATATTATCTCTTATGTCTATTAAGGTTCACTACAGAGAGGAAGCCCATGCCTTAGTGTTGGTGATGCAGGAGCATCGTAAGCAAGCCAACAAAGTAAGCACAAGTGGAGGACAGCTAGATATGCACTAGCGCACATTTTGAATTTAAATGAAGAAGCATTAATGCAGTAGCTAGGAAGACGTATTTCCATTTATGTTTTAAAGATTGTAACACAGATCTTGAGCATTGCTCTCATCTGTGAGACGTGGAGGCATTTAATTGTAATGAATGTAAAGTAGTTGTAGCTTTTAATTCGATTAGATAGCTTAGAGTTGTAGGAGGGAAAACCCATGAAAGACACCCTCGCTTGTATCATTGTATCATTATGTAAACTGTAGAGTGGTAGAGAGCAATAGAGAAGAACAAAGATTGTAGGATTGTATAAGCAGATAGTTTTTTCTATTAACCCATGTATAGGAGCACTGGAATTAATATAAGAATGCTTTGATTCCATTTCATGGTGTTATCTCGGTTACTATTCATATCTGTTTAAATGGTATGTTTACAGTTTTGCTTATATTCTTTGTTATGCATTTGTTTAAATGCTATGTGTGTATGCTATTGATTTCATGTTGAATGGATGAAGCATGTGAGAGGAGGAGTATGAGTTTCAATTGTTTCTCATCTTGAGAATTCCTACAAGGAGTACAGTGAAAGGTCTGCATAGAGTGTGTTGACATAGTTATGAGTTTTATCCCAGAAAAGCTCAGTAGGGATACCGTTGTTCTTATACTAGTGGAAGTGCAGGTATCGCATAGAGTCGTGGAAGGTTTGCTTTGATGAGTATAATTAATTAGACTTTTTCTAACCGAGGGGAAAGGTTGAACAACTATTGTTTCAAGGGAGTGCATAGAGTTGGAAGCAAGATAGCCAGAGGTAATTTGTGGATGTCGCAAAGAGTGCATGTAGGAACCCTTTTGAAGTCTTGGGGTTTCAGCAGAAAAGCTCTGGAAGGGATAGAACCTTTGAAGTGTTCAAAGGAATAACGAGGTCTGAAGTCACCTTGTAGAAGTTAAATTCAAAGGAGAAATACACCAAGGTATTTCAGGAGTCTTTGAAAATTTGAACAGGCGGTTGAAATGCTCATAGTGAAAATCAACGAAGTTTCCTGGACCATTGGATCTTGTAGACCAGCAGAAGGATTAAGGCTGAGGATCATTCAAAATTCAAAAGATCAGGAGGAATAGTGGCCATTGGATCCAGATCAACGAGAGTCATTGATCTTGTGCTCGAGTTTTCCTCGTTTCGGAGTTCGGGGCGTGGAATAAGGTTGTGAATCAGAGTCGAGAGTTGCGAAGTCCTGATTCATGAAGTCCCAATAGAAACAGGATCATCATATCATGGGAAGCTCAAAGTCATTGAGCATGATGAGGATTCATCGTGATTTCGGCTATCGGTGGAGGGTGTTGTTGCATTGAAAATCGTCAATAAGCGAAATTCCGAAGTGTCGAAATATTTGGGCCCCAAATTTTAGACAAAGGACACATCAAGTAAAGTCAAGGGAGGAGTCAAAGGACCTGTTAGCCTTTCGGGGTTTCAGGGATTGATGAAACAGAGAGACTCAAATCAGGGATCATGAAATCATGATACTAGAAACACCCTTTCGGGTGAAGGTTGTGGTCACGTTAGTCGGCCACATGGGTAAGAGTTGGCACTTAGTGCTTAATTGCACAGGCATAACTCCTAAGGACCTGTGGATAAACCTTTATGTGTTGACGATTCCCGTGGGGAGTCAAGGAGTCAATTAGACTCATGGGGAGATTAAGAATGATCATAAGACCAGGAGGTCATGCAGAAGCTATTGAGGTAGGGGTGTTGCACCAGGTGGCATTAGAGCCTATCCTACAATTTTGTTTTCTGTAGAGGGAATACAGAAGGCAAGTTGTGATTCAAATTCTACGTGGAATAGATTGAAACAATGCCACCAAGAAGGAGAGAGAGACCAATACCCGATCCAACCATGGAAAGGGAAATGAGAGAACTATGTGCTCAGTTAGATGCTATGGAGATAGCACAAACATGGACATTTGACGTTGGATATGTCAGTGAAGTCGAAAGCGAAAATGAGGCTAGAACCGAAGAAGAAGTCGCAGCCAAAGATGCTACAGAAGAATGCCTATTTAGAGTTGTTGCAAGAATAGGGGCCAGGGAAAAAATGGATATTACAATGTATGAAGGAAACTTAGATGTTGATGAGCTACTAGATTGGTTTAGAGATCTGTAAAAATACTTCGACTATGAGGATGTCAAGGAAGATAAGAAAGTTAAACATGTTGTCACTAGACTTAAAGGGCATGCAGAACTGTGGTGGGATGAACTGTAGGCAGGCAGGCATTGTAAAGGAAAGCAAAGAATCAAAAGCTGGGATAGAATGGTCACAAATATGAAAGCCAAGTTTATACCCAGAGATTACCAAATTAACCTATTTTGAAGAATGCAGAATTTAAGACTGAAAGAGATGACAGTGAAGGAATACACTGAAGAGTTCTATAGGATAAACATTAGAGAAGATCATCATGAGAGTGATGATAAACAGGTCGCCAGATATATGAATGGTATGAGATATGACATTCAGGATGAGATGAGCATGATGATAATAAGGAATGTAGAATATGCTTATCAAATGGACCTGAAGGCTGAAGAAAAATTGGCCCGAAAGCAAGGTCAGAGAGGCAGAGGTAGAAGTCAAAGGCAAGGCAAGGAAGTTTCCCAAGACAAAGTGCAAAAACCCAATGATGAATAAAAGAAACCTCATACTCGCCCTGAAAGAGGAGGAAGTTCACAGAGAAGACAATACGCCAATCAAAACACTTTTCTGCAAGCAAGAGGAAGAGGAAGAGGCAGAGGAGGTGAGATAAAATGTTTTGTCTGTGGAAAAATCAGACACAAATCCTTTGAATGTTCTGATAGAAAAAGATATGGAGGAGGCAAAGCTCATAGTTCAGAAGTGCAAAGGTGAAATATTGAGGCAGAAGATGTAGAAGGAGAAATATCTTTAATGATGCAGAAAATTCTTTTGAAGCCAGAGGAAGAGATAGAGAATCTAGTCCAGAGAAACAGTTTGTTTAGAACTACTTGCAAGAACAAGGATAGGGTATGCAAGGTGATAGTGGACAGTGGAAGCACAGATAACCTAGTATCCACAGAAATGGTGGAGAAGCTGGAATTAGAGACAGTTGCACATCCAAGCCCATACAAAGTTTCGTGGTTGCAAAAGGGACACCAAGTAACTATCACTAAACAATGTTTAGTTGAATTTAAGATAGGGGGATATAAGGATGAAATTTTATGTGATCCTATTCCCATGGATGTCTATCATATTTTGTTGGGAAGGTCATGGAAATATGACAGAAATGTTGTTCATGATGGGAGAAAGAACGCATACATCTTGGAGAAGAATGGTAGGACACATATGTTGCTACCAATTAAGGACAAGGAGGTGAAAGTGGAATCAAGAAATACTATACTTCTCATGAGTGGGAAGGAACTTCTTAAGGAATTCAAGAAAGAAGAATAAATGTAGTTTTTCATGGTGAGAAAACCCAGAGTCATCTTGACTAGTACCAAGATAGATGATCTACCTAGAGAAATTCAGGAACTGCTGGAGGAGTTCGTTGATATAGTGGTGGATGATTTACCTTGTTCATTGCCACCTATCAGAAGTATAATCCATCACATTGACCTTATACCTGGAGAAAGTTTACCAAACAAAGCAGTGTACATATTGACGCCACAAGAGAATGAAGAAGTCAAGAGGCACATCCAGGATTTGATGGACAAGGGGTTGGTTAGAGAGAGCTTGAGTTCATGCATTGTACCTACAGTGTTAAGCCCAAAGAAATATGGTGGATGGAGAATGTGTACAAACTCGAGGGCTATAAACAAAATCACCATCAGGTATAGATTTCCTTTACCTAGGATGGATGACTTGATGGATTTCTTGAGTGGAGCAAAGTTTTTTTCAAAAATTGATCTGAAAAGAGGATATCATTAGATTAGAATGAGGGAAGGTGATGAATAGAAAAAATCATTCAAGACGAATGAGGGGCTGTATGAATGGCTTGTCATGCCGTTTGGTTTGACGAATAGGCCAAGTACTTTTATGAGATTGATGAACGAAGTCTTGAAGGATTTCATTGGGAAGTTTGTAATTGTGTATATTGATGATATATTGATCTTCAGTAAGACTGAGGAAGAACATTTGAGAGACTTAGCTTTAGTAATGAGGATATTGTAGCAAGAGAAATTGTTGATAAATTTGAAGAAGTCGTCTTTCATGAATAAAGAACTCATTTATTTGGGTTTGTGATCTCTTCGAACGAGTTAAAGATGGATCCTGAGAAGGTAAAAGAAATCAGGGATTGGCCATCGCCAAAGAGTATCTTTGAAGTTAGAATCTTCCATGGATTGGCTAGTTTTTACAGGAATTTCATCCGAAATTTTAGTGGGATATGTGCACCAATGATGGAAACAATCAAGAAAAGACATAAATATTTTCATTGGACAGAGGAAGCAAAGAAAAGTTTCAAGTTTCTAAAAGAGAAAATAATTGGACAACCAGTTCTGGTTCTACCAGATTCCAGTAAAACATTTCAAGTCCGATGTGACACAAGTGGATTTGCGATTGGAGCAGTCTTAAGCCAAGAAAATAGGCCAATTGCATACTTCAGTGAGAAGATGAACAAAACCAAGATGAAGTATTCAATGTATGACAAGGAGTTTTATGCAGTCATACAGGCATTGAAAAAATGGAGACATTACTTGGTTCCGAAAGAGTTTGTCTTGTATAGAGACAACCATGCTTTACAATTCATAAGTTGATAGGAAAAATTGAACCTGAAACAAGAAAAATGGGTCGAATATATGCATAACTTCACTTTTGTTATAAATCACATTTCTGGAACTGCTAACAAAGTTGTTGATGCGTTGAGCATGAAATGTTTGATTTTGGAGGAGTTTCGTGTGAAGACCTTAGGTTTTGATAGCCTTAAGGACATGTACAGAGATGATTCAGATTTCAAAGATGCTTATGAATCATGTGAGAATACTGTCTTAAGAGACAAAATCCAACGGATTGAATATTTAATTCAAGCTGGATTAGTATTCAAGGGAAATCAGTTGTGTATTCTGAAGAGTTCTATGAGAGAGAATCTTCTGAAGGAAAAACATAGTGGGATATTGGTTGGACACTTCGTCCATGACAAAACATTCGTGCAACTGAACAAGCTATATTATTGGCCAGGGATGAGGACAAATGTTAAGAAGTTTTTCAACAAATTCAAGATTTGCCAGCATGCAAAGGGGAAAAGACAGAATACAGGATTGTATCAACCATTGTGAGTACCAGAGAGGTCGTGGGATGAGGTAAGCATGGATTTTGTGTTAGGAATACCAAGGACATAGAGGGGTTGTGATTCCATATTTGTGGTAGTCGATAGATTTTCTAAAATGGCACATTTCATACCATGTCAGAAAACCAGTGATGCAACACACATTACAAATCTGTTTTTCAAAGAAGTTGTTAGACTTCATGGTTTACCAAAGAGTATTGTATCGGATAGGGATACCAAATTTTTTGGTCATTTCTGGAGGACCCTATGGAAGAAGCTAGGAAAAAAATTATCTTTTAGCTTAGCATATCACCCTCAAATGGATGGACAAACTAAGGTAGTAAACCGAATCTTGGGAGACTTGTTGAGGAGTCTGTTAGCTGAACATCACAGTCAGTGGGATCAGATTCTACCACAAGTGGAATTTTCATATAATTACTCAGCCAACAGAAGTACAAGACAAAGCCCATTCTAGATAATGTATGGAATGCAGCTGAGAGGAGTATCTAAGTTGAGGGACTTAGAGAAGAATGAATTTAGAAGTACTGGAGGAGAAAATTTTGCAGCAGAGATGCAAGAGCTCCACAACATGATCAAAGGGCGATTAAAGAATTATAACCAGGAATACAAGCACAAAGAAGATCAAAATAGGAGAGAAATTCAGTTTAAAGTAGGTGATTTGGTTCTTGTGCATCTTAGAAAAGAAAGGTTCCCAAGGGGAACATACAATAATATGAAAATGAAGAAAATTGGACCATGTAAGATTTTGCAAAAGTTTGAGGAAAATGGTTACGAAATTGAATTACCATATGGGGTAGGAATATCACCCATATTCAACATAGTAGATTTGTACCCTTATAGAGCTGATGAAGCAAGGACAGAGGATGATCATAAAAAAATTCAGTGGGTCAAACAGATGCCTGTAGCTGAAAAGCCACATATGCAAAAGATAATTGATCAGAGAGTTGGGAAGAATAGCAGGAGGAAGACATACTTTGAATATTTTGTCAAATGGAAGGCACACCTGATTGAGGATGCTAGTTGGGAAAGAGGAACAGATATCCAAAAACATGGAAAGACGGTGCAAGAGCTCATGAACAAGAGTTCATGAATTTTTCAGCCAGAGGAGTATGATGTAGGAGCATCATAAGCAAGCCAACAAAGCAAGCACAAGTGGAGGACAAATGGATATGCACCAGTGCACATTTTGAAGACATTTTGATTTGAATGAAGAAGCATTAATGTGATAGCTAGGAACACGTATTTGCATTTCTGTTTTAAAGATTGTAACGTGATCTTGAGCGTTGCTCTCACCTTTCAGACATGGAGGCATTTAATTGTAATGAATGTAAAGTAGTTGTAGCTTTTAATTCGATTAGATAGCTTAGATCTGTAGGACGGAAAGCTCGTGAAAGACACCCTCGCTTGTATCATTGTATCATTCTGTAAACTATAGAGTTGTAGAGAGAAATAGAGAAGAATAGAGATTGTAGGATTGTATAAGAAGATAGTTGTTGCTATTAACCCATGTACAAGAGCACTAGAATTAATATAAGAATGATTTGATTCCATTTCATGGTGTTATCTCAGTTACCGTTCATATATGTTTAAATGGTATGTTTACATTTTTGCTTATATTCTCTGTTATGCATTTGTTTCAATGCTATGTGTGTATGCTCTTGTGTAACACCATGTTTCCCCCAGTTTGTAAAAATAACTGGACTGGCCCAGAACTGTGGAAAACTCAGAAATGTGAATATGTGATGTGAATGGACCTTGTGGAAAAGGTCGATGAATGTGAATAAAATTATGAATTTATATTGTAGGACTTCTGAGAGGGGATGTGCTAAAAAAGAGACCACGGTGGCAGTGGAAGGCACCTGGAAAGGTGGCATTAACTTCCACCGAGAATCAATACCATATTTCAACTTCACTGGCCCAGAGAACCAAAAGAGGCATGTTGGCCCCAAATTAAATGTCTCATAGGCTGGTAGATAGATGCCTCCTAAGAAATTAATGAGGGATGGGGAGGAGAACCGCCCATCAGTAGAGCTATCAGGCCTGACCAACAAGAGGGAAATCATGCCACATGCAACCTCGCAAAAGGATAAGTCATGGGGTAGAAGCGATTGGGGGGCAGACACGAGGGGAGCAAGAGAACTCTGGCGATATGCAGAGTGGGTGATAGCAGAGAGGAAGGAGAGTAACCTTCGCTTCTGGTCACTAGAAAATAGAGACACGGTCTCACAACATCGTGGTCTCAGCTCGGGGGTGGCTAGTGGTAAATCTGTTGGGAGTCGTTGAGCCTACAGTTGGGTGGAAATGAGCACCCCTCTCAGCATTTGCATAACCCCTAGTGTTACTTTCTGATAAGTGTTTTTCCTTTGACATCTTGAAATATATGTATGATGACATTTATGATCATAAGCTGTGAAATTGTGAATGACTTCATTATAAGAATGTTTGTATGGTATCTTGATCAGTACTGGTAGTTATATGTTTATATGGAAAGACTACGTGTGGCTTATTCTCTCTTAAATTGTTATTTATATGCATGCTGATCTAATTCAGACTTCACGCCTCATTCTCGGGAGAGAGATACCCTTATCTGCCTTATATAGTACCCTGGGCAAACCTCCCCATAGAGATACCCTCCTTGAAAACATCATCAAGAACCTAGAAGGAGGACGTGAAGATGAAAGGCCTTAAGAAATCCCCGATAAGTATTGAATCGATGGACGAGATCCCGTCGAGGGATCTGTGGTCACTCATGATCGTCAGATAAGAAGAAGAAGCTGGAAAGATAAGTACCTTAACCTTGATAGGTGTTGATCGACGGACGAGATCCCATCGTGAAATCTGTGATCACTCATGACCGTTAGATTTGGTAGGAGAAAGTAGGATGTTAAATGACTTACCACTTGGTTTCTCTGTGTCTTTGTGGGTAGCAAAGAGATCGGGATCGTAGATCCCCAGGGTCCATGAGAACATCCGGACCGTTGATTGTTCCACGTCCAGGAATTCATGGGAGAATGCACAAGTTAGGAACCTGTCTGAGTCGTCAGATCTCGGCTGGAAAATCCGACAACCATTGGATCTGTCAGGAGATACCCAAGAGTTAAATCCCCAATGAATAGCGGCAAAAACCCCGTAATAGATCTGGACCGTCCGAGTAATGGAGGCTACGTGTCAAGAGATTTTCCACTTCGGGAAAGCGAGAGTCGAGAACTCGGGAGTTCTAGTGACGAGAGATCAGGATGTTCCATGGTGGAAACCCCGAAGCAGTTGTAGACCGTCCATTTAAGGAGGCCATGTGTCATGAGATTTCCCATTTCGGGAAATCGAGAATCGCAAACTCAGGAGTTTTGGTGATGAGAGATCAGGACTTTCCATGGTGCAAACCCCAAGACAGATATGGACCATCCAATTTAAGGAGGCCACGTGTCATGAGATTTCCCATTTCGGAAAATCAGGAATCGTGAACTAGAGAGTCCTGGTGATGATAGATTGGGACTTTCCATGGTGGAAACCCCGAGACAGATCTGGACCACCAGATTTAAGGAGGCCACATGTCGTGAGATTTTTTATTTTGGGAAATTGGGAATCGCGAACTCGGGAGTCCTGGTGATGAGATATCGGGACTTTCCATGGTGGAAACCTTGAGACAGATCTGGATTGTCTGATTTAAGGAGGCCACATGTCGTGAGATTTCCAATTTTGGGAAATCGAGAATCACGAACTCGGGAGTTCTGGTGATGAGAGATTGGGACTTTCCATGGTGGAAACCCCGAGATAGATCTGGACCGTTTGATTTAAGGAGGCTATGTGCTGAGAGATTAACCACATTGGGAAATCAGAGATCGAGGATTCGGGAGTCCTGTGGTCAAGAGTTCAAACTCTTGTGATGATAAGTCCCATTAAATGGACGATATTCTTTTGGAGGATCTCAAGGTCTATAACGACTGACAGATGTGAGGAAGAGATGTCAACTTTAAGCTAGGGCGCAAATGCACCTTAGGGTAAGTGGTGAGTAGATCTGGATGACCAGAGTCCACCCACTCAGATCTACAGATGAGGCTTCATTCCGGAGCCCCCTTGTTGTTCTACCTCTAGCGGTGAGTGGGGGGTTTGGAATCGAATGCGCAACTCTTGAACGGTCAGGATTAATTCACCTCGATCAACGGTGCTCAAGCGATTTCTAGACTCCCCTTGCCATTCTGCCTATAATGGGGGGGGGGTCCAAAATGGTGTGGCGTGTGAAGTGGGACCCATCTCCTATCACGTCACCCATTGTGTCGTCTTTCCCCTCTCGCCACCTGTACTCCACTCAACCGTGTGACAGGACCGTTCCTAACGACCATTTGCCAACCCTATAGGGATTCATCCCTATTGGCCAGTTACCAACCCTGCCGGGGTTTGGCGGTTGCAGAGTCGAATGATTCGACATCCCCATAGAGTCGAGGCGAGAAATACAAAGAGGCACCACAAATTATTTGACCTGTGATCACAGCCCGTGATCACATGGGAGTGGAGAGAGAGAAAGAGCCAGCTCGTACTAGGCCTTCGCAGAGGATTCGGAGGCTCTGATTCTGCAGAAATCAATGAAAATTTAATTATGGTAGTGGGTATGTGACAAAGTGGTATCAGATCATGGTGATAACACTCGGCCTGATAGGTCTCATGAACGAGTTGCGCATAAGCTCTGTTCGAAGCACTCCTATGAGGAGTAACCCCCCAACTTAACTCTCTTATCCAGGATCAAAACATGGAAACGAGAACCCGACTGTGTATGCATGTGAAATAGTCATGAATTTATGTGCAAGTTCTAAAATGTATCTAACTCTTGACTAATAACCAGCGTTTGTCTTTTCACCCAAGCAGACGATCAGCCACGGGAATTTATAGACACAGACAATGGTGACCCACCAAGAGGTGGGAGAAGGCTCCCACAATAGAGATGAAGAGTCTGACAAAAGAAGAGCAATAGGAACCCCTCCAGATCTAGCCGAGACTGTGAGGAGTCTCATGGTTGAATTGCAAAGCTGCAAGGCCAATAATGAAAGGATGATGAAAGAACAAGAAAAGAAAACTGAAATTAATGTAGTTTTACTGTAGATCTTATTCGACCTACAGCAATAAATGCAACATGAACCCAAGATGCAGAAACATGGTCATATCAGTGGCCATACTAAGAGGAGCACCTCCAGGAAGGTCCACCCCAAAGGTAAAGGATCAGTGCTAGATGATTCCTCTAAGAAGGAAGCTGGTGATTTAGAAGGCTCTTCCAGCAACAGGACCAGTTCCTATTCTCGAAGAAAACAGAAGAAGCAAAAGACTTCCAACGGTCATAAATTTGAGGAATTTAGAAAGGCCAAACCTCCCTCCTTTGACGGTGAGATAAAGAAGGGAGAGGAAGCTAAGGCCTGGCTACTTGGACTAAAGAAATATTTCAGAGTCCATGATTTTTCAGAGAATTTGAAGGCCCGAGTGGCCACTTGCAATATGAACGTGTTGACGGGCGAAACTGACCGTCCGTCAACTGGGAGAGTGGAACCGGTCCGGGGTTGTCTAAATAACCCAAGCCGTTTAGTATGGACCACCCTGACGAGTTTAACGGCTCCGTTGGACGCCCTAAGGTCTCGTAAGGAAACCAAAGAGAAAGTGATTTGAGTTAAATAATCTAAACTAAGGAAACTAGAAACTAATAAAACAAACTACAATAAACTAACTAACTAAATAAAAGAAATCAAACTAAATTAGAGGAAACTAG
>ML798481.1:257827-277638 GCA_009831015.1 Picea engelmannii | reverse complement strand
GGACATCGTTTACTTTATAGCTTTTGGACCACTTTTCTCCCTTAACAGGCAGACCAGTTGCAAGGCTGAGAGAGTGTTCGGTGACTTCGAGCTGGAGGTCTCCGACTTTGGCTCGACAACCGTCAAATGACAGTGCGAATTGCCGAGCAACAGAGATATTAAAACCATCGAACTTCCGTATAAACGAAAGACACCCGAATTCTTCGAGGTCGGCGTATGCACCATCGAATGTTAACAGCGCTTGGATGCCATTAGGTTCGGCCCTCACAACAGGAGCCATAACCCCTAGTCATGGTAGGTCTCACACCAAATGCACTGCACAGAGTGAATTACGATAGGGTTTGCATAGTTTGAATGCTGGATGAGACCGGAAACAGCTCCAGGCGTGCGAAGGTGGTGGGATTACCATCACCACGTATTACATTAATGAGCCTGTTCGATGCTGTTTAAAACCATAATCATTAAAACAAATGTATCGACCAGCGAGTTGGTGAATCACTAGTTCTACGTGCCATTTATCCAGGTCAGAACCAACACATCATATGATATCAACGCGCCAAGTGTTAAGTCTAAAACCAACACAGTACCAGCATTAAATACCGATTTAACGTGTCAATTCCACCGTTTATTCAATCGCTTAATCATAGGGTTTAGTGATAACATACAGCTCAGGGTTATATCATTCATCGTATAATCCAATCTTTGCAAACATAGTATGCAAAGTATAAATTTGAATAATCGAATATGATTAACTCATGTGCCTTGAAACCATTGCTATCATACCTTGTGAACTTGCCAGTGTATTCGGCGCATATCATATATGTTTGTATTCCAAAGTCTTAGAGCCATGCAATAAATTTTGTTCATATAATAATAAAGTGATAGTTCAAAGCAAGGATCAAAACAATATGACCAGATCCATTATAATTTTCATAAGATCATAACAAAACCAGTGACTCTTATGCCCAAATGTTTAACAATGAAATATATCCAAATGCGCAATCAAGGTAAGATAATGATCAAGAACATAAGCCTGATAAAACCTTTAGCAATCATACGCTAAACCAGTGATCAAGTATCAACCAACAAATCAACCAAAGATGACGACAGTCTAATCAACGAAAGAGGTGTTTTCACACTTGCAGTTGTGAAAACTGAGTCGAAATTGAATTGTAATGGTTGCAAAAAAAAGACGAATGTCTATTAGCACAATGCGACAATGACTTGTCGTAATACGACAAGGGGTGTAGGCATATTTTTGAGAGCAATCAAAAAAAAAATTGTTGGCTGCCAACAGAACGGAAAAGATTCCATCTGGTGGGAAGATCTTAAGAATATGAAAGGGGTCCGCGAGGAGGACCTGTCTTGGAAACAGTTTGAGAAGTACTTCCGGAAGAAGTATTTGTCGGAAAAATATTTCGACGAGAAGGCTAAAGAGTTTTATGAACTCAAACTGGGGCAACTCACTACAGAGGAATATGTCAACAAATTCCTCGACTTATTGAGATATGTACCCTACATCAAGGCAGAGAAGGCGGAGATGCAACGCTTCATCAGTGGGCTACCCAAGGAATACCGGAACCGAATTGTATTTGACGATCCAAAGACCTTAGAAGACACTATTCGAAAGGAAACATGTTGTCATGAACAATATGGACATCAGGCAGAGTCTCGTGAAAACTAGAAACAAAAGAGTGGTTCGAGATTTCAGAAAAAGGGGATCAAATCCTCAGGATTTAAGAGCTACAAGAAGAACCCTAGAATGAACTTTCCAGCCTTGAGTGTACTCCAGCAGAAATTTCCCTCATCAAATGGAAATAAAACTTCTGGACCTATACCAGTGAAGACTTATAACCCAAAGAGAAAACCTCTTAAATGTTGGGGTTGCAGAGAAGAGCATCTCCCGAGAGATTGTCCACGCCGACAACAGAACAGTCGAAAAGTTTATAACATTCAGGAAGCTACCACAGTCAATGATGTGGTAGGGAGTGTGCCGCAGATTTATGCAGCCTTGGATAATAACCAAGATGACCACCAAGCTTCAATGGTGGAAATAGAAGGTATGATTTTCAACCATCTGGTGTCTGTTTTGATTGACCTTGGTTCAAATTTGAGTTATGTAGCCCCTAGAGCTGTTGATAAGTGTAAGCTACAGCCATGAAAACAAACCAAGCCATGGTTGGTATAATTAGCCACTAGCACCAAAAGAAGGGTAGTAGAGGTCATACCATCCTGCCAATTAATGTTGGGTGAATTCCCCACCCAAGCAACCCTTGACGTATTACCCCTGGGATCATATGATCTATTGATTGGTATGGACTGGCTAGCCGCCCATAAAGCCAGACTGGAGTGTTACCATAAAACTGTAGAATCTGTGAGCAAAGAAGGAAAAAGGATAACCCTCCAAGAGATCCAAAAACTGGTCTCGGTGAGGCAAATATCAGCCCTGCAAATGAGAAAGTATTGTCAAAAAGGGTGTCCCCTATATGAAATATAGGTGTTGAAAACAATCGAGGGTGATAAACCAAGCCCTGATGATCACCCTATCCTGAGAGAATATAGAGATGTGTTTCCGGAAGAGGTACCAGGTGTTATAACCCTAAATTGCACCATACATGCTTACCTGGCATCAAGCCAACTCATATCCCTTCATTGCCAAAACATCTGCTGAACAACCTCTTTGGAAATCCTCTTGGGTCAAGGCTCACGCGCCCTAACCCATTACTGCGCGTGTGTACACGCTGGCAGGCCCACTACAGCCCGCATGTACCTAAAAAAACACAAAAATAGGAAAGTTGTCGATGGTAAAAAAAGCTATGGGTTAGTTAACTGAAACTCCCGGCCATGCATGGCCGAGAGTTCATCCAAAACCCTAGCTCCTTCTAGCCTATAAAAGAAGGGGCAGGGGTACTATTTGGAGGAGGAAAATTATAGCGAAGAAAATCTGCCCATTTGTCGAATCCATTGTCCCAACCCTTTAGCCTTTTCTCAAGCCTAAGGAGAATTAACGCAAAACAGTTGGAGGACAAAAGAAGAGGAGGAACCCAGGATCAGGATCAAGGAGCGGTGGCCGGTCTCGGCTTTGATTGTAAGTTGATTCATTTTGAAAATAATAAAAGAATACTTTTCCCGTCCCAATGCATGAGTTATCTATGATTTGTTTAATTTATGCTTAATTTTTAACCCTCAAGTAGAAAAGTAGCATGCATGCATAGTGGTTTTTCTTGATTGCAGGATTATCTTTGGAAGGAGCAAAGCAAGAAAGCGGGCAAGCGCAATGGAGGATCTACACCAAACATCAGTAAAAAGGCTAGTAGTTCCTTTCCATACATGTATTGTGAAAGAGGGGTTTAAGTTTTGGGTGGTAGGATAAAAAGTATTTTCTTTATGGTTAAAATCTGCATGCAAGTCTGACCCTAGTTTGCTAGTCCGTAGGGTATTTTTCCCAACAACAGAATTGGCGACCATACTGGGGATATACTCTTTAGGGTTTTCGAATTTAATAGAGTTTGTGGGTAGTTTAAAAGATTAGATTTTCTGTCTTTCTTTGTCTGTCTATATTCTATTAGGTCTGGGCTAGCAGGGAGCCTAGTTATTTATACTAGTTTGACCTTGACTGTTGCTTGACGGTAATTATCGGGACACACAGAGGTACATGCCGCCTACAATAGGCCTACACGCGTGTACCCACACCCTAAAATCACAGACCACATGTGAACGCTAGCTGTAGAGGTTTCAGTAGCGTGTAGGAGCTCAGTGAACTTAAGAGGCAATCCTCCTCTTCCCTGTCAGATTATACATTCTCAGGGGGTTTTCTGGATCCTGTCTGAGTCTTGCTGGTTCACAGTCTTGTCTCAGTTTGACATTTTGTATTTTGTTATTCCTTGCAAATACTTTTTCTTTTCTGTTAGAAGAAGCATCCAAGCCTTCAAGGGACCCTGGTTGTCAATACCAGAGGCCTCTGCTGGGTCTGGGCTGCCTGTTTTTATTTCTTGTCTTAGAATTTACACATACACGCGGCCTGTACAAGGTCAGACCGCGTGTACACGCATCCTGTTTTGGCTCAGCACACGTTCGCACGCGTGTTGTTTCAGTGACAGTAGCATGCTTGACAGGCTGCTTTTCAATCAGGGTGGGGCAGTCATCCCCTCCTTTGGTGAGAAGTGTTCATCTCAGGTGTTAGAGTCTAGGATTGAATAGTCAGTAGGTTAGGGCCTCTTACCCTTAGCCTGTTTTTTCTTAGTTGCTAGTTGATAGGAAAGATAAAAAGAAAATATTTTTTTTTATGGTTTTTAGACAAGCGTAAGAGTCTTTGCTTTCTTGATTTCCATTGTGTGTCTTTGCTCTGATTCTTTTTTATCTGCGCTTTAAGCCAGAATTTTGTTTTTTCTTGGTTTTAGGCTTGTCGATATTTTCCCTTTGTTGCTTGTTTAGCACGTAAATAAATAAATAAAAGGAAAAAAAAAATTCTTTTCATTTTCTTCTTTGTTTGAAGTTTGTGTTTCTGCATCAATAGATAGGAAGAAGTATTTTTGTTCATAAGTTTTTGCAGTGCATTTAGAGCATAAGTAGCTCGTAGTCGAGTGAAATTCCTTTATGTTTGCTGCATGAAATCTTAGAAAAAATGAAAAGAAAAAGAAATATTTCTTTGTGAAAAGTTGTTGATTTTTGCATTTAGTAAAAGTCTTTTGTTTCCAGCTCTTTTCATTCGTTTTTGCTTTGAGTCTTTACACATCATCAGTTTCACCTTCATACCCCGTGACATAAAAAATCCAATAAAAGCAACGCTAATCTAAAATCTATTAGACTTTTTGTTTGTAGGGTTCACAAACTAGTTCAGGACTAGGGCCTTTGATTAGGTTGGAGAGGAAACTCTCCAAGGCCATTCAAAACCAAACATTGGAGTCTGTGATAGGGAGTGTAGAAGTCCAGTTTTGTGGAAGTTATCCGGGACCCCCCTCTAACACAGGGGATAAACATGAGGTCACATGAGGAAAGGTAGCGGAGATAACCCCTCCAAAGCCGGACCAAGCGTAGTGGAGAACACATATCGAGGACTTGTTTTGGGATTCCGTCATTTGCATTTGCCACGAGGCTTCGTGGGTCTCGAATCTATTCAAGATCCTCAGTTGTCTTCTGGACCATTTTCTCTCGATACCCTTGACAGGTTTTGGTATTGATACCCTGCTCATTTTGGTCTACCCGACTTTCGATTGTACCCGCCTGGTGACTGTTCACGTGCTGGCAAACTAGTTGCCAATATTTTTAGGGACATACACAGGTGACCGCGGTGGTATACCATGGTACCTGGGACAGACATCGGGCCACACTTTGTAGATTATACCCGAAGGGTGCTTCCGTGTTCGAGTTGCACTTGCACCGGTAAGTTGCTCTAGTGTTGGTTGTTGTAACTATTCTTCCAACTAGTTTAGTGTTTGCTTGTCTTGTCTCTTAGGGGCTTCTTTTTTAGTGTGTGTTACTGTTTGAACGTGTAGAATAACTTAGCGTGTCTTGGATCTTCTCACACAGTGGAGGATCCCGAGCTCCGGTCACAAAGCCTTCAGGGCCTTCCATCGGTTATACTGGAGCCACCCCCACCACCATTGAGGCGGAAGATAGACCAACAAGGGTCTTTCGAAGCAACCGGGTTACAAACCATTGTGCCCGAACAACTCCCGGAGGAATCAACCACCAATATTGGCTCGGTTGAAACCCCAATCACTGATACTTGGCCACAAGTTATTGTACCAATCCAATTTTACGAACGCCTGTCAGTGCCTCACACAGCTATGGAAACAAACGTCGTTACTTCCTCTGGGAATTCTTCCATTCCCACCACCGTTGCTACCACAGAAGAAGCATCTCCTAACTTGTCATCATCGGTCCGAGCCACCATGGTCTCAGCCAAAACTACATCACACAGTGGACCGATCCCATCTATTGTAGCGGCCACAACTCCCTTCACACCTAGTGCGATAGGCCCTCCGTTCTCATACGATATGCCTAGTTCGGGCACAAGTCCTGCACTCACTCACTCCACTTTACAGACTTTGGGTATGGGGGCAGGGAGCTCTAACGCTCCTCTGCAAGGTCAACTTGGGGGCAAACCCGTCCCTTTTATTACTTTTCCTTACACTAGAGGTCATATCTCTCCTTTGTCCCCTTCGCTTAGTGGTCTGCATTAGCAGTCCGCCGGGTAGCCTGCACACACTAGTTTATTTGGAGTCGGGAGTCAAAGAACACCTGCGCACACTATGCCAGTAGGTTCATCATCGTTTGTTTAGAACGAGATGTTTGGTAACAACACTTTCGCATCCACTGCTTTCCCATCTGGGGGCACTCCCATTTTTGGACAGTCTACTCCGACGCAGGGTACTATTCCTACGTCGGGGGCACATATAGCAGGACCTTGGAACTCAGGACAAGGATCCGTTCCCTCCTCTAGAATGTCGTTCTGGGGTAATTCTTTCCACAGTCAATGGAACCCTGGATAGACTTCTATGCCTCTCCTGTCAGGACCGGCATGGGGTAATCCTTCCCAAAGTCCCTCAAACACGATGCATGCCCAACATCCGATGTCCTTTATGGGGAATCAGCCAATGATGTCTCCACAGATGCAAAATCCTTACGCTGGTCAGGGCCATCATTTCTACCAGAATCCGGGCCAGTAGCCAAACTTTTCCTGGCAAACTAGTGCCAGTCAAACTCTAGGACCCTTTTTTCCAGGCTATCAGCAGCGACCCAAACTACCATTCCTAGCGATGTTACACTTGCCAGATTTGACAAGGTTGTTAAATGATCCTATTTGTCACAATCCACATTGGCCTCCTATACCAACGAAGTTGCCTTCGGACATTCCAAAATTCGAGGCCAAGCCTAACGAAGATCCAGGTGATCATGTGACTACCTTCCATCTTTGGTGTTCATCTAACTCATTGAAAGATGACTCTGTATAGCTGCGATTGTTTCAATACACTCTTATCAGGAGTGTCGCAAAATGGTACATCGAGCTCGATCGCTCAAGATACTCTTCCTTTGGTGAACTGGCGATGGCCTTCTTTAACCATTTCCAGTTACCTATGAGATATGACGCTGGCACAGAGTTGCTTTCCAATTTCGAACAGACAACAACGAACCATATCTCTGATCATATCCGAGAGTGGAGACGCCAAAAGAGTCTAATTAAAGTACCAGTCCCACCAGCATTCCTACTTGAGTGGTTCCTTAAGTCTCTGGTCCCACAATTATCCAAAGACATTGCAACTTCTGGGGTTTTCTCCGAGGAGGATGCCATCATGAGGGTTCAACAGTTTGAGCTTATCTATTCTCAGTCTGGTTTATTATACAACATCCTGTCGGATGCACCACGATAGATACTGGATAAAACTAGATGGAGAGCTGGATCACATCCTGATGGTATTGTTGGTTCAGCCCAAACCAAGCCCGCTGAGAAATTGACAAAACAATTGCAACAATTATCTATACAACACTCAGCGTCCAGCCAAACTACTGCTTTCGCTGCTCCTCCTACCAAAATGTCGGAAGTACACTCCGTGCAGTCGACTAACCCAAAGGCCACCCAACAACCTGAAGGGAAGAAAAAACAGTGAAAGAAGGGTAAGGGGGAGAAAAAAACCACTAATAATGTTGGAGAGGGCACCACGGAAAAACGGAAGGCGAGGTATCCATGCAACTTGTGTGCGGAAGACCACCCGACCCATCTTTGTCCTCGACTTGCAGAGGCCCAAAATTTTGTCACACAGCAACAACAAGCTGTGTTGAATAATCCCTTTCAGCATGGGAAAAATTTAACTCAAGCCTCTACAAGTGTAGAAGGGGGCAGCCAAGAAACCTACCCTCCTCCAAACAATCCCTCATCCGCGAACGTATATATGGTTAGGGGTGATGCTTTAATAATGACTAGAGCGCATGACTATACTAAACCAAGCACCTCTAAGAAGGGTAAAGAAGCCGAAATCCCATCTCTTCCTCTATAGATCAAGAAGATGTTGGGAGAACCGATGACATGCATTCCAAAGGGTGCATTTAAGAAAGCTTCTCACAACCCAAATGCAAGGGCTGCCCAGAATTACTCTGTGGTGGAAGATTTATCACAAACCCCTTGTGCGATGTCTGCTTTGGAAGTCCTCCAAAGCTGCCCAGCTCAGAGGAAAGCCTTGCTAACTTCTTTACGCTCTACTGAGAGTTGTAACCCGGGTACCATCATGTTAGATATGACCAACTTAAAACCTCGTCTGCCTTACCACGTCGCGTTTCAGATAGTAGTGGCTCATCCCACGAAAACTTTTACACGCAATATCTTTCGAACAGTGGTCGACGAGGGCACCTCGACATGCATTATGTCGTTAACATGTTGGAAGGTCATTGGCCAGCCCACTTTGTCTCCATCACCTACTGTCCTCACTGTGTTTGACAGTCGTTCTTTCTGACCGCACGACATCATTCCTTCTTTCCCTGTGCAGTTAGGAGGGAAGACTATGTGTGTCAAAGTAGAGGTAGTCGATGCTCCCCTTGACTATAATCTCTTGTTAGGATGGAGTTGGACTTATGCTATGCAAGCTATGGTTGTTACAGTTTTACGAGTCTTGTTGTTTCCACACAAAGGTCGGATAGTGACCATTGATCAATTGTCCTTCTCTAGACTTGACCCAGTGTTGGGGGCATCCACGGTTCCCATGATTGATAATCCTCAACCCGGTGTCGTTAACGTAGGAGTTGGTTTGTGCCCATCCTTTATGGGTACCTTCGATTACCCACCTCCTCATGACGATGTCAAGTTTATATCGAATCACCATAAGGTTGAGATTTTTCAAGTTTCGTCGTTCCGCACGACTTACTTTGAGGATCCATGGATTCTTCCTTCCCCATCAGCCACGATGGATGAGAAAGGGCACTCCGACATGTCCATGCCCTTGTTAGCCGCTGAAGTAGTGTACTCTTTAGTCCAGCAAGCTTCAGCTAACCCTGATCCGACTCCCGCACAAGAGTTGGATCCACTTCTAGAGCCTATCTGGGCTCAGGGTTCTCTTGCCAACACTGATTCGTTAGACTTAGTCTTGCCTTATGATGAAGCAGTAATTGAATAATGACTAGTCCAGACAAACCTTGGGAAGATCTTCATCACAGATCATATTTCCTCCCAGAGTTAAGCTGAATTGAGGCAGGAGAATTCACTATCACCATGACGGGAGATCAACCATGTCCTATTAATCTCTTAGCTACACAAGAAATTTATGCTGAGGGAAATATGGCGACTATCACTACAACTATACCTATCAACATCTCCCGAAACCCTATCATCATGGAGAATGTTTTCGTCAGAGTGGATTGCTCCCCCAAAGAGATTCAAATTTATATGGATCTTTTCAGAGAATTCTGCGACATTTTTTCCTGGTCTTATGAGGAAATGCCAGGTATCAATCCGAAAATAGTTGAACACGAAATCACAACGTATCCTGATGCTAAGCCTGCTTGACAAAAACTTTGTCCAGTCAATCCTAAGAAAGCAACAGCCATCAATATTGAGGTTGAGAAATTGGTCAAGGAAGGTTTCATTTATCCTATTCATTTGACTCAATGGGTGTGAAACCCCATGCCAGTCAATAAAAAACAAGGCACGATTCGTGTATGTACCGATTTCCATGATTTGAACAAGGCATGTCCAAAAGATAATTTTCCAACCCCATTCATTGACCAGATCATTGATGAATGTGACGGTTGTGAAGCCTTTTCGTTCATGGATGGTTTTTCGGGATATAATCAAATCCAAATCAAACCTGAAGACCATCACAAAAAGGCATTCATTTGTCCATCGGGTACATTTGCCTATCGTAAGATGCCTTTTGGCTTTAAGAATGCTAGAGCCACTTTCCAGTGGGCCATGTCTTTTGCATTTCATGACCTCAAACATATAGTCGAGGCCTATCTAGATGATTTAGCATCACGCTCTCGCAAGCAAAAGGATCATCCTATGCATCTCAGACTAATCTTCGAACGTTGTCGCTACTTCAGGATTCGCTTGAATCCCAACAAGTGCAGAGTTTGCGTCCCGTCAGGACGTTTGTTAGGTTTCATCATATCAACAATAGGGATCATGGTCGATCCTCTTAAGGTAGAGGCAATAATCTAGTTGCCCCCCCTATGCACAATATTACAACTTCAAAGTCTTCAAGGCAAGGCAAACTTCTTACGACACTTCATCGCCAACTATGCCGAAATCACCAAGGGATTTATGCGTTTACTGAAGAAAGATGTTCCTTTTTTTTGGGACGAGACCTCTCAACGCTCTTTCGATGCATTAAAACACACCCTCACAACTGCACCTCTGCTATGGCCACCTAATTATAACAAAGATTTCTTATTATATCTGGCTGCCGCAGAGTCAACCATAGGCATGGTTTTAGTTCAGGAGGATGATTCGTTTTCAGAATACGTGATCTAATACCTGAGTTGAGGCCTCGTAGGACCGAAACTTAATTATTCTCATCTCAAAAAAATTGCATTGGCAGCAGTTCATGATGTTCAACGGTTCCATCACTATGTTCTGTTTCGCAAGACCACCGTCGTTGTTGTCGTGAATCCATTCCAGTACATGTTGACATGATGTGTTATAGGAAGAAAAATTAGTAGATGGATGGTAATCCTCCAAGAATTTGACTTAGACTTCGTTTCAGCAAAGTCCAAGAAGTCATTGGTCTTCGCAGAACTTATTTCAAAGCTTCCGGTTGAGTCAGGTGACGTTGTGCCTGAGGAATCGCCTATCCGAGGGGATATGTTTTTGATTGAATCTTCAGACCCATGGTATGGAGATATACTGATCTATCTCCAGACTTTGAAGTGCCCCACCTCTACTTCTCGTGACGAGCATCAGGAGATACGCCACCAGGCTAAGAATTATCTCATACTCGATGATACATTGTATCGGAGAGGTGTAGATTGCATATTGCGTCGATGTCTCACTCATGAGGAGGTCGTCATAATTCTCAATGATTGTCATATAGGAGCTTGTGGCAGTCACTTATCTAGGTTGGCAACAGCCCAAAATATTTTACGAGCAGGTTAATTCTGGCCCACAATTATCAAAGATTGTATAGAGTCGGTCAAGAAGTGCCATCCGTGCCAAATCTTCTCTCAGAAGATGAGGGCACATCCATCTCCCATGTTTCCTGTCATCACAGTTGGTCCCTTCACTAAGTGGGGGATTGATTACACTACATGCAAGCCCCCATCAGTAAGGGGGCACCATTATATCATCGTAGCTATCGACTACTTCACTAAGTGGGTCGAAGCTATGCCAATGTTTAAAGATGATGGAGAGACTGCAGCTCTCTTCTTATTCAACCAGATTATAGCACGGTTCGGCGTCCCGAGAGAGATTTTCACTGACCATGGAAGTCACTTTCAGAACCAAATGATGTCTGAATTAACATCAAATCTTGGGTTACAGAAAGAACATTCCTCGCCTTACTATCCCCAAGCCAATGGGCAGGTGGAAGCTGTAAACAAAACTCTTAAGACTATTCTACAGCAAACTATCAACTCAGCTAAGTCAAATTGGCATTTGATGTTATACTTGGCATTATGGGCTTACCGAACCTCAATTAAGACTACAACCGGTTTCTCACCTTTCCAACTCATTTATGGGCTGGAGGCAGTCTTGCCCATTGAATGTCAAATCCCATCTCTAAAATTGGCAGTACAGTTATTGCCAAACACTTCTCCACTTGAAGAATGGTTAGTACACCTTGAGAATCTTGATGAGAAGCGTCGCGATGCAGCCCTGGCCAATGAGGCTCATAAACATAAGGTTAAGTGTCAATATGATGGGTCCGTTCGTCCTCGAATTTTTTCTGAGGGCGACCTTGTCCTGGTCTATGACCAAGATAAGGACCCCCTGGGGGCAAGAAAGTTTAAACCCATGTGGTTCAAACCCTTCATTATTAAAGAGGTATTAAAAAAGGGCACTTATCATTTGGTTGATTTTGAAGGGAACTCTTTGGCAGAGCCTAGAAATGGGCTCTACCTCAAGAAGTATTACTCATAGACAGGTCACTGTGGGTAACTTTTAGTAACATATGTATAGTCTTTGTACTATTACTTTTTTACATTTCTTTTAAAAAAGTGTTATGGACGTGTCATTGATGTTATCTTTCGTCAATATGGCAGATGTCAAGAGAGTCTGAGGTGTTTGTTGGGTATGCGAACGGGGCTAGTCGACACACGCAAAGGCTTGCCTACGCAGCTTGGGTAATCTTTACACCATAGGGTCACTTGTTATCTTCCGGAGGTATATGCTTAGGTGACACCACAAATAATGTTGTTGAGTATAGTGCAGTTATTGAGTTGCTTCGTGACGCATTGTCATTGGGTATCTCTCATCTCTGAGTCTATCTAGATGCTCAACTGGTTGTGTCGCAGCTAAACAGAATATACCGGGTTCACGATTCAACGTTACACCGACGATTCCTTAGGGTACATCTCTTAGAACACAAATTTGATTATATTACATATTTTCATGTTCCTAGGAGTTTAAATCAAATCACAGATACTCTAGCTAATCACAGTTTAGATTGGCATCTTGCCCACATATAAAAAGATCATGGACATAAACATGTAAATACATTTTTGCACACATAATCCATAAGACACAAAAAGAGATAAAAACCATATATAAACATCATAAAATGCTCAGAGTACATAGATGGATGCAAGCATCTCAAAACTGGGAATAGTAACGAGTCACTGGTCTTATGCCCTCAAAAAATATATACAACAAGGTGCTTGTGGCACACAAAAAGTCTAAAGTATGTTCAGGGCCTATGGGCCCTGTTATAATCATCTACTGCATGGGCTAAACGCCTAAACAATCAGACCCATGTTCGAGGTGCCCCCACAACATGAGTCTGCATGGACAACGGTAGGTCCTCTATCTCTGCCATCAGGACTATGCGAGTGAGCGCAGTGAAGTTCCGCTCAATTCACCTGAGGACACTCTCGGCCTCTCCTGCTGGGCGGTTCCCTGCTACTGTTGCTCCCCCAGCAGCGGCAGCTACGGCTTCTGGCCATGGGCGACGCCTGTTCCGTGCATAGTCGGCAGGTTGCACGGGTCCCACATCTGCATACAATAAAAGTTCACCCATCAAATACTTTGGCATACAAAAAATGATATATATCAAAAAAGACATAAAAATTACATATGCAAACAAAAAAACTATACAGGTGGAGACTTACCCATCTCCCCTCGCTCCTCACCAGGAGGCACGGGTATCTCTGGATCTATAGAAAAGTCGATCTCCGCATATGGGTAGTCCTCGATAGCAGGGATCTGTCGTGACAGCCAAGGAAAAAAGTCGTCGTCGAAGGACTCAATAGTCCGTCCACCACCCTGTCGCGGCAGTAATACTGCCCATCTACACACTGTAGGGAATGTAGCCAGATGTCCCCGTACTACAACCCGAGGACTGAAGCACGGAACTCTCTTGAAAAAGAATGAACACAGAATGGTCCCAAACCCTAAGTTCCTATGTGTTCACTATCGGCAATCTGTAAATTTCCTCTTCATACACTCCAACAGTGTGGTACTCCAATCAAAAATGTGTGCATTCATGCACTAAATTGCACAGTTCATCTGTGCGTGCGAAGCCTGATGCACGGCTGCTGAGCCGGTAATCCACCCAATAAGCAACAAGATAGTCTGCAGTGCCAGGTTGGTAATCTTGTTAATAGGCACCTGGGAACCTCTACGATCAATCCCAGCCTCACAGTACTCAGCTACCAATTCTGAGATCTTGCTTGGCCCCACAGGAAAAGTCTAGAAATTGACTGGTTCCCCTCTCCTTGAGAGGCCAGCCAGAAAGTAAATGTCCTCGGTGGTGGGCACCAAGGATTGCCCCTCTAGCATGAACACCTCTGCATCAGGGTGTCAGTAATCAATCAAGGCATTCAATAGCCTTGGTTGCACGTGCATAAACGGAAATAAAAATAATTTTAACAAACCGCATTGCATCAGCACGGCCACAACATTTGGATCTGTAGCCACTAACTCATTGGAGGCCTCGTGCTCCCTTTCCCTCCACTGGACATACATCCTGCCAACACAACAAGGTAAAGGAAGGTCAATACTTCTTGTCATTTTCTTTTCCATCACTAAAGGGGGGGTACATGTGGCCTGTAGAGGTGACAGTCGCATGTACACACGTGCAGGATTTTCTCTACACGCGTGTACCTGCGGGCTGTCTCTGGACATCCCGTGTGTACCTAGGGCCGACCTTTTTGAGGTTGATGCCCACCCAAAAAATAAATTAAATGATAAAATGGAAGTATTGAATAGCTAGATAAGGGAGTTTGTACTTACTTGGTCCAAGCAGAAGTCCGTTTCGTCCATTGTAGCTCCCGGAATCACGATCTTTGGCAAAGGGGATCTTTTGGCTCTAGAGTCAATTTCCAAATCAGCAATGGTGATAATGAGCTGCCAGCTTCTATTTATAGACTTTTTGGCCTCTTTTTGTCACTTTTTTGGGCCCCCTTATCAGTTTCTTTATACTAAAAACCATTTATAGTGATCCAGGAGTTATACGGGAGGGATTTGATCAGGTCTTGGGATAATTTTTTTTGAGTTTCGAAAAAAAAAATATTGACGGTCCATAAAAAAAAATTATTTTTTTCAAAAATCAACTTGAGCATATAGGGTAGGATATCACCCCCAATTTTTCATCTCGTTGCCTTTTTTCTTATGATATAGGATCGATCCCATCCGGTTGTGACACGGAACCTTCATATCTGCTATAGAAGTGTCATGACTTGGTGGTAGAGCTTACCAAAACATGGATGCCCTAGGTAGGTCCTAGTTTCATTATGGTGTCCATGCCGTTTTTAACAATATTGTAGGCTCGGGAGTCCGTATAGTCTTTCCTGAATACGAGTTTGAGCCTCATTTGCTTGGGTCTTTTTCACTCTTCATCTTACCCTCCAGACTCCCAAAACATAATGGGTCTCCTTTTAATCCCTATTCAGACCCTCTAAAAATGAGAAGATTGTCGAGCGATCTTGTGACCTTTCATGCTCGTTAAACTGAAATTTGAAGTCACGTCTGTCCGGCGGTAGTTTACCCCTTTTTTGGTCTGAACGATCAACTGTACGAACAAAGGAATACTCTATTGAATTCCCATTCTTTAGAAGAGTATCCTCAGGTATAATTTTATTCCTTTTTCAGGCCTGAGGGACTAAATTTACGAAAAAGAAACCCCCACGGAGTCCATAGTTAAGCTCTTTTTAGACTCCCTAAAATTGAAAAGATCGTCGAGTGACCTTATTCTTTCACACTCATTAAAATGGTCCAGAAGAACATTCCTGACGGAGTCCATAGTTAAGCCTTTTTCAGACTCCTTAAAAATGAAAAAATGGCCGAGTGATCTTGTCCTTGTCACACTCGTTAAAATGGTTTTGAATTGACATCTAATTGGTGCTAGTTTATCCCTTTTTCGAACCGACTAGACTATTGTCAAAAAAGGTACCCCACTGGAGTCTCCTTTTATGCTTTTCCAGACTCTCTAAATATGAAAAACCACCGAGCTTACCTTCTCTGGGCTTGTTAAACTTACATCGAAGGACGTTACCATTATGTGTTATATCAACCGCATTTGCATACCTTACCCATCAGCCTTGTAACAGTTTGCTTCTGCGTCTTAACACCTTTGGCCACTGGAGAATTTTTCCTGAGTATCATTTCACCAGAACATCAGTCTTGTCCTTGTGCCTCGAGCTTGTATGTTTGCAGTACTCATTCCTCCATTGTAATGTAATATTCCTTTATTCTTTTTCAAAAACTATCAAAAAGAACAAAAAATCAAATATACCCCAAAAACAGGATGGGAAAAGTATTTTCTTTAGTGGCAGCATAATGAGTCGCCCTTGGATAAATCACATCTATCTGTTTGATCATCATACTATAGGATGTCGTACGACCTTAGGAATATTTTCCTCACTATATAGAGTTGTGTCCTCCACCGTTTGGTTACTCTTCCAAACATATGGAGAGTTTGTGTTGCCTCCTGCTTCGTAGACTTATGATTAATAGATATGTTGCCTGAGTCTTATCACTTGTCATGCTATTATCCAAGGTAAGTTTGTCACTAAGCCTGAGTCGGACCCTATGCAATATGTCTCTTGTCCGCATACCTGGCCATCCTGAACGTCCAATCAAGTCCTTGTTTGAAATCACTGAAGCCTTTAGTCCGATCATCAAGATTATCAAGTCCATAACCGACGAGCCGTCGAAGACCTCTGGGTAGTGCAGTCGTACACTCATATTACACTCCTACCCGAGTTTTAGAAGATTTTAAAGTTGTTGCTCGAGCTCTAAAGTACTGCCATCAGGCCGAATCAGCTTCTGGGAGATGGATACTCTATATGTATATCTTTCTGATTTCGAGATGTAGCTTTGCTGTGTATTATTCGCGGCTACTCTTTATAGTTATTTGACATGGATCTACAGTGTATTTGATTGGTAGTCGTGGTTCTATTTTATCCTGAGCATGGGTATGCCCGCCTCGATGAGACATTTGTTATTTTGCAGATGGCACCTCCTAGTTCCTGATTCTTGGGCTCCCTCATCCAGCATATCAATACAGTTTGGTAAAAGATTGGTAATGTATTTCGACCATCAGATGATCTTTTGACCTCACACATTAGGGGGCATCTGTTATAACCCTAAATTGCACCATACGTGCTTACTTGGCATCAAGCCAACTCATATCCCTTCATTTCCAAAACATCTGCTAAACAACCTCTTTGGAAATCCTCTTGGGTCAAGGCCCACGCGCCCTAACCCATTACTACGCGCATGTACACACCGGCAGGCCCACTACATCCCGCATGTACCTAACAAAACACAAAAATAGGAAAGTTGTCGACGGGACAAAAATCTATGGGTCAATTAACTGAAACTCCCGTCCATGCATGGCCTACAGTTTGTCCAAAACTCTAGCTCCTTCTAGCCTATAAAAGAAGGGGCAGGGGTACCATTTGGAGGAGGAAAATTATAGCGAAGAAACTCTGCCCATTTGCTGAATCCATTTTCCCAACCCTTTAGCCTTTCCTCAAGCCTAAGGAGAATTAATGCAAAGCAGTTGGAAGACAAAAGAAGAGGAGGAGCCCAGGATCAGGATCAAGGAGCGGTGGCCAGTCTTTACGGTTAAAATCTGCATGCAAGTCTGACCCTAGTTTGCTAGTCCATAGGGTATTCTTCCCAACAACACCAGGTCTACCTCTGAGAAGAGACATTGACTTCTTGATAGAGCTCGCACCAGGAGTGGTGTCGGTGTCTAGGACACCCTACCGGATGAGCACACCTGAGTTAGTGGAACTCAACTTGCAATTGAAAGAAATGATGGATAAGGGTTATATTCGACCCAGCGTGTCCCCATGGGGAGCACCAGTCCTGTTTGTGAAAAAGAAGGATGGCACCCTTAGACTGTGCATAGATTATAGACAACTCAATAAAGTAACCATAAAGAACAAGTACCCCTTGCCCAGGATCAATGATCTATTCGATCAGTTGGGAGGCACGTCTATGTTCTCAAATATTGACTTGAGGTCAGATACCATCAAGTCCGAATCAAGGGTGAAGACATCCATAAAACTGCTTTCCGGACACGGTATGGTCACTATGAGTTTGTGGTAGTGCCATTTGGGTAAACCAATTCCCCTACCACTTTCATGTGCTTAATGAACAATGTACTCAGTAAATTTTTAGATAAATTTGTACTAGATTTTATTGATGACATGTTAATCTACTCTAATAATAGAGAGGAACATGAAGAGCATCTTAGACTTGTGATCCAAGTGCTAAGAGAGCATCAGCTCTATGCTAAATTCAAAAAATGTGACTTCTTTCAGAAGCAAATACATTACTTGGGAAATGTTCTGTCTGAGGAAGGGGTAGCAGTAGATCCTGACAAGGTCAGGTCTATCATGGAATGGCCTACCCAAAAGATGTCTCAGACATCAGATTTTTTATAGGATTAGCGGGATACTATAGGAGATTTATAAAACAATTCTCCAAGATTGGTTGTCCAATCACTGCCCTCCAGAAGAAGGGGACAAAATTCCTGTGGACACAGCAATGTGAAGAAAGATTCCAAACGTTGAAAAATCTACTGACCCATGCACCCGTGCTGAAAATCGCTGACCCAGAAGCTGATTTCCTTGTGTGCACAGATGCCTATAAGGAAGGGCTTGGAGGATTCCTTATGCAGAAAGGAAGTGTGATATGCTATGAATCCCGAAAATTGAATGAACATGAAGTCAACTATGTGAATCATGATCTATAACTGACTGCCATAGTGCATGCCTTGAAAATGTGGAGGCATTACCTCTTGGGAAGAAAATTTGTACTTATGACAGATCACTGTGGATTGCAATATTTGTTTGACCAACCAAAGCTCAATGCCAGACAAGCTAGATGGATGGCCCTCCTTAGCGAATTTGATTTTGAAATCAAACACATTAAAGGGAAAAAAAATAGGGTTGTCGATGCCCTTAGCAGAAGCATGAAAACAATTCACCTGGAAGCGGTGAGTACCTGTGAGACAGATGTCAATGACAGAATCAGAAATGCACAAGAGACAAATTCCTTTGTTCAAACCATGACCCTGTACCTACAGCAAGAACCCTCTGGAGTAAAATATGAAGGCTACCAGATGACCAAAGAAGGTCTTCTCACTTATAGAGATAAATTGTATGTTCCAAATTGTGACAACTTGAAGAGGTTCATTATGGATGAACTACATAAAATACCATATACTGGTCACCCAGGATATCAGAAAATGATCACTGCCACCCGGAAACAATTTTATGGCCTGGATTGAAGAAAGACACAGCCAAATATTTGGCCCAATGCATAGAGTGCCAACAGGTTAAAGCAGAACATCGACACCCAACAGGATTATTACACCCTTTACCCATCCCAGAATCGAAATGGGAAACCATCTCCATGGATTTTATCACTGGATTGCCAACTTCAACCAAACAGAATGATGCCATTATGGTAGTGGTGGATAAACTGAGCAAGTCTTCTCATTTCATCCCCGTCAAATCAACCTGCAAGGCGATAGATATCACCCAGGTATTCATGAAAGAGGTATTCAAACTACATGGTATGCTGAAAGAGATAGTGTCTGACAGAGACACAAAATTTACTTCCAATTTTTGGAAATCACGAATGGTTGGTTTAGAGACCAAATTGTTGTTTAGCACCGCCTATCACCCTCAAACCGATGGACAGACAGAAAGAGTGAATCAAATATTAGAGGATATGTTCAGGATGCATGTAATGCATCAACCCAGGAAATGGGAAGACTACTTGCCATTGGTAGAATTCACCTACAACAATGACTACCAAGCATCCTTAAAGATGTGTCCCTTCGAGGTCCTCTATGGTAGGTTGTGTAATACTCCTGCCAGTTGGAGTAATCTTGTAAATAGGATTTCTTTTGGACCCAACATGTTGAAAGAAATGGAACAACAAGTGACTCAGATAAAAAAAAATATGAAGGTCGCTCAGAACCGACACAAAAGTTATGCCGACCAAATGAGAAGTCCAAGAAAGTTCAAAATGGGAGACCAAGTATATCTCAAAATTAAGCCCAAAAGGAGTTCCCTAAAAATGGGAGCTTGTGCCAAGTTGGCACCCCGGTATTGTGGACCCTTTGAGGTTCTAGATAGAGTGGGACCTGTAGCCTATCGGCTAGCACTTCCTCCCACAGTAAAAGCACATAATGTTTTCCATGTTT
>ML798481.1:192071-208257 GCA_009831015.1 Picea engelmannii | reverse complement strand
GACAAAACCCATGTTTTATAATGTCTAGATCTGATACCATATGCATGAAAATCGAGGCACAAGTTGGCAATTTGAGTTTTTTTTATAATTTTGGCAGAATCATTCCCCCTAACCTGGAGGTCCACACGTGCGATCTGGGTGAATTCTGACTCACTTGTCCTCATTAAAACATCATTCTAGATAAAACCCATGTGCCCAATTTTCCTCTAGAAACTTTCCAAATTTTTGAATTATTTCTAGTACCGGATTAGCACAGGCTGGTACCGGAATAGGTGGACCCTTGGTACCGGAATAGACTAGGTACCAGATCATGTTGCTTAAGAGTCAAAGTGATTAGGATCATACATAATCAAGCATTTAATCGAATTAAATCAAGAAAATTAAATAAATCATGCCTTAATCAGAAGTTATCTCTCTATGCACATGATCAAGGTCATTAATTGCATTTATGGATGAAATAGTCAATTGGATACACATATCATAGGTAAAATTGACTCAAACATAGATAGTATAGAGTAATAGAAGTTTCAATACTAATACTCAACAGAAGGTAATATAAAATTCTAGCTTACAAAAAAAAACAATAACGATCACTTATATGCATAATTTCCCTTGTGTGTGAAGCAAATATATGATACACGGGTGTGCCTTTTTTAATTTCTTGTAATTATGTGAACTAGAAATATTTTCAAAATGAACAACAAAGTACAATTTAATATAAATTATTGATGGATGGATTACATGTTACTCTAATGGGTATCTGTCAAATGTATCTTTAGAGATCAATGGTATTTCATTAGGAATATGGGAAAGTGAGACATCAAATAGATGTAAAAGGCTGAGATGAACTAGAGGCCAAAAGGTCAAAAGAAAATTTCTAAGACGTATCACTTTTTTTGTCTTGAAGGAGGGACATATTATTATGATGATGAGGCAAAATATGACTTCTAGGTACCCTTGAGGTACAAGCATCTAGTGAATAGGTGGAAACTTGAACAACTTCCTAATTTGGACATTGATTTTTGTATCGACGAGAGAATTTATTGCATTGCTCCACCATATATACATGGTTTGGGACTATTTTCCATGGATGGCATAAAGGTCAAATATGGTAGAGTAACTGATTTAATGGAGTATGTCAAACCATGTTACAATTATGGAGTTTGGTCGAGAATAGCCCAATATATGTGAAGAATGGAGAGATATATAGTTTTTGCAAATTATATACAACTAAGAGAGACAAATCAAAATAAAGGACATACTATATATATTGATGGAAGGACAACAGATTTGAGAAATATTGCAAGGTTTATAAAAATCACATGGCCTAAGACAAAAAAACAACCACCCAATGCATGATTCATGGACGTGATGGAAATAAGGTATTGTTATGTACAAAAAAATGATAGTTGTAGAGGATAATATGTTGATAAATTATGATTTGAATCACATAGGGTTAGGTGTTGCTATCATGGGGTACTTACATTTTGTTTTTCAGATACATAATTAATCAATGTTTTTATTTTATTATCTCAAACAATTTTAATATCTCATGCCTCTTTAATATAATTCACATCCCTTTGAATATTGTGGCAAGGTGATAATGGGAAAGAACCCATGTGATTGGTAGAGGTAATATCTTAAACCTCTTTAATTTTTAATAAAAAAATTATTTATTAATTTTATAATAAACTTTACCTATAGCTTGTTGGTAGGATTCCAACCCTACTACTGACATGTGTGAGGCTGATACTTATTTTATGAGTAGGACCCAATGACCATAATTATAATGGCTATGAAAAAGGAAAATAATTAATTGGTTACATTGTTTGTTTCCGATGCACCAAACAAGTTTTGTAATTATCTAGAATGCTACATGACTAGATCGACACTATCGAAGTGCAACAGCCACGGAAGTGGCTCACTCAAGAAAGCACAATATGAAAATGTTTTTTTTTTCACAAGAACTGGTGGATTTATACTAATATGAAAAAAGGTGTGGCAAGAGCCACAAGAAGCATAAAGAGTCATTCAAAATTACATAGTTCTACCTCTGACAGAGCTTCTTTCATCCTATTTTTTTTCTTCCATCTATTCTTCGTCAAATTATTACTACTACTGTTGATTTTATCTATATAGATTCGACAAAAAACTTATTATATACTGAGAATTAAAACATACACTAGCTATGATTTACTTTTTTGTTAATTCAGGAGCATTCTCTGATTGTTCTTGTTCGTCCTCGACTTCCACTGGCGCATTCAAGTTCGATAGAATTCCCACTTATGTTTCCTCTCCTTCTGTTGGTCCTGCTATCGAGTTTGAATTATCAGGATCCACATTCATATGTGTTGTTTGTTCTTGAATAAAAACAAGCTGGTGACGCAATAAATCTACTTCATCCTGAAGTTGACAGATGAGAAAACGATGCTAACTGAGAGTATCAAGTGTAATGTTGATTATTTGGGTTAGTTTTCATTGATGGCAACACTCTGATGGAATATTGAAGTCATATCACTCATGCTCCCCCTTGTGACCATCGCTCCCCCTGAAACCATGCCTCTGTTCTCTTTCTCCAAGCATTTACCCTTGCATCTGATAAATCTCTCCCCCTTTGTCATCAATGGCAAAGGTGTCTTTCCATCCGGGGCTGCTCCCCTTGACTGAAATCTTCCTGAAACTGATCTTCCAACCTGAATCATCCTCTTTATGGTGCTTCCTCATGTAAATCTAAGACATATAAGATAAGCATTCAATAACATTCATTTTGGAGTAGAAATTACTCTGAGTCTCTAGCGAAGATACTCAAAGGCTTTCCTTGGAAGCAGTTTTGTAAAGATGTTTGCCACTTGTTCTTTTGTTCCCACATATTCAACTCTTATGTTCTTCTCTGCAACCTGTTCCCATAGAAAGTGATACTTTATTGGAATGTTCTTCCTTTTGGAGTGCATCTCCGAGTTCTTTGAGATACTAATGGCACTTGTATTATCACAATAGATTGGAATGGGATCATCATACTCAACCTGTATATCTGTCAGAATTTGTTTCATCCATAGAACTTGTGTACAACATGTTGTTGTTGCAATATACTCTACTTTGAATGTAGATAAAGATATTGATGATTGTTTCTTGATTAGCCAAGATACTAAACACTCACCCAAGTAGAACGGTTCTCCACTGGTGCTTCATCGATCATCAATGCAACCTTCCCAATCTGCATCTGTGTAGGAAATAAGTGATAGATCCTTTCCTTTTGGATACCATAATCCAAACTCTTATGTTCCTTTGTGATATCTGAAAATCCTCTTCACTCCTATGACATGTGATTCCTTTGGTGTTGCTTGAAATCATGCCACCTGTCCCAACTTCCTACATTACATCTAGTATAAATGTTGTCACATATAGTAAGTTACCAATTATTGACCTATATTGCCTCTGGTTTGTAGAATTTGAATCATTATATTTTCTCAACTTGCAACTAGTTTGCATAGGAGTGGTAACTATTTTGCAATCTTTCGTTCCGAACTTCATTATCATTTCTCTGATATACTTAGATTGAGAAATAAAAATTCCTTGTTTGCTTTGAAATATATGAAGACCCAAAAAGAAGGATAGTTCTCCAAGTAATGACATTTCAAATTCATTTTGCATATCCTTTGCAAATTTCTGGATTAACCTGTTATCATCACTTCCAAAAATAATATCATCAACATAAACTTCAATTAATAAAATACTATCTTGAGTTACCTTGATGTAGAGGTTGTTGTCTGCACTTCCTTTTCTAAACCCTGCCTGTAGTAGATATTTATCCAATCTAGAGTACCATGCTCTAGGAACCAATTGTTCAATGTAGACTTCTTCTTCAAGTTCCATTTTCAGAAAGTATGATTTCACGTTCATATCGGTCCATATTTTTCAAGACTCTGCTACACAATTGTCCATGATTTTGACTCATATGTCATTGTACTATCATGAAGTACTACTACAACTAATTAATCTATCATATTGTACTTCTCCTGACTGAAAGCACTGAATCTGTCTACTCAAATTCTACAAGCTTCTCAAAGTATGGTTCTTTGTTCTGTCTCAGCTACCGCATAGACCCCCCCTATACATTATTCATATTATCTGGGAGTCTCTAAGCCAAATGGCTCAGATCAATTCTTTCTCTGAAGTGTATTCATCATCATCTTCATTAGTAGATTCATCATCTCTCTAAGCTCTGACTTCTTTATTTATGTCTTTGGATTCATCTTTCACTATAGTTCATGAAAGTACAATCTCTTGAAATTGTTCCTTATTTACCTGTCCTTCTTTTCTTTTAGTCATTTTCCAAATATTTTTGTATCTGGCATCTTTCATTTACTCTGTAGAATTTTCTTCATCTCGTTTTATTTCCAATATTGCGATCTCTGGGACCTAGTCTTTTTTCACCTGTTCTTCGTGTTTTGAACAACCATTGTCAACATACCAACCACGCTTCTTCTTCTTAGCTTGTAGAGAGAGTGTGAATTCTTCATTTCTATATTGATTATTCTTTCTTATCCATGTTCTCTTATGAGGCTCCTGTCTATGAGTGTTGTTTTTATGTTGTGGTTCTCTAGGAAGGATTGTCATTCTACAATCTTTGGCCATGTGTCCAAAGTTATTGCACCTATAGCATTCCAATTCAGTGCTCAATGATTCAAACCTGTTGTAGCTTCTTCTATGTGGTTCACTAGGACTTCTTGGATAACCATTTATGTTTCTACTATTAGCTTTGCAATTTATAGCTTTATGTCCAAAATTATTGCATGCATAACATAAACCCAAAAAGATAGTTTGATACCTGGGATTTGAATATCTTCTGAAAGGAGTTACTATTATGAATACTTCTTCTTCCTGATTCCTATTTGTTTCTTTCAATCTTTGATTCTGAAATCTAAATCTTCTCGGTGGAGAAGTGTCCCTGTAATCTTCCTTATAGGTCTTCCTATCCCCTTTGATTGTTTTTGTGTAACTTTTTCGATGTGTTTCTTGTTTTGTTTCTTTGGAGATTGATCCTTTTTCTATCTGATTGTATCCAAGTCTGTACTTGTCATGATTAGGCCTTTGATTGTTGATAATGTCATCCAAAACTTTTGCATTGTTCTACATATTTTTCTTTTGAAGATCCTTTCTCAATGTGACAATCTCTGCTTCCAAATTTCCAATGATCCTGTCTCTTTCTTCTAATTGGTCTTTGAGAACTTCTTCAATTCTTTTATATTCTTCTATTTGAACCTTCAATTCTATGATGATATTCTCTAGTTCTTGAGTGTCTTCCTTCTTCTTGTTCTGCAAGTTCTACTTGTAGCTTCTTGTTTTTCCTATTTTCTCTTCTTATAACTTCTATGGAAGTAACCAATTCTTCTCGGTAGTCAACTTTTTCCTCTTCATATTCTTCTTCGGTGTCTTCTTTATCAGATTCTTCTACTGCCATGAATAGAACTCTTTCTGTCTCACTGTCATTGAATTCATCTTCATCTAATGAGGAGATATATGTTGATGATTAAAATCACAAAGAGGAATTTCTCTCACAAAGTATTGCTAAAGCCCTATTATTTAAACTATGTTCATAGTATAATACTAGTAGGTGGGACCCCCTTGTAGACTAGAGGCTCAAATATAGACATCTCACACATTTTCCTGTTGTTTTTTCGACGTTTCTTACATAGTCCTACATGGTTGACAATGCAGTCTCGGTTTATTTTTGACACAGTAATAGGTGGATGATGCATTTTAAGGGATATTTCTGCAATTCAAAGTATTATTTCTTATGTTATAATGGGCATGTGTTTACAGTTGCTATGATTTAATCATGTCACAAATCACCATGATTTATTACCTAGACACACATACACAAGAAATATGTTAGAAATAACATAACCAAAACAAAGAAAAGAAACTTATGGAAAAAATCCTAAAAGGAAAGGATCTATGTTTGAGTTATGTTAAGGATTATATGCAAATGGAAAGGTAAAAGATGTTAGTGTTAGTCCTAACTATTATATGGTTGGTCAGTGGCTATTCGATTTACATTTGATTTATTTTGGGGGCATATAACATTGCAATACATATGGTATGACATAAGAGCTTGACAAAGGTTAACGTGTGAATGATTTGGGTGGCGCATTGGGCAAGGAATATCGTCGCAGATTTCAATGGTTTGGAAATTGATTACATGGTTTAATGCATTGATGAATGTTGGTTGTCTTGTACTTCAGAATTGAATAGGAAAGGATATGTAAGCGATGTGCAGTAAATGCAGGTCACTCCATACTCCCCCCATCGGTCCTCACCCTAGTATTGTTCTTTGTTGCATTTTGGTCTGTTGGTGTTTAAGCTCTGCATTTTAGGCTTGGGAATAAAACACTCATCCAGCTCGCCCTTTTAAGATCTTTGTTACAGGTATGGTTCTTTTTCACCCCATCCATGAGTTATGCTCTGTGCATGAACAAACAATGGCTCAGTAATGCAAGGGTTTGTGTTTTCCTGAGAATTGCAACTTTGTAAATGTGTTATTAAACTGAATGTGGTATTATTTCTCTGTGTTAAATGGTGGAGGGTTTTTCTCTGTGTATTATTGTCGATTTATTCCTCACAGTCATGAGTGTAACCTTATCCAGTCGCATTCAGATTGTTATTTGGTTGCTGTATTTTTTCTGTGCCAGATTTATGGTCATGGGATCATTCTCATTGTCTTAGCACCAAAGTATCTCAAGAATTGGTCTTAGTGTGGCCATAAAGTTGATATATATTGTTTGGTTCTAGGATGATATAAGTTATGCCTCAGTGTTAGGCGTCCTCATCGATATTGTTGCCAAATGGTTCGAATCTTGAGAAAATAGACAAAGGTTATATCTTTGTGTGTTCTTGGTAACTGTCATTGTTCAGTTGACATTCACCTCTCCTTTGCAAACGTAAAACGCACTATGTGCATCTTTTTTTTATACCCTACCGGTCATTGTTTCCCCTGTGGATAAATGTTGTTCCATTACCCAGAATGGGAGTCATAAGGAGACCATGTGGCTTACAACTGTGTCTCTATCGAAAGGGTTTTTTCCTGAGGTTGATGTGTCTCTGAGGACCTCTAGTTCTTTGTGCTATTGTTGAATGAGAACGCTCTTGATTCTCTCCTCATATTTGTTGTGATAGAGCCCAATTTTAAATCTCCAACTGTTATGCTCCCTTCGGGCATCTTCTTAGTTGTTAAATATGGGTTTATCAAGTGGAGGGGTTATGGATTTTTTTTGGTCGATTCCTTACCTCGTCATTCTATGATAAAATTGGTTGAAGAATTATGATTGGGAATGAGTAATTTATAGTCGAGGGATATTATCCTCCCATTATGTTTCCACTCACTGTGTTCTTACAGCGTGGTCGTAATTGCAGATTGGAAACACCTGTGTGTTTCGCTGGGCCCAATCAGGGTTATAGATAATTATGGAAATGGTGATTGTTTGTATTTTCTTATGTTCACTGTGCATATATTATTGAATCATCGTGCATATTGGAAATGGTTATATCAACAGTGATGAGGTTCGAGTTTTATGTTGATTGTGGTTTCGTTGCAAAATCTTATTGGTTGATATGATGAAGAATGTATGTAATCAGGCATGTTTGGAAGTCTATTCATATTTGGAAAAGGACCTGTGTATGTTTTAATTTGGGCCAATCATGAATTGGTAGACAGTGTATGTTATTTTTATAGTGATGCAGAGGTGTAGCAATGTTGTTGTGTGTTTTCTTTAAATTCTTAAAAGGAAAGAAAAAAATTAAAGACCAAACATTTTCTTAACAAGATTGTTGAATGGAAAGTTGTTTTGATTATGAGTATGATTGCATACACTATTCTAAATTGAGCAGTTTTGAGGAATTTAAATGTTGGAACAATGAACAGTTTGATACACAGTAATTGTTGATATGGTGTTGATATTTTTTGTATTGATTTTAGTACAGATTTATGTTTATTGATTACTTGATTTGTTTTATGAACAAAATTCGTTATTTCCCTACCATTCTCTCACTTTTCCGCACATTACAAATCCCCTCACATTCCCAGATTCACTATTCACGCTATGTTCTTAAAATTAGATTATAATTAAATGAAAACTATGTATTATAGTAGTTGAAGGATGACACAGAGATGAGTTACAGTTGATATGTTTTTTTATTGCAACATAGTTGATTGTTTGATGATTTTGTGAGTAGTAATAATGATCTACCCCATTTATTTTACCACTTTTTGTTCAATACAATCCCTCATATATCCCAGAACCCTTATTCACCTGTTGCTCATTGACAAGTATTAAACAATTTTTATGGATTGGATTGCATGAGTTTGATGTGTTGCTGAGCCAAAATTTGTTTTGTATTTAAAGCGATGTCATGTATGGTTTGTTGAAGAAACTAGTTGCTAATAAACGTTGCATACAAGAATGAGCTTCTTCAGTAGAGGAAGCCATGGCCGGAATAACAGGGGAAGAGGAAATTGGAACAGGGGCCCTAGAAGGCCAAGGTTTTCAATACATTTTGATACAGATCCACAAGAGTTGAACCAACTATTCCAAGCTGTGTTTTTCAACTGGATTGGACAAGGGGTGGTACAACCTAGGCCAGAAAGGCCTCCTTTCCAGCCCCCACATGTCCCTGGTATCCATGTTCCCCCTCATGTCTCATTACAACCTAAAGTCTTTGAAAATGATGTTGGCAAGAGATTGTCCACCCAACAGTCTCCCAACATCGTGGTTGACCCAATTTGTCTCTACCTACTCCTCCTCCACCGGTTAACCCAATTTTCCAAGCTGCCCTTGCACACTCACCAGTACAGTCTTCCCACGCAAAAAAGAGAATAGAAGGAGAAAGCATACTAAGGTATGTTCTTGAGTTTTATTGAGATAGTTTAGTTTTCATTCATTTTTTAATTCATTGAAAGCCTAATTCTCTTTTATGACAGTAGGGCCATATTGTAGACAGTAAGATTCAAGGATGAATTACATCACTCAGACACTTTGTTTTCAAAGGTGTTGATATATCTTTGATAGCCTGTGTAGACTTGTCTGTTTGTGAATTAAATTTCATGACTAATAAAGGATATTGTGCAGAGTCGAGTGGCCAACAATCTATGGCAAGTTGATCTAGCTTTCAAAGTTCAGTTTTTTACTTTCTGTCAGAAGTCCTTTTGTATGGTTGTCATCAGAGACATCTAAGTTTGACTTTGGTCCAAACTTCCTCAGGGAATTTTGTAAAGAGATCAATTCTTTTGATAAATTGGAATGAAATAAGTGATTTCTTTCTATCTCATATGTTTTAATTATTGACTTGGTATTTTTGATTTTGTATCTAAATTTACTTTTGCATCTGTTGTATTCATAAAATTACATAAATATTGAATTTTTCAGCAATCTTTTATTTATAAAAAAAATCATCCTAATCCCTTGTAATCAATACTTGTGGATTAGGAAACAATTTTTGAGGCTATAAACATAGGGTGATATTCTCGTCTATCTTGATTTAGCGAAGTAAGATCTAAAAATGCTCAAGTAAGATTATTTCATATCTTTTCCTCAACATTTATTTGGCAACCATACTAGGGAGATCTTCCATACTTCTCTGGTTGATTTTTATGCTTGATTATCATCGAATATATCTATTTTTTTATATTGATTCTTTGACTATTTCATTTCTTAATGATTGTACATGTTGCAAGACAGCCTAATATTGAGCTCAGTCTTCAAGATCAGACCAGCATTGCTTTAGAATTGTTTAACACCATCTTAGATATTGTTAATACTAGGGCTGATCTTAATCGTTCATGGGCTACAATTGAACAAGACATAAGTTCCCAAGAACGTTGGGAAGCTAGACATAAACAACTTAGGAATCAACCATAACTTTCTTTTTCCATCTTTGCTCTTCTTTTTATGTCCTTAGACCCTCGTGTTTCTAGGAGAAGAAGAGGTTTATCACTTGAAATTAATCCTATTGTTGAAATAGGAAGAACAAACGTTGTTTTATCAACACAACAAAGTTCTCTAAGGAAAACCTTGTCTGATTCATCTAGTTCGTCTTTCTCTCCCTTGCCTATTATCCACAAGATGGCATCTAGTGGTGGCTCTGGTGGAACTGGAGGTGCTTCTTCATCTCAATATTCAACTTCATCAGTGATTGGTAGCTTGTATAGTCACCAAGTCCCTTTCCAATCTACCACAAACCCAACCAAATTTATTAAAAAGTATGGGATTTTTCAGTTTGAAGAAGATGCTACAACCACCACATCATGACATGTTTCCTCTCCTTTTAACCTGGAACCTACTAATCATCCACTTCCTAAATTCAAAGAGCATCTCCCTAAGTTTTCAGGGAATAACACTGTCACTACGAATGAACACTTGGTGGCATTTTCTAATGCCCATCACAACATAGGATCCAATGACAACAATATGTGTATGCGCTTATTTGTCAATTCCCTTGAAGGGAAGGTTGTGGTCAATTTATTCTATCTCACTCCTAAGATTTTATCTACTTGGGAGGAGTTAGTCTATTGGTTCAAATCCACCTATGGGAAATCCAAAATCCCAGTTGAGCAGTTACGAGAATACAATAACATCACTTATAAGGATGGTGAGACTATCAAGTCCTTCAACTTGTGTTTCACCAAGTTATACAATCAAATCCATGAACTCATTCAACCTTAGAACTAAGCCGCTTTCATGCATTATTATAATGCATTACCTTCCCTCTACCATCATAGGTTTGAGGAAAAGGTCATCGATAACCTCGGTTCCACTTTGCATACTTGTTTAGAGTATGAAGAAAATCTTGAAAGAATAGGTCTTCCTCAGGGAGATTCAGTTAAACAGACAAACATGTCCACCCTATTACATCTTGTACAAGACATGAATAATCGTATAATAACATATGATAGAAAGGGAAATATCTCCCCTCTTACCCCTGGAGCTTCATCCTCTTCTGCACCCCCCTTTAGAAATCCAAATGAAAATAATTTTCATCCTAAAGCTATCATGCCTCATAGTTAGAGTAAATTTTGCGAGGAACACCATGAGGAAAGTACATGTGAGGTAAACAAGAGTACCAGAGATAAAATATTTGGTAAGAGACCTGAAACTACCATCATTGTCCTAGACTTTGCAGATCTAGAAGATGTCATTATCATCAATACTAGGAATAAATCCCATGCTCCCAAAATAAAATATGATCCTCCCCACAATTCTTCTAGCCTGAGCTCATCCTCACCAATTTCTACTGTTCAAGTTCCTAAGGATCCTGACAGTCAAGGAACTACCTCCCCTCTCCCCTCTTCCAAATACAATATTCTAAATCAATTGGCTAACATTAAAGAAGATGCAATCCTTCTGGACATGCTTGTCATACCTGAACAACAGAAGCATCTAAAACAATTCATGGAAGAAAAATATTTTGTTGTATCCAACCTCTCTGAATATGTAGATGAAGAGTATTTGTTTGTAAATAAAGTAGGTGTAAATAACTTTAGACACCCTATAAAAAATCCCCCCTTTTATATTTATGTAAAGATTATGGATAAGATTGTCCATTGTTGCCTCACTAATGGCGGTTCAGGCCCAAGTGTAATTTCAAAGATTATTATGGAAGAGCTAGGCTTGTCTTGTACAAATTAAAACGCCAGAATAATGTTCTCTTATAATAGTCTACAACAAACGACCATAGGTGAAATCAAGGACGTGACCTTGGTTTTGTGCGCACACCCTGAAATAAGGACAACCCTTCATATTCAAGTAATCGATATGCCAGTAAGTAACTACTCAATCATCTTAGTAAGATATTAGAAATCTTTGAAAGGTGGATACCTCTCACTCGATGTGACACAATTATTTGTTCCTCAAAATGGTAAAAAAAGCATAGTCCTTAGAGAGGGAATAATTTCACCTTACATAGAAATTGTCCCACAGCCTAATGTGAATTATATCGAGAGGACCTAGGAGTATATTCCATCTTTGTCGAGGAGGATAACACTCCCTTGGAACAAATCAACTTAGAGGACAGTATGTGGCATATGCACTTTGATGGTTCATGCTCCAATGAATGAAATAGAGAAGATATTATCTTGTACTCTCCTGTGGGGAAAATTCATAATTTTTCTTATAGGTTAGAATTTTCTTGCACAAACAATGTCACTAAATTTGAAGCATTACTGCTAGGCATTGAAAACGCCTGTAATCTGGGTTTTGGTCACGTTACAGTTTTTGGGGATTCTGAGCTTGTTGTGAACCTTGTACGTAATATATACTCTCCTAGTAACAAGTTGATGAAACACTACACCCAAACTATTTGGGCACTTATCTCAAACCTATTATCTTTCAACATTACTCATGTTAAGAGGGAATTAAACTCAATGGTTGATCAATTAGATGTGTTTGAAGCCTCTCCTAATCGTCAACTTCTACCACAAAGCACTGATTGTATTTTTCAATATCTATATCATCCACATATCCCTGAAAATGTAGAATCATGGCAGGTCTTCCCTAGTGATGAGAGCATTTGTGCTTTCATTCAAAATGAACCTTATAAGCCTAAGGAAATTATATCGATGGAAGATAACAAGATTCTTAAGGGCTTGACTCCTTTGTATATTTCATTTTCATTGAGTGATGTAGGAAAAAAAGAGAAACATAAATAAGAGGAGTCGAAAAGGAAAGTGGGAGAAACCATTTCCTTGAACATTGGAACACCCGAGTCCCCAAAGAATGTTAAAATAGGTGCCCAATGTTCTGATGAAGAAATATTTAAGTTTTCCAGACTGCTTGGTGAACTTCAAGATGTTTTTTCTTGGTCTTATGAGGATATTCGTGGTTTTGATCCTGCTCTTATACAACATGCCATTCCTATCAAGGAGGGCATAAAACCAGTTAGGCAAAAACAAAGACCTGTCAACCCTGCACTAGAAGCAACTATTCGAAAGGAGTTGGAAAAACTCTTGAAGGTTGGGATCATCTTTTTGGTTAAGTATTCATAATGGGTTTCTAATTTGGTTCCCGTTCGGAAAACAACTAGTCAAATTAGATTATGCGTAGATTTTCATGCATTGAATCGGGCTAGCATAAAAGATCATTTTCCTCTCCCTAATATGGAAATGATTTTGCAGCAGGTTGCAGGGTTACATATGATGTCCTTACTTGACAGTTTCTCTGGTTACAATCAAATCAAGGTTAAAAGGGAAGATAAATAAAAAACCACTTTTATTACTCATTGGGGCACTTTTGCTTATGAACATATGCCTTATGTCTTATCCAATGCAGGTGCCACTTTTCAAAGGGATATGCAATTAACTTTTGACGATTTGACTGGAAATAATATTCGTATCTATCTTGATGACTTAACTGTGTACTCTAAAATATGATCAGATGTTTCAAAGTTTCAAAAATTATGGTTGGGTCCTTTCAAGATTGCTTTTGTCCTAGGTGAAAACTCTTACATTCTAAAGGACTTACAAGAGCGTTTGTTTTCCTATGGCATTAACGGTTCTCACTTAAAACACTACGTGGAACTTACTTGAATAGTTTAACATTGTTTGGATTGTTCTATATTCTAGTAGTTTCGATTATGCTTTCATTTTAGTATTTTTCATTTCTGCTATTTCAATTCTTCTTTTACAGTAGTTTTCAATTCTGCTTTTTCCTTTCTGTCATTTGATTTTTTCCCACTCAAATTTTGTTGTTTCATTTCTGTTATGACATTTCTTTCTTTTTTCTCTTTTGATTTCAATTTCTGTCAGAATAAAATGTTGGATCAGTTTTTCCACAGTGACACTCCTGCAAAGTATTGTTAATCGATAACAATCAAGATTACATGGCTGTCACGATGTTCTCCCTGAAGGCATTATTAAATTTGTTTTCTTCTTTCATTGTTGTTTTATGAGATAGTTGGTTACATCTCACTTCTTCTTTCCATTTCTTCATCCATTCGAGATTCAAGAGAGAAAGTTCAGAAAATTTTTCTCCTTGAAGTCAAGAGAAAATTATGGTTGAATGATTATGCTTACAGGAATAAACCCCCTCATACTTAACACTTTTCATGAGTATTCACAAATTCCTAGTCATCTTTCCATTAAATCTGCTCACTTCCCCATGTTGCATAATCATTTTGATTTATATCTTCTTGATCTGATGTTACTTGGTCTGTGAAACCAAACATTCTGAGTTCTTAATATGTTGGAAATAGATTTCCGTGTGGAGTCGCAAGTTTGTTGACGAATAAAATCGCAATGAGAAATTTCACCTGCAAAGTATTGCTAAATCCCTATTATTTAAACTATGCTCATAATATAATACTAGTAGGTGGGACCCCCTTGTAGACTGGAGGCTCAAAGATAGACATCTCACACATTTTCCTGTTGTTGTTTCGACGTTGCTTACATAGTCCTACATGGTTGACAATGCAGTCTTGGTTTCTTTTTGACATGGTAACAAGTGAATGATGCATTTTATGGGATATTTCTTTAATTCAAAGCATTATTTCTTATGTTATAATGGGCATGTGTTTACAGTTGCTATCAGGGATGATTTTAAGGATCGAAATTTATTTTAAAATGTAGAAACCTTGGTGAATCTTACTAATCCTTCATATGCCAACTACAAAATGTTTGGCGATTTTTTTGTAAAAATATTCAAATTTATAAGGATTTTATATAGTTTGTATAAAATATTGGCGATTTTTAAGGTAAAATAATTTTATCCTATAAAATTTGGGCAAATCATTTTTAGAATAGCGAATATTTTTTTGGGAAAAACCATGGAAAATTAGCCCATGAGAGAAATTTAGCCCCTAAAATCATCCATGGTTGCTATGATTTAATCATGTCACAAATCACCATGATTTATTACCTGGCCACACATACACAAAAATATGTTAGAAATAACATAACTAAAACAAAGAAAAGAAACTTATGGAAAAAATCCTAAAAGGAAAGGATCTATGTTTGAGTTATGTTAAGGATTATATGCAAATGGAAAGGTAAAAGATGTTAGTGTTAGTCCTAACTATTATCTGGTTGGTTAGTGCTATGCAATTTTCATTTGATTTATTTTCGGTGCATATAACATTGAAATACATATGGTATGGCATAAGAGCTTGAAAAAGGTTAACGTGTGAATTATTTGGGTGGCGCATTGGACAAGGAATATCGTCGCAGATTTCAATGGTTTGGAAATTGATTACATGGTCTAATGCATTGGTAAATGTTGGTTTTCTTGTACTTCATAATTGAATAGGATAGTAGATGGTAGAGACGTGCAGTAAATGCATGTCACTCCATAATCCCCCCATCGACTGTCACCCTAGTATTTTTCTTTGCTGCATTTCGGTCTGTTGGTTGTTAAGCTCCACATTTCAAGCTTGGGAAGAAAATGCTCGGCCAGCTCTCCCTTTTAAGCTCTCTGTTACAGGTATGGTTCTTTTTCACCCCATCCATGAGTTATGTTGTGTGTATGAACAAACAATGGCTCAGTAATGCTTGGGTTTGTGTTTTCCTGAGAATTGAAACTGTGTGAATGTGTGATTTTTCTCTCTGGAATGACTGTGTAATTGTTCAGATTGCAAGAAAAAGAATTAGTTTTTGGTTGAGTTGTACTATCACTGGTTGTTGTGTCGATTAAAATCGTGGTGGGTCTCTATGGATATTTAAGTGAATGTGGTATTATCACTCAATTTTAAATGGTGGAGGGTTTCACTTTGTGTATTATTGTCAGTTTCTTCCTCACAATCATGATTATAACCCTATCCAATCACATTCAGATTGATATTTGGTTGTTGTGTTTTTTTCATCCCAAAGTTATGGTTGTGGGCTCATTCTCATCGTCTTGGCACCAAAGTATCTCAAGAATTGGTATTAGGGTGGCCATAACGTATATATATACCATTTGGTTCTAGGATGATATAAGTTATGCCTCAGTGTTAGGCATCCTCACTGGTATTGTTGTCAAATGGTTCGGTTCTTGAGAAAATAGACAGAGGTTATATCTTTTTGTGTTCTTGGTAACTGTCACTATTCATTTGACATTCACCTCTCCTCTGCAAACATAAAATTCACTATGTGCATCATTTTTTTTCTACCGTACCCGTCGTTGTTTCCTCTGTGGCTAATTGTTGTTCCATTGCTCAGATTGGG
>ML798481.1:166639-182072 GCA_009831015.1 Picea engelmannii | reverse complement strand
CTGGTTATAAATGACAACAATGGGTAATGAATAAATGTTGAATGCTAATTGATGAGTTTTTGTGCAAGAGGGAAGTTTTGGGAAAAAGAGCCCCACACTCATTCACCCCCCCCTCTAAGTGTGGTAGGTGTGTCCAACACCAACCCCTTCTTGTCTTGATTTCGTGACATTGGATTTCATCACCAACTAGTGACTTCAGAATTAGAAGGTTTGCTTGTCTGGTTTGACCTCTAGATTTTATTATTGAGTGTTGTTGTTTTACGTAGTTGGCCATAGATTTTTTCTGAAAAGTTTTTTAGTTCAAACAATATTGACCCTCCACGTCATTCATGTAGGATGCAAGGACTACCCCCAGAAGATCCAGAAACTACACAACCCTTGCGTCCCAACCCACTGGAGGGCTCTCCTCAATAGAGAGAGGTCCAGGACATTACCACTCCATGAGTGGAAAGAACCGACTCTTTAGAACAATTTCGAGTTACCGATTCTCTAGAGTCTTTTCGACTCCCCCACAATTCCAAGAGACGTATAGTTCGGATTAATTCACCTGGAGAAATTGTTGTTTAGACTTCTAGATTACCAAATGGACCTTTCGCAGGCCCTGAAGGCTAGGATCCTTTTTGGATGACTGGCGTTTTCAAACAGGATCTTTTCGGCTCAGGAGCAGGTATTGATATCACTGTCAAGCCTGAGCTGCCTGAAACGTCTAATAAAGATGCGATACCTTTTAAAACTACCTATTTTTTCCCTGGTTCAAATGCCCAACCAACCAACCCTAACTCGACCATCCCCCTTCAGATGACCCATTCTACAATAGTCCCTAATGCTATGAATATTCTCGTCGAGACTACGGTGGCTAGCCAAACTCCCATTGGCACACCACGTTCGCCTAGACCTTCCCCTTCACTTCCCCCTGGGTATAATGAATTGAATGCTTATATCCCTATCCCTACCCAAGTTCCATTCAGAGAATCTGGAGTTTTTTTTTCCTCCGGGGCATAATCCTGTTGCCAGTTTCATTCTGACACTTCCCCACCCCCCCTCCGAAGGGTCTTATCCCCCTTTTATAGGCGTATCTAGCCCAAGTGGCTCCACCTCAATTGGAGGCACCATCGAGTCTTTCACTCCTAGTTATCAGATTCACGTTGGAGGACAATCCAACCCTGGGGGGAAATTAAACCCTGGGGGGAAACTTAACATTAGTGGACACCCTCCATTTGGAGGACAACCCCCGCTTGGAGGCAACATCCCACCATATGGAAAAAACATCCCGAGAGCATTGGCCCCATATTGGAACCTTCTCAATCAAGGAAACCAACAATATTTTGAGGGGAAACTGCCTCAAGTTAGCTCTCACATACCCCCTGGTACAGGCCAACCATACCCAGGCCCTCCCAATCCCATTTGGGGTTTGAACATTCAACCTGTTGTCCCCTTTCAAGGGAACACCCCCAACCTGTATAACCCCATAAACTATATGCAACTTCCCCAACATCTGAATCTGTCAGGATCTTCACATTACATGCAAACTACTTACGATCCTACTGGTATACAAACGGGACTTCATCCCCAAATTCACCAGTACCCCCATGTGAATAGACAATTGCCATTTTTAGCCACTTTGGATCTCCCCAACTTGTCTAGGATTTTGAATGACCCTATCTGTCACTCTCCTCATTGGTCTTTCATACCAACCAAATTACCATCGGACATTCTAAAATTCGATGGTAAACCAAGAGAGGATCCAAATAATCATGTAATGACTTTCCACCTTTGGTGTTCATCCAACTCCCTGATGGATGACTCCATTTGATTACATCTTTTTCAAAGAACTCTCACAGGTTCAGCCGTGAAGTGGTACATAGAATTACCACGAGGTTTCTTCACCGATTTTAACACCCTAGCCATGGATTTCCTCACGCACTACCATCTACCAGTCTATTATGAAATGGGAACAGATATTTTGACTTCTTTTAAACAAACTAAATCCACTCATATCTCTGATCACATCCATGAGTGGAGACACAAACAATGTCTAATCAAAATCAAGCTTCTCGATCAGTTATTGGCATAATGGTTCATAAAATCCCTCGTGAATGATATCTCCTGTGACATCTCCATGGGTGGAGTTGTCACAGAAGAACAGGTGATCATTCGCACATAGTACCTTGATCTCGTTTATTCACAAACAGGTACTCTTTACGATTTGCTTCCTGATACACCTCGTCCATCAAACACGACCACCTCAACAACCCCAGCAGCTTCTCATGTTGCTAACGGTGTGATAGGCACTTTCCATGATCAACCCCAATCTACACAGACCCCTCACACCAACCCCAAATCCCATGCTTCTAATGTTCAAAATGCTTCGATGACCAACCCTCCCACCGGTAAAACCTCAGAAGTAAATGTTGTTCAATTGACTCCTATCGGTAAAAATAAAAATAAAAAAGGGAAGGGTAGGAATAAGGAGGATAAAAATAAAAATCCACAACCCGACAAGACCAAGTCCCAACTTGCTGATGATAAGGACAAATGAAAACCTTTCTATCCTTGCCTTATATGTGGTGATGATCACTACACGAAGGACTGTCCAAGACAAGATGAAGTCACAAAGTTCCTCCAAGGAACCCCAAAACCTCCTACACCTGTTGTTTTGTCTCAACCCTTCCCTTCTCAGCAGTAGGCACAAATGGTCATCCATGTTCAACCTTCTTCTTCCACCACCTCATACGTACTTATGTGTTCTAGTGATTCCAAAAAGAATGACGTTACACTTACCACTTGGGCCAAAGATTATTCTTCCTCGAAAGAGAAAGCTGATGACACCCCACCTTCATTGATTCAGCCACCCCCTTCATTCCCACCTACCAATGGTCCTCTTCATCTTGAACAATCGAACCCCGATATAGTCCTTCACCCTCCTCCCAAGGGCGTGGTTCAAAAATCCACCTTCAATCCTCATGTGTGTGCCGCTCAGAACTATAGCATTGTAAAAGATCTAACACAAGCACCTTCAGCGACGTCGGATCTCGAAGTCCTTCAAAGTTGTCCCACACAATGGAAGGCACTGTTGAAGGCTATTGGTGGAATCGACCCCATTGATACAAACTTGATAATCTTTGACTTGGAAGATCACATCCCAAGGTTACCCCCTCAACTCACATTCCAAATACAAGTTGTTGTCGTAGACAAGAACATTTGTAGAATAGTAATTGACGAGTGTGCCTCGACATGCGTAATGTTTGTTTCATGTTGGAAAGCCATTGGCTCTTCCCCCTTAATTGAATCACACAACACGCTCAAATCCTTCAATGGCTCTGCTTTAAACCCTACAGTGTACTTCCTTCGTTGCCTATTACGTTAGAAGGCAAATCGGTCAACGTTGAAGTTGAGGTCTTTGATGCACCTCTCAATTACAACCTCTTAATTGGTCGTAGTTGGATCGATTCCATGCGCACGGTTGTGTCTACTCTTTTCTGCATCGTGCGTTTTCCAAATCACGGAAAATTCATTACAGTAGACCAACTAGCCTTCTTTAACTCTGATACGCGTACTAGCAATGTCCCTTTCATTTCCAAAACACCCCCTGGGTACAAGAATGTCAGTGTGGGTCTACTTAAAGATTCAACATTGATGGGCACTTTCCCGATCCCGCCACTTGAAGTCCCACTTCCTCTGGTTTCCTCAATCAACATGATTTCCACCTCTGTCTATGAAACCCCTGTGTCCTCTGACCCATGGGTAGTACCTAAACCTAGTGATTATCTCCACTACGGTAACCAGATGCCTTTAAGTCCAACTGAATCTGGCTTTCAAGCCATTCAATTGGCAACCCCTCCCACTCCCTCTCTTGGTGATTCATCTTCTGATCCTGTCCACGTGATTTTTCCCACAGACAAAATGATTATGTCGGTCATGTCCATGGAAGACACACCTTGGTACGATGGTCGTCATCATTCCATTCTTTTTCTGGAAGACCACACCATTGAGAGTTACCAATGGATTTCGACTCTGTCGACCGTTTCCATTATCTCTTTCATTCCCGAGTCTGCACATGATGTGTTCTATGAAGGGAACTTAAGTAATATTTCACCCACCATCCCCTTAGACATATCCATCACCCCTGGAGTTGTCAAAAATGTCCACATTGGAGCTTCGTGTTCCACTGATGAGATCGCCACTTATAAGTCCCTTTTTCAAGAGTTTCGTGACATCTTCGCATGGAGCTATGAAGAGATGCCAGGTATTGACCCCGATATTGTTGTCCATGAGATTAAGACTTACCTGGGCGCTAAACCCATCCGGCAGAGACTTCTCCCAGTTCACCCCTGTAAAGCAGCTGTTATTAAGCTTGAAGTCGAAAAACTTCTTAAAGTTGGTTTTATTTATCCCATGGCTTTGACTGATTGGGTATCCAATCTAGTTCCGATTAACAAGAAACAAGGTATGATCTGTGTCTGTGTTGATTATAGGGATATCAACAAAGCTTGTCCTAAGGACAACTTTCCTACCCCCTTCGTCGACCAAATTGTCGATGATTGCACCAAAAGTGAAATCTTCTCTTTGATGAATGGCTTCTCCGAATATAATCAAATCAATATCTTACCTGTGGATCAACATAAAACCTCTTTCATTTGTCTTTGGGGCACCTTTGCCTACTGGAAACTACCTTTCGGTTTAAAGAACGTCGATGCAATGTTTCAACATGCTATGTCTTATGCTTTTCATGATATTAAGCACATTGTATAGCCATATCTCGATGACCTACCAGTGCATTCCATGCATCGTAGTGATCATCTGGCCCACCTCCACGCCATTTTCCTTCATTGTCAATTCTATCGCATACGCTTAAACCCACATAAATGTGTCTTTTGTGTAGAATCTGGCCGAATCCTAGGATTTATTGTATCCCATCAAGGGATTAGGGTAGATCCTTTGAAGGTTGAGGCGATCCTCAATCTCCCTCCTCCTTCCTCACTTCGTCAGCTACTAAGTTTGCAAGGAAACGAAAACTTTCTACGACATTTTATCCCAAACTACACTGAGTTAACACTCGGATTTACTTGACTACTAAAGAAAGGCTCTAAATTTGTATGGGACACCATTTCCAACAAAGCCTTCGAAGCTCTGAAATTAACCTTAACCTGTACCCCACTACTTTTCCCACTCGATTATAGTCGAGATTATTTCCTTTATCTCACTACCATTGCCATGGTGTTGGTCCAAGAAGACGATTTACACGACGAGCATGTTGTTTATTATTTGATTCGGAGTCTTACAAATACCAAAGCCAAGTATCTACATGTCAAAAAGCTAGCCTTGGCAGCCATTCACACTGTCCAACGATTCTGTCACTACATCTTATTACGCAAGACCACTGTAATTTTGAATTGCAACCCTATGCAGCACATCCTTACACGCCAATTGCTAGGGGGAAAATACTCCAAATGAATTTTCATCTACTAGGAGTTTGATCTGGAATTCGAACGCGCTAAGTCAAAGAAATCCTTGGTCTTTGTCGAACTAATTTGTGACCTCCCTTCCCCTGAGACGGAAAATGTAGCAGAGGATTCCTTTCCCGATGAATCCATTTTCCTGATCAGTTCTAATGACCTCTGGTATGGAGATATCATTATTTATCTCCAAACTCAAACTTTCTATCCCAACCTTTCTAGAGTCGACCATCGTCGCATACGTTACCAAGCCCGTCAATACATCATCCTCGGTGACACTCTTTATCGTCGTGGCATTGACTCCATTTTTCGACAATGTCTCACCTATGATGAGGCTGAGAAATCTTTGAATGACTTCCATTCTGGAACATGTGGGGGCCATATGTCAGGGTATGCTACTTCCCAAAAGATCTTATGGGTAGGGTATTTTTGGCCTTCCTTATTTAAATATTGTATTCTTGTTGTCCAAAAATGCCATGCTTGTCAAACCTACAACAACAAAATCAAATCGCATCCCACTCCCTTACATCTTGTAGTTTCCGTTGGACCTTTTGCTAAATGGGGTATCGATTTCATGAACTGTAACCCTCACTCGATTGGGGGGCATGGATACATTATTGTAGCTGTGGACTATTTCATGAAGTGGGCCGAGGTGATGCCTACATTTGACAATACCAGAAAAACTACAGCACTATTCATATTCAATCAAATTATTACTCGATTCGGAATCCCACAAGCTATTGTTATTGACCACAGTAGCCATTTTCAAAACTTTATGATGTCTGAGCTTACCGATAAGTTGGGTCTTCGGCATGAAAACTCAACCCCCTACTATCCACAGGCTAATGGCCAAGTTGAAGCGATAAACAAGGTTCTCATCAACATGCTTCGACAGATAATAGGAATTCATAAGACCAGTTGGCACATAATGTTGTTTTCAACATTATGGGCTTATCGAACATTTGTAAAGTCTGCCACGGGATTTACACCTTTTCAGCTAGTATATGGTATGGAGTTCATTTTACTGATTGAATGTGAGATCCCATCCTTGAAACTAGTCGTGGAACTTCTTCCAAACACCTCTACCGAAGAGGAGCGTCTGTTGTATCTAATGCAATTAGACGAAACCCATTGCGACGCCACCCTGGTTATTGAAACCCAGAAGAAATGCATAAAATCCCAATACGAAAAACATGTCAAACCACGTGTTTTCTCCGAAGGTGATCTAGTTCTATTGTATGAACAGGATCGTTATTTACTGGGGGCTGGGAAATTCGAGGCTATGTGGCACGGCCCTTATATTGTTAAAAGAGTTTTAGATAAGGGAGCTTATGAGTTAGTACATTATGATGGCATCCCTTTGAGTGAGCCCAGAAATGGGTTTTACTTGAAGAGGTACTATGCTTAGACTATCTTTGCATAAGTGCTTGTACTTTTATTGTATCATACGTTTTGTGTGTTTTTTTTGTGTTTTTTTTGTGTTCTTTCTCGTTATTTGGTTTTCACCCTCGACCGCTTACCTTGACTTGTGCTTGGCTTCCATATTTCAGAGTCTTCGCTCCCCCACATTGGATTTAGAGATGGCGCTAGTCGTAGTACTCAGAACTTAGCTTCTGCTGTGTGAGCAATCTATGCACCTACCAATGAACTTATCAGTTTGCACGGTGTTTGCCTCGATTGTGCAACCAATAATATTGCAGAGTATAGTGCGGTCATTGAATTATTGACCGATGCTATTTCACTTAGGATCCATCACCTGGTTATATGACTTGATTCACAGCTTGTAGTACTACAGTTAAGTAATGTCAACGATATCTGAAGCCCTACTTTATTATGGGTATATTTATGAATTCGCCTCCTGGAACGTTATTTTGATTATATTGAATATCAACACATTCCTAGATGTCTAAATACATTAACTGATGCATTAGCTAATTATGTGTTAGACAAACATCTAAGACATTTATAAAACCAATCACATATTACACATTGTATATAAAAGCAAAGTAAGCTAGTAGAAGCCTCATGTATATATATATAACAACAAAAAGTTTTTACAAAAAGATTATTTTTCATCCGAAGACCAAAATATCAAAATATGAAGCTCATAGCTTCTACAAAATGGCATCATGGATGTTGCTCAGGGTAACACACTACTGCTCGTGCTACCCTATGAAGCAATTGTCCCAATGAACTAAACACGCCCACAGTGTGGCGCTATAAACACCTTGGGACCTCTCCGATTGACATATCTAGAATACCCGTAGTCAAACCCTCGAGATTTTGCTCGATTGTTTCATAGTCATCTACATCCCATCCTGCTACCATTGCTGCTTCCCCTCGCCTATGAATAGGGGATGTACCCGTGGTCTGGAATGGCCCTACATCTGCATGGTCAAAACGTTTTGATTAGTCTTTGGATTCAAAACATATATATATATATATATATATATATATATATATATTGAAAAATTAACAAAACATCATAAAAAGAAAAATGTTTTTCTTACCTAGGTCCCCCCACTGAGAACCCTCTGGCAGCACCAAGTCAGGGTCACAACGAAAATCCAGCCCAGCATATGCATAGTCATCGATCATCAATATCTAGGGCTGCATCCAGTCAAAAAATGTGTCATTGAATTTAACAATGGGCCCCGCTACGTGCCGGGACATCAGATCGCACCACCGCTTCATTCACGGATCTCGTGGTGTTGGTATGTTCCATTCTACCTGGAGGCATAGGTGAGGGACTCTCTCTAGGAAGAAAGAGACCAAAATTGATCCATACCCAAACTGTTTTAACTCCTTGTTCTTAGCTTTGGTCAACTGGCCCTTCATACTACGGAGGAGGCCATCACACTATTTGAACACACGAGGTTCTATGCATTTTACAGCATATTGAAAGTAGCTCTAAAGAGCCATGAGTGGTGAAGCACTCCCTACCATCCATGCAATGGTGAATAGGATGGTTCGTAGAGTCAAATCTCGAACACCTCTTATGGCCACTTTATCCTTGTGCCACTCAGCCTCAATTTTGCAATACCATCTGATGTATTCACTCATTGAAAATTTGTCGCCTTGACCTCTTGTTAAGGTCACTTGTGCCCCGTGACGAGAGAGCCCCATCAAGAAGTAGATATCTTTAATTTCCAAGGAAAGTACATGGACACCCACATGAAATACTTGTTGGTCCACATCCCACATATGAACCAGATATTCCAACAGTCTCAGTTGGGCTCTCATGCCCTGGATCTTGAAGAACTTTAACAAGCCGCATTGTCATAGGGAATTCATGGTGCCCAGGTCATTAAAATCCATATCATCATCATCTTCATGCTCTCTTTCTCACCACTCTAACATCTTTGCAATCAAAATACCTGCATAGAAATAAGAGAAATTTGTTAGCACCTTCAATCAACCTTTTTTGGGATTCTTTTTGGTCCAACGCATCGTTTTCCTTTTGGTTTTTCGGCTTCCACACCCAGGCTTCAATTAAAGAGCGAGGTTTCTGCAGGCGGGTCGTTGGGCACCTATGGAAATCCTTGATTTTTGCAAGCCCTGATATGGGTCACCTGCGGCTACCCCAGCGCATGCCTATGGCCCAAAAATTCTCCCAAAACTCATCTTGCAACCGACCAAAATGAATTGTAAACCACTAAAAAGGAAGAAGACGAGGTACTTACCATTTTCACACAAACTATTCGTTGAATGATCACTTGAGCTCTCCACAGTCGACCGCCAAAGTTGAGGTGAAAATAGGGCTCCTAGACAAGCTTTTGGGTAAATACAAATGAACTAGTGAAAGTGAGTTCTTACCCCTATTTATCTCATTTTTTCACTTTTTCTACAAATATTTTATATCATTTAAATATATTTTCTCAAAAAAACCATGAGTCTAATGGTTCGTTGAGTGTTTTGTTTCTCACAGATGGGCAAGCTAAGGTTCCGAACAATGAAGTATGGACACTTTTTACGATTTGTTTTTCTTTTTTCGTCGCGTATACGATTACTTTTTAGGGTTTTTTTTAGAAAAAACTTGAGCTCAGTCTTTGTTCGTTCTTGTGCTCGAAAATCGATGAGAACGTAACCGAGTAAAATTTTGTCGTCTTTTCGTACTCGTCACGGTAACACGAAAAACGAAACCTATGGAGTAATCTTTAAGCTCTTTTCACACTCCTTAAAAACAAAAAGATTGTTGAGCGACCTTGTTCTTTTCACGCTCATAAAAGCATTTGAAGAAAACATTTGATGGGTGATAGTTTATCACTTTTTCAGTCCTATCGAACTATTATAAGAAAAAGGATCTGGGAGAGTTATCTTTTAAGTGTTTTTCAGACTCTCAAAATATGAAAACCCCTGAGTTTTCTATCTTTGGACTCGTTAAACAAACATCGAAAGACCCACATGGGACCAAGCCATTCCTTCTTAGGGTTCGTTAAACATACTCTGAGGAACTCATTCGAAGGATGAGATTACATCAACAAGCATATAATATCCTCCTCAAGCTTGCGTAAAAATAAAGAGGTACTCGCCAGAAATGGTGGGAGAAAATTTGGGAAAGAGATGTGTCTCTGTACTTGTGTTTGTGGCAGTAAGCGTCGCTCTTGAACATGGCACCCTCCTTCATCCTTTGAATCCGGGTTGGGAAATCCATTTGTCTCTCATCTGACTTTCTGAAAGTTCATATCTTGAGTCATCTTTGAGTCAATGCTGCCAAGACCATTGTCATGCCATTCATATGTTCAAGAGAAGTTCAACCGAGCCCTCCATTGATTCAGCCATCTACAGTTGACCATTTCCTACCATGTCGACCTTCCTTGTGTCAGTTTCAAATCATGTTTGTATTATGACATACCTTAATTCTATTACTTATTTTGTTTCATTGATGGGGGATACATCAAGGCCCTCCTGTGACGATTCTTTTCCTGTCGACTTCAACTCATTATCCAGGAATGAGACTTAGAAATCATTCAGTACCTTAGAGCCTGCATGCCTCAAAGGTAGGTTCCTTCGCTCTTGTCAGTGGATTCGCATCACTGGTCTCTGATCAAGGGATTCCATTGAGTGTTCGACCTCATCTCATTTATTCACACTTGTTGGATTGTACTAGTGTACCTTGGGAGTCATTGTCATCAATGGTGATTTCCCTCGCACTTGTTGACGGTTCTTGTTAATGATCGGTAATCAGGTGGTTTCTACCATGTTCGACTTCAACACTTATAATCACATGGCTAGATTCATACTCGTGGATGATAGGTTTGAATACCATGGATATCATCATTCTTGGTCCAAGTTGTGATGGAGTATTTATGATTTGTATTGACACATAGATCCACTTTGTATGTCTCGTGGCTATGTCCTAATATGAGTTTTTTAATACATAGATCCATAGTGTATTCCTTGTGGCTATGTAATATTTTCATGACATGGATCCACAGTGTATAAATGGTGTCCATGACTAAATTTCATGATTCAAATCAACATTTAGTCTGGACATGGGAATGCCTACTTCAGACATAGTACCATATTATGTGGTTGCTTGGTTGTTTGTAGGCTCCTGATTGGTGCGTCCCTAGTTCCCGACACACACATGTATTTTACAAAGTATTTCGATTGTCACGAGTTCTAGCCTCATACTTTTGGGGGAATTCTGTTACACATTATTTTTGTCACCTTGGTTATGACTTTACAGGCATGTGTCCAGACTTCCAAAAACAATCTTCCCCTGAGAAGATGGATTTCTTTCCTCCCCTACAAGACAACTTTTGAAAAAGGGTCTGCAGGTTGCCTTTATTACATAGTGCGGAAATCTATGATTTCCGCAGGCTGCTATATAGTTGTCCTGTGGGGTTTCCGCAGGCTGCTATATGTGCAGGATGCGGCGGTGTTCCAAAGATAAAAGAGGAAAGAGGTTTCACGAAGTTTCTAGAAGGAGGATCTTCTAGATCGTGAGGTGGCGTCTGTATGGTTGTGATCCTACTAGTTTCTTTGATTTGATGGGATCATCCTCATCCCTTTAACCTGGTGACTCCATAACTTATCCTAGTTAAGCATAGTTAAGAAATATTGAGCCAAGAACAGGCTGAAGACTGTGTGAAGAATCCTATTTTGAGTGATACTTGAGATCTTTGGTTGTCCATCAATCTTTTGTGGATTATCTTCATATGGATTTCGGAGCCAGCATATGTGTGTGTTGGAATGAAGGACCACTGAAAGGGAACTTGCGACATCAATGCATTCGGTTGTATCTTATACTTTTTCATTAATATAACACGGTGGCACGTCTATTTCCAATAAAATGATTAGTACTTTATTACATGACTCCTTGATCACATGTTTAGGTTTCCATTGATTTATATTATCGTTTCTTTCACTTTGGTTGTCTTGTGTTATTACAGATCTTATCTCACATGAGAACTAGAGTGAAGCAGAGACAACAAAGACACAAGGAAGTGATTCATAAGGTATGTCATATTTTCCTTCTTTGGTAGAAAACTCAATGATTGTAACTTAGGGAAAGCATCATGTTCCGTCTTGTTTTGTTCTAGATCCAGGTGGATCTAGGGGGATTAGTTCATGTCTGCATCTACCGATTTACCCAATAACACTTCCCCCGTACAAACTTCATCCTATGAATGATCTCACCACGCACTGGCTAATAGAATTTCATATTTGGAAAGACTGTTCCCAGGCTTTTGGAGTTAGGAAATATAAAAATTGTGCATGTCCCTTCCATGCATTGAGGAGGACGTACCACGTGCCTAAACCATTTTTTACACTTGGTCATTTCAAATTTTACGGAGGGGAAACCACCAACACCATGCAATTCACCCCCATATGACCAGGAGCTAGCCCAATACCTTTGTTTTCTAAGGAATCTGCAACCATGTTATGGTGACGGAGGATGTGAAAAAAATGTGCCTGAAGTCCTTGCAAAGATTTTCTAATGCGGTCCACAAGATTTTCTACACTTGTTTCTTTTGGTGAGGGGACCTTGATAAAATAGAAAATTGTGCTTTTAGAATCACCAACTATATTAAGATCAACGATTTTTCTTTTCTTTTCCAATTGTATGCCCATATAAATAGTGTATTATTATGCTTTGTTATTGGTAGTGGATCCTAGATTCCAAGAATACTCCATTAATTTATTTCCTCTAGGTTCAAAGAGAACCATCCTGCACCTACCTCCCTGGGGTTTCCTTTAGAAGCTCCATCGAAACATAAGGTATAACTGGATTGAGAAGAGAGCCAAGCTTGTAAATCTAAAGAGGGAGAATGAAGCTTACAATCTAATATGAGATTGGGTTTGTCCCTTATTGAGTAGAGCACATTAATCCTAGCCATCCATATTTCTTTGTCCTGGATTAGAATATGTTGTACTTTCATTCTTATTCTTTTGGAATTCAAGAATTCTTCTAACTGCCCCTGGGCATACGCTATGACTCTAGGATTCATATTTTGATATTTAAAAATACTTCTATTTCTAGCTAACTAGATTTGCCAATAAACAAATTTAGGTTTTGCCTTCCATACTCTTTTAAAAATCATTTTTCCAGATAAGGATCCCTGATAGTGATTTCCCCTTTTTCCAAGAAGAGTTTTTCAAGAGGAGAACCATTGGATTTTAGACCATAATTTTGCAAATACTGATTTCCAAACCTGTTTTGCAAAATTACACTCTGGAAATAAATGATAGGATGTTTCTTCACTCTTTTTACAATGGATGCAATTAAAGGGGCCTTTGATTCCTCTTTTAGACAAATTTTCTCCTGTAAGGATCTTTCCATGAGCAAGAGTTCAACAAAATGTATTCACTTTTGGTAATCCATCATTTCTCCATATGTTTTTCCACATCAATTCCTTTGTTGGGAGGAAAGTATGCATTATAAGAGCCTTTTAGCCTTCTTTTACCAAGCACCCAAAAGAACCCCAACCTCGAGTATCAAGCTTCTGTAAGTGCACCGAAGAAACACCTTTGAGGGCGAGGAGAAGAAGATCTTCTTGAGATTGAAGATGAGCAGGAATAAAGCCAAGATTCTAATCCTACCAAGCACCATTAGTATGCCAAACATAAATATCAAATAGAGAAATTTTATTTTGAGATATCATCCATTGTTTAATATCATTGAGAGAGACATTTTTGTGGAGAGGGTGTGAACCAAGAGATTTTATTTTGAGATATCATCCATTGTATAATATCACTGAGAGAGACATTTTGGTGGATAGGGTGTGAACCAAGAATCCCATCCTTCCAAAGATTAATTTTCTTTCCATTTTCTGGTACCCAATGCAGAGAAGACTAAATAAGAGGAAATGAAGTTTTGAGGAGCTTCCATATCAGATAAACCTTTGACTGGGATGGGGGGGAATCTAGAGGTCTCTTTCATTTTCCATACATGTACATCCTTATCAATGTTTTTTTCCACCATTCATTTTTCCCTGATACCAACCTCCAAATAATTTTTGAACCCAAAGCAAGATTCACAATTTCAGGATCTCAAACTCCTTGACCCCCATGATCGTTTGGAGCTCTTACCAAGTTCCAATTTGATAAATTAAATATTTTTGTATTTATTTTCCTACTTTCCATAAAAATTGTCTAATGGCCTGAGCTATCACTTTTTAAAATCCCATGGGAGCCATAAGAGAAGAAAATTGAAAAATGGGCAGGGATGACAGAACAAATTTAACAACCACCAAACACCCTATTGGATTCAACCAGAAAGCACCCCATCCATCCATTTTGTATTGTATTTTATGTAAAATAATTTTCCAGGTATCTCCCAGGAGAGCTTAGAGGAAAACTAGCATTCCAAGATATTTAAAGGTTTTCCACTCAACTGAAATAGGAAACTGCAGAATTTGAGAAATACCTTGGATGACTGAGGATTTTATGTTCCAAGAATAAATTTGACATTTATTATGATTAATTAAGCCTCCCAAAACTTCGATGAATTGATCTAGAATTAATTTTAATCTTCTAGAAATAATCATGGATTATCCTCCCAGCAACAGAGTGTCATCTACAAATTGTGAATGATTGATCCTCTTAAATCCTCTAGCTATACGGAGCCCAGGGATACCTCATGTGGTTAGTTCCCATTCTAATTTCCTGTTAAGAGCCTCAACCATGAGGATGAACATAAAAGGGGAGAGAGTAAATCCCTGCCTAATCCCACGAGATGCTTTAAAAAAAGAAGCAGGCCAACCATTCACCAAGGGGGCTATCCAAGGATTTGAAATACAGATTTCTATCCAAGATACAAACATTTTATTGAAGCCATTTTTTTCCAGAACTTCCTTAATAAAACTATTCTTGACTCTATCAAAAGCATTAGCCATGTCCATTTTTACAACCATGCCTTTTCCCCCTCAGATAACACTAGAATGGATGGCCTCTTGCACCAAAATAATGTTATCTCATATTTATATGTTAGCCACAAATCCTCCTTGGTTTGAAAGGATTAAATAATTCAAATAGGGTTTCAACCGATTTTCTATCATTTTGGCCATGATTTTGTATGACACATTGCATAACAAAATTGGACAGAATCATTCAAATGTAGAGGCCCTCTTTTATTTTGGGATTAGGGAAAGGAAGGAAGATTTGGTAGTGCCCCCCATTCTATGGGATTTATGCACATATTGGATCATCCTGATTAAATCAAATTTTATTACTTGCCAACATCTTTTGTAAAAATGAAAGGTAAACCCATCTAGCCTGATGGCTTTATATGAGTTGAATTGATGAATAAATGAAAATATTTCTTCCTCTATTACTAATTTGTTCAAATATTGATTGTCCTCTTCTGATATTTTCATTGGTATCTGGGAAATGAATTGCTCACATAAATTCGAATCCAAGTTGCTATCATTTGTATATAGCTTGTTGAAATGAGACGAGGCCAAAATTTTTATTTCCTCAAAGGATGAAGTGGTGCCTCATGAGGGAGTTTTGATTTCTTCTACCTTGTT
>ML798481.1:120113-138376 GCA_009831015.1 Picea engelmannii | reverse complement strand
TCCTCTCAAGAAGAATGCTTTGGTGTTTTTGAAAATCACACAAAAGGAATAGGGTCCAAGTTATTGTTAAAAATGGGCTATGAAGGTAAAGGGTTAGGCAAGCATGCACAAGGCATTGTTGAGCCTATTGTTGTTGAAGAGAGGCCTAACTATTGTGGTCTTGGTTATGAACGAATTGATGGAGCAAATTCCAATGTTGAGGAAACAAATGAAAAAGCTCCAACAACAATTTTTGTTTCAAGTTCACCTCCTCAAGAAGGTTTTAAAGGTGAAATTTCAAGAACTTTTGTTGAAAGTTCAATCTCTTCAGCATGCAAAACTTGTGTTCAAGATGAATGCAAATGTGTGAAACAAAAGAGTTGTGGCAGCCATGAGGACCAGAACAAATTTGTTGGTCTTCAAAAGAGAGCTTGTAACTCTTCGAATTCACCTCCTCAAAGGGGCGATAAAGGTGAATGTTCAAGGTATAAATCTGCCTATAATTCAGTTGCTTTTGATTATGTTAAGCATGATAAATTTGCATGTAAAAATGGAAGAAAAAGTCCATGTACATATTGTGGTTTATATAACCATCATGTTTCAAAATGTTGGAAAAGATTGACCACTTTCAGGAAATTTTCCAAGCAAAGGCAACTTGAAAAGAGCATGCAAAAGATTTGCACTCATTGTCAGAAGAGGGGTCATCTCATTGAAGAATGTTGGACATTGCATCCAACCACTCATCCACAGCACAAGAAGCAGTTGGATGAAAAGATTGACAAGAATGAAAGAGGAGATTCCATCATTGATGTGAGTCAAGATGATTCACAAGAAGATGACTTTCAGCAGAAGAATTTGCCATTGAGTTGGCTTGGTAAGAAATGGTTAGATTTCTTGAGTAAGTAAGGCTTGCATTTTTTCTGCAGTAGATGCGCATTTCAGCCTTATCTTTTCATTTTGTTGAAGTTTGACAAGTTGCAGCAGTTATCATAACTTGTAAGATACAAGTTTGCATGTGAATGCATTTTCTTTTGAATGCATACTTGTGTTATACCACCTCGTCAAGAACATGTAAAAGAGGGGTATGCTGCTCATTTGTTACAGCCATATACACTTTTCACATTCATCTCTTTAGTACCCACATGTTTTGGGTTTAAGTACCTATGTTTATACTGGAAGGAGAGTTGAAGAGCTATGCGCATGCATTTGGTTTTGTGAGTGCATAAACAATGAATTTGATGATAGTTCATCATGAATGACTCATGATTGTAGCATGATTGTTTATCATGTTTTTCGACTTGTCATTTTGGAAGGTTGATACATTTCACATGAGTCTCAACTTGTGTCGATATTATCGTGATGACTATGTTGTGTCGCTCATGGTTTTCGACTTGTGTTTAGTCGATGGTGTATGTTGGCTTGTAAGTCAATTTTGAGTACACCAAGATGCAGGAAAACACCATGTGCTTTGATGAAGCACAAGATGCGACAGTTTGCTTGAAGAGCAAAAAGACTTTGCTGTCATCATTTTTCAGTCTTGTGTCAATTTGTTTTCAAGATTGATGGTTTTCTTGGCTTGTGACAAGATGTCGCAGGGAAGTTTTTGCAGCCATTGGAGAGCAGATTGTTGACGTCTAAGAGTTCACAAGAGGGACTTGATTCTCAGTGGGAAGGTTGGCAGTCTTCCAAGCACAGAGAGAACAGTGGGTCAGCAGTAGCCAGAGATCAGTGGTTGAGGGACATAGCTAGTTGCAGTGCAAGGCATGTCAAAGCATCCAGGTGATTGTCGAAAAGACTTTTCAAGTAGAATCAGTTGATAGAACTTGAAAGGAGAAGAGTATTGAAGCTTAGGTAGATAATCATAAGCTTTTGTGGGTCCAAAAGCCTTTCAGTGGGAAGGTGTGATCAAAATCTGGACCAGGGGTCAAAAATTTTCTCAAATTTCAAAGTGATCAGAATGCAATGAAAATGGTGCCATTGCGTCTGTCTCATCTTCCTGATTCTGGCGGTATATTTACTTTCTCAAACGGATTCTGTATGGAGAAGTTATCGCGATCTATTCGCCAAGGCAAACAGGCAAAAATTTTGATGCTGACTGTACCAGTCCGTACAGTGGTGACGTGGTAGAGCCGTACCATCCATATGATGACATTTCAGGTGGATGACATGGCAAACATTTACTGGTTGACAGTTGGGTGAATCAAGTTTTGACACGTGGCATCATTTGAGCGAATAGAAGGGTGCCACATGGCCCAATCAAGGGCTGCCATGTGGCACCCATTTATTGGCTATTGGTGTTTGTGTGGTTTATTAAAATTATATGTAGGCCACGGGGTTCGACACCCGGACCTCCCCCACCATTCCAAAGTTTTAAACAAAGTCCGACCAACCATCACGCCCCACGGTAATGCTTAATATATATGCGCATTTATATATATTTAAAGTGGTAATTTGTAAAATGTGGCGGGGGGTCGGGCCAGGGCTTAGCACCGGCCCGAGGTTTTATCACACCACATGTGACCACTGTACATTTATATACATGCGCGGGGGTTACCAAATGTTGTCTCTTGGTCGTATTATTTTTCATATGGCCACGTTTATTATATATGCATTGCGCGCGGGGGCATTTCATTTATAGCCCACGGTTCTACCGTCAATACATATGACCTTACCTGTTGATAAATGGCGCGTGGGTTGGATATTCAAACAAATCCCTGGTTCTATTATGGTTCCATATGACCATTGTAAACAGAGGTTTGGCGCGCGGTGTTTAATTATAAACCGTGGTTTTATATTGTTCACATGTGACCACTTACCACTTGGACAGCGCACGGATTTAAGTTTGGATTTTGTTTTATATTTAAATGGTTATGCAACCACACATCCAACCCGTGTCAAGTCTAGGTTCATTCTGGCAACTTAGCCCTTTTTATGCGCTGGGACGTGGCCACATGGCCCCCACGCGCCCAACACCTCTGACCTTGGGGGGTTTAGTTTCGCTAACAGTGCGACATTTTGGCACAAATTTTGGAAGGCACGTGTGTGCTGAGTTTAGGCATGGAAAACGTCAAGAGGCCAGGTTCATTCACACACAGGTGCAAAATGGCAAACCAGTGACAGGAGCTTGAAGGGGAAAAATGGCAGGAGGCCTAACTTCTTGAGTTTTTAGCCAAATGAGGTGCCGAAAAAGCCCAGCTAGGGGTTTTTGGACATTCTGAGTCCATTGGCACTGCTTTCACAGGAATTTGAAGACTTCTTTTGTAGGTTTTTAACCATTGAAGTTTGAGGAAGCTTCAGGGAGCTTGAAGCCCTCATTGTTTGAGGCATTGCTCAGATGAGCACATATCTATTTTCTGAGACTGAATAGTCATTTTTGACTAATTGTTATGCTCTGAACACATTGGGATAGGTTTCAGATCCATTGGAGGACTTTTACATGTATTTTTTCCATAGAGAAGCTCAGGGAAGCTTGGAGGCCACATGTAGAAAAGGTCATGATTGGAGGAGACAAGATCCATTTTCAGAGTTCTAATAGTCATTTTTCGGGTTTTTATGTATTCTGAACCCAATGGTACAGTCTGTAAATCCATTGGAGTTGAGGAGAATATTTTAAAATAAAATTTGACAAACTAATCCCAGAGAGCCAAGTCCATTGAAGGAAGCTCAAGGAGATGTAGCCCAGAGAGGGGTAACTCCTTTATCATCTTGTTATTGTTGTGAGTTTGTTGTGTTATTTGTTGCACTTTATGTTGTTGTGTATTTGTTTATAGCACATATTTAATCTTTTAAAAGAACATTTCCTCACACATGAACATTGACAAGAAGAAGCAAGAACTTAACACATAAACCATCTTGCATATTTTAACACATGAAGCAAGGTCCTGTAAGGTTTATTGTATTGAAGTAGGGGGTGCTTGCATAGCATAACAAGTCAACCTTCTATTTTCAGATCAAGGGTTGTCTAATTAACCCAAGTCGTTTGGATTAATTCACTCCAACGGGTTTAGCAGCTCCGTTGGCCGATCTAAGTTCTAAAGAAAACGAAAATTAACTAGAGAAAATACAATACTTAATAAAGAACAATCACTAAAATCTATATGTACATTTAAATATATATGTGTGTGTGTGTGTGTACAATTTATTTAAATAATATATGTTTAATAATTCTATATACAATCTGTACAAAACATGAGTTTTAATCTAAACTCGTAAAAATCAAATGTAAATTGATTCCTTTAGCAACAATAATAAAGAAAGTGAAAATACTATGTAATTTTTTCGGTTTGTTTTCTTAGATGTATACACTCATGAAATCAAATATTAAACTGCCTAATTGAATAGAAAATAATAGATAGTAGAAAATGTTCTATATATAGAAAAATTCTATATTCAGCAAGCTAATGAAATCAAATAACAGGCTAACATGTCATTGCATCCAATGTCTGTTTAATATTGAATATCCAGCCACCTTTATCTGAGAAGTGAACCTGCAACAAATCTTGAGATTGCTCCGAATAAATGCGAAACAATAATGCTGGAAATTGAATTATAATAATAGAACATATAATAGACACAGTCACAGTAATCTTATGATTTACAAGTAGCTACGATGAGATAATTTTTCTTGTAAGAACTTGCATATAAAAATTCAACTAAAATTAGAGATAAATCTCTTAATTTAAATTGTATAGATGATCATTGTGTGTTATATCTGAAACACGAGATATGGACAGCATATATAAATTGATTCATATCAACTTGCAATAAACTATGATGACAAAAGAAATCAAAATCTATTATCAAATCGAAATAAACATAACTTGAATGAAAACATCATACAAAAAAGCTAAAGCTGTAACGTGCATTATATTCCATTCAAGTCTGTGATAAAATGCCCATACTCTTGCCCCAGGCCGAGATGATGCAATGTTTACAAAATAATATGTTTTTATAGGTTTCAGGAAACATAATTGTTTCCTGTTCATAAGATCAAATTGATTTCAAAAAATAAAGGGGGATGCAACCTCCCTGATTTCACTAGATATCAAAAAACTACCAACAATCTAATTCTGTTTATCCAAAATAGATAATAGATATGGTTGGGAGATATCAAAAGGGCCTCATATCATCTTTGAAATCATGGGCTCCTTAATTATCCTGAAAACAAAAGAAAATAGGAAGATCTCGGATATGTTTTCAGTCATCAAACTAAACAATTTGAATTTTCTTAACTAGCTACAGAATCTTGTGATTCTGTAGCTAGTTATAATAGAAAATGAAATCTTATTTTATTGAGTAAATAAAACAGACTAATCTTAATAATAAAAATGGTTTATTCAATCAAATCAAATATCCTAACTTAAGAATGGTAATAATCATACCTCTAATGATAAAACCAAAACGTATCAGGAAACTTTGGAGTTAATGATAGTTGTAGCTGCCTCTACGTTTTTTAAAATCACACGACCTATAGTTTTCAAATGCTTCTCCTTCCCTTGGATGATGGATTCAAGTCTGTTGTTTTCGTTTGTTAACATATCAACCTGTTCTCTCAAAGACTTGACCCGTAACTGTAGAAACGGGACATCGGTATAGTATCTGTCGTTCCACGATCGACACACATCACATTGTGACTATAAGGAGTTTGCATTAGAAAAAACAACATTATGGGTCAGAGAATCCTCCATGGGGATGATAGATTTATCACGGAGCTGGATACCAGGAAACTCTAATTTGTCCTTTAGACAAGGAGGCAAATTATTAACATAGTTATAGGGTTGGTCAGGGTATAGCCCGAATGACACAGGATCTTCTTCAGCAAGGAATTTGTCAATTTTCGAGTCTGAGCTTTCGCTCACTTCAATCATGCTGATCATTTCTGCATGGGGTTTTGTTTTATTTCGAAGACTTCAAGAAATTAACCGACCATCTCTTTTGTTTTTGAAATTGACATCAACACTACCTTTTAACTTCTTTCCTGTAGATTTTTGCACAGTTTTAATACAATCCTTTGGATGTGTAACCGGTTGACTGTCCTGTTGAATGCCCTTAGGGTAGCTTGAAGGTTCACTATTAGGGGAAAAATCACAAGACAGGGGAGATGGAAGAGAGGCCGTCGGGTTCACAAGGGTTTCCTCAACAACTGGCTTATATACTTCTCTCAACTCAGGGTTACAAAAACCATTTCGCGTAATGAACGAATCCCAACAGTCATTTTGTGAATCTAACTGATGCATGAGGATGATTTTAATCAGGCCATGATGAAAAAGACTTGAATCTAACCTCTTTTTCCTAAATCTTTTCCCCATTTTATATAGACTTCTGAGTAGGTAATAAGGCATATTCAACGGAAAACCAATAAAACTCATAAGAAGGCATAAATGATATAGGAAAACAAGTCTGAATCGTCCCTCACATGTGATGAATTGCTTCACTACAGCAAGTAAATCATGCCACCTAGGTTTCAAGAACGAAATTGGCATACCTCTATCACAGCTGGTTATTTTTCGTGAGGTAAACAGTAAAGTCCAAGGGACTTCCTCCACCTTCGCGTTTTTGAACCATTTCTGACCAACCGTTGGCAATCACGTGGCTTGACTTAGGAACTTTTTGGTCACTTCCAATTGCACATCACTGATTTTTTCCCTACAACCATCAAAGGTTAAGGCAAACTCTTGGGCGACCTGAAGATTAAAACCATGAAACTTTTTGATGAAAATATGCCAAACATTCCCTTCCAAATCTTCCCTAGCATTATCATATGAGAGCAGGGTTTGGATGTTGTTCGGTTCAACCCTTACCACTGGAGCCATACTGAACAGATGGGTAGTTAACGCACAACACACAGGTAGGGTTTACAAAAATGAAACAGAGCCATAGCCCCGAGCTTTATCAATACATGTTGTGATGATTGAAACAATGGGCAAGGTGTTTAATCAAAACGTGTGTGAAGAGTTTTGTGGAAACCGAGACCATGCTAAGGAGTAATGGAAACCTGTACATTGTATGCCACCTTGGTATTTAGTACATGCTAGGACCAAAGTACCCTGAAAACATAAGTGTGCGCGTCATATTTTTATTACAAAGTTGGGTAAAAGAATAATCAAAAGTTTTGTGAAAGAAATGTGATGAAAGATCAAACCAAAATCAATACAAACAAAATCAAATGGTGGGGCCTTTTGTTTGTGAAGACTATCAATCTCTTGGTCATGTTTATGAGTTGACAGGGTGAAAAACACAACAGGGTGATACCTTCCTGGCAAAGAATCGAACTCCATATTAAATAAACCATTTTCCTTCAATGAAAATTTAAAACAAAATGGTAACGATAGTTGCAAGTTTTCATGCTTTCAGTCATGAAAACGAAGCATGAATACATGATAGGTAAAATGCGATGATTTACAACTGTCATTTAGAGAAATGCTCATGAAGAGTAATAAAATTTCATAGACCCTATGTAGGTAGCTTATAAAAATAATAATTATATAATCGCTACCAACAGGCTTCAAGACTCTTTGTTTTACCCATGTCTTTAGAGAATTCAATAAATAGGCAGATACTCTCTCAAAAAGTGCTATGTTCTTGTAGGAGGGTAACATTTTCTATTCCTAGGTGATCGATGGACACCTAGGTCCCACTTTGCCACTTAAGCTCTGGCAAAGTTTTTTTTTAGTTAACTAGTGACTATAAGTCCCTTTTTTATCACTGGTGTCTAGTTTTGAGTCTCCTATAGGCATTCTGGTTTTTTTGTATGGATTTGTTTGGGAGATTTTTTTATGATGCACAACTTCTCTTTTCCAGTTGGCTTTGTTATGTACTGTATATTCCCCTGTGGGAGGTGGAGAGGATTAGATATATCTCCTTTGAACCAAGGATCTCGAATGTAAACTTTATATATTAATATAAGTGAAATTTTCTATGGAAAAAAAGAGTACTTGTATAACGAGTAATTGTATAACCGACTCCCCCGGATGGGGTGACGCGCGGACAAGGGGAAGCACGTGGAGGCGATATGGGAGAGGCCATTTATAATGTCTCTCACCACACACTCAGCCATTTATGAATGGCACTACCTTCGTCGGCCTCCGTTCTCTGATGGGGCTTCGCACGAGCTTTCACAGGATGGATAGCCAGAGCATTAAGCTCTTGGCTTTCATGGCAGCCACTATAATATTTGCCTTCAGCCGCCTTGCTGGAAATCTTAGTGTGAGTTCGAAGCTTGCTGAGCAGCGGTGTACCTGTGGTGTTTTTGGTGTTCTGGATTTGCTCCTTGCTCCTGCCATGCCGAGGCTGAGAGGGAAGCTTTGCAGGGGAGCCGGTTGGTACGCAGTCGACTCCAGGAGGAAGAGACATAGGAATTTTCAGTGGGCCGTGAGCATGGCTAGGTAGAGACGGCGTCGGGTGAACACGGCAGCTAGCTCGCCCCCCAGAACTTTCGTAGAAGAAGACACAGACTTGGAAATCCCACCAGACTTCTCGGAGAGCAGGATGTTTATTGTACCAGACAATTGGGATCCCCCAACTTGTTTTGCTGAAGCAGAAGCACTGCCCCACTCCACAGGTGTCCTAGGTCTTTGTGCAGTGAAAAACGAAGAGCCCACCACCTTCTTGGTCGAGGAGGAGCCACCGAAAAGCCCCACAGAATTGCAAACAAACACAGAGGTGTCGGGACATAGGGAAATAAAAGACAAGTTGCAGACGCTGCCCTCGCCACCCCTCCTACACCCGGAGAATTTGCAATTGATATTCGAAGTTCGAAGCCTAGTCGATGACCAACTCTTCAGAGCAGTCTGCGTTAGCCAACGCTTGGACATGCTCTATGCAGCCTACTCCAGCGCCACTCCTCGACAACAATGCCCAACCTATTCTCAACCATTCACCATCCCAGCCAGCGATGGAAAAGCGAAGGAAGCTCACGAGGACTCTGGGGAATAGGTTTTTTCTGTCTTGCATGTTTTCCAAATCTTTTTCTGTAGTCGTTTACCAGAGCTATATCTCTATAGCTGTTAGCATGGTTAGCATTAGAATAGTAAACAGGAATGATGTCAATTATGAATGGATACCCTGGTTTCCTACGGGCAGGGTGGTGCAGTGAACTTTATGATTTTGCATGCTACTGTGGGCAGGCCAGCTATCTTGGTTTCCTACATAGGTAGGACAGCTGGCACCTACGTGTTACATGTACTCCTTTTCTAAAGTCATAATATAATAGGTTCCGCCTTTTTATTTAAAAAAAAAAAAATTATATAACCGACTCCACTTATTCCATTTATTTTTAAATCTTAAAATATAATTTGTTTTTTATTTTTTCTTCCATTTTCCCATAAGATTCATTAATGAGCAATTATAGTCTTCCCGACTTATTCCACTCATTTATTTTGAAATATTAAAATATAATACAATTTGTATTCTTTCTTCTATTTTTTTATAAATATTTATTGTCATTTTACGTTTATTATTTTGAAAGATATATCATAGAACAACTTTAAAGAGATTCTAATATTTATTTATGTATTGTCTCCACTTATTTCATTCACTTATTTTTAAATCTTAAAATATAATTTATTTTTTATTCTTTCTTCCATTTTTTCATAAGACTCATTATTGAGCAATTGTATGGTAGTGGCTACTTATTCTAGTCACTTATTTTTAAATTTTTAAATACAATATATTTTTTATTCTTTCTTCCATTTTCATAATTTTTATTCTTTCTTCCATTTTCTCATAAATATTTATTGTGATTTTAAGTTTATCATTTTGAAAGTTATGTTATGGAACAACTTCAGAAGGATTCTAATATTTATTTACGTACCATCTCCACTTATTCAACTTACTTATTTTTAAATCTTAAAATATAATATAATTTTTATTCTTTTTCCATTTTCTCATAAAACTAATTAATGATCAATTGTATACTCATTCCCACTTATTCCACTCATTTATTTTTAAATCTTAAAATATAATATAATTTGTTTTTCTTTCTTCCATTTTCTCATAAATATTTGTTGTGATTTTGAATTCATAATTTAGAAATTTATATCATGAAACAACTTTGAAGGGAATATAATAACTTTAAAGGGAGTCTAATATTTATTTATGTACATTCTCCACTTATTCCAACCACTTATTCTTAAATCTTAAAACATAATATATTTTTTATTCTTTCTTACATTTTTTCATAAATATTTATTGTGATTTTAAGTTAATCCTTTTGAAAGTTATTTCATGGAACAACATTAAAGGGACTCAATGGATTGATACAGAAGTGAAACAGCAAGCTAGTGTTCTGACAGAAGCGGCCATAGCAGAGTACGGCATGAGCACCAAAGGGGGGGGTAAGGGTACCCCCTCATACAAAAAGGTAGTGGTAGACAGAGGGAAAGGGTCAAGGGGCATATTTTTCAAGATACCAATGACAGGCACCTCGGGTTCAGACTCGGGAAAAGGTCGGGAAAGGAACCAGGACAAAACTGAGAGCATGGAAGAGGAAGCCAAGGAAACCCCGAGTGAAATGCCAGGCACAACGAAGACCAACCCGACAGAAGGGCGCAACCCATGAAAACCTAAAACAACAATGATACCAAGGGTGGTACTCGAGGATCCACAGACGCAACTCTACAGAGATCAGATGAAGGCACATGCACTAATCTGCAAGTTTATGGGCTTGTGGCCCATAGAAAGAATGTTGCGCAACTGGATTAAATACCACTGGAAGCCAAATGGGGAAGTGGAGCTCCATTTGGGCTTGAAAGGCTTCTTCATAGAAGTTTTCATAAACCTGGAGGATAGGGATAGAATCTTTGATGGAGGGCCATACTTTCATGCATCAGCAAAACTGTACATGCAGCCATGGAAGGAAAATCTCTCCCCCGAAAAAGAAACCTTCAAAAATGTGTCAGTCTGGCTAAGACTCTACTCCCTAACTTTAGACTATTGGTTACCCTCAAATTTAGAAGCAATAAGGAACAAATTGGGGAAATATATAAAGACAGCAGAATCCACCCTGAGAGGGTGATATACATCTTATGCAAGAATATGTATAGATATGGATGTGTCGGGAGCACTCCCAGAAGCCATCAGCCTTGAATTGAGAGATGAGGAATGGATCCAAAACATCGATTATGAATAGATCCCTTTCAGATGCAGAAGATGTCATGAACATGGTCACCTAATCAGGGAATTCCCTCTTACTAAAAAGTAAGAAATGGAAAACCTCAAACCACAATAGGATGAGGAAGGGTTTGTAAAAACTAACCCTAGAAGTAGAGCCAACAAGAAGTAGAGAAAATCCTTAATGGGAAATAACCTGGAGGTCCGAAACAAGGCAGAAGGACAAGACAGATCCAATAAAGAAGCAAAAGATGATCAGGATATGGCAACAACTCAGGAAGTCAGAGAACAAATGACAAACGAGCTCACCGACGGACCAAGTAATTAGAAGGGACAAGAAAGTTGCGCAACCCAGATGGAGGGAGGAATCAGAGATGACAACACCCCCATGCAAGAAGCATATGGAGATGCAGAAATGACCCCAAGTGAAGTAGGCACAGAAGATCCTGAACTCAGAGACCTGGTGGAATGGGAAGGGATAGATCTCACAAACATACTGGAGCACTGGAAAAGACATGGAGTAGACAATGTACCAACAGAGAAACTTTATTGCATCCAGTACCTGTTCCTTCAATAGGAGGAAGTTAAAGTTCGAGGCCAAAAGCATACACATAGGGAGATTGGATACCTAGGAGTTAAAACCAGCGAGGGACAACCACACCTATCACCCAAGCAGACGTGGAGGAAAAAAACAATAAAATCAAATAGTGTAGCCCTACTAGAGCTTGGAGCACTACTAATAAACTCGAGTAAGATCAAGAAACTCTTCCCCAACTCCCCCCTGCATGTTTAAAATGAAGGTTATAACCTAGAATATAAGAGGCCTAAACAGCCCAAGAAAGCAACGAATCCTTAGAAATAGACTAAAACATGAACAACTGGATCTTTGTTTAATTCAAGAAACAAAGTGTAATACAGAAAGAATGGAAACGATCAGTCAACAACACTAGCACAAATACAAAATGATGGCTATTGGAGGCCACAAAATGGTAGGGGGAATCCTTAATCTGTGAAACCCACAAGTACTAAGCCTAATAGTAGCTGAAGCGACCAGGCACACCCTTACGGTCAGCATGCAAATCATTGGGAACATGGAGGTGTTGTTATGCACTAATGTGTATGGTCCACAGGTGTCAGAAGAAAGGAAAGGTATGATCAGAGACCTAGAAGAGCTTAAAACCCGGTCCAACAACCTCCAATGGATCCTAGTGGGAGACTTCAACATCATCATGTCACTTGCAGAGAAAAAAGGAGGTATAAGATGATTGGATAGAGACATAGAGGAATTCTACAATTTCATTGACATAGCAGAGATGGTAGATTTGAAAACTAATAAAGGCCAATTCACCTGGAACAATAAACAGATGAACCAACATCAGGTAGCAACAAGACTCGACAAATTCCTAGTGTCGAAGTCAATCATAATGTAGGGGCTGACCTTAGATTGCAATATCCTACCCTGGGGGGGATCTGATCACTGGATGGTACAACTGGAAGCAGGCTTCCAAACCACACCAAAAAACAGGCCCTTCAGATTTGAGAAATTCTGGATTGAACACCTGACTTTTCAGGAAAGAATAAAACAATGGTGGCATGAGGAGAAACAAGAGCAAGGGACAAGGATGTTCAAACTCTATAAAAAACTAGAACACATCAAATATAGGCTCAAGGAGTGGAACAAGGACACTTTTGGGAATATAAACCAAGAGAAGAACGGTATTGAAGAAAAAATGAAAACACTCCAAGAAACCTACATCTTGGAGGGCTACACGGAGGAACGGAAAAGGGAAGAGACCCAACTGACCCAAGAATGGGAACAACACTATCAGCAAGAAGAAACTCTTTGGCGACAAAAGTCCCGGATTAGATGGCTAAAGGAAGGGGAATGGAACACCAAGTTTTTCCATAGAACAACAATGGCCCAGGATGGAATAGAGAGAGAGTCACATAAGGACATTGAAATAGCTCTGGTAAACCACTTTAGTGGGATAGCCCAGGAACCCAACCAAGAAAGAACGAAGGCCATACGAAGGATAACACAGCATATCCCACGACTGGTCATTGAAGAACAAAATAACAACCTAAACAAGCCCATTGTGGAGGAGGAAATCGACCAAGCACTCCAAGAAATGCCCAATGGGAAAGCCCCAAGCCTAGATGGCTTCACAGTGGAGTTCTTCAAATCCTACTGGGAAGCTAGCAAACATGATGTGTATAGAGTAGTTGAAGACTCTAGAAGGTCAGCTTCTATTCTCAAAGTGCTAAATGCTACAATGATTACTCTTATCCCTAAAGAGAATGAAGCCAAAACCCCTTACAGGTACCGACCTATAGTGCTGTGCAATGTGGTGTATAAGTTAATCTCCAAAGTCATAGAAAATAGACTGAAACCCCTCCTACCCACACTGATTTCAAAAGAACGGGTAGGTTTCATAGAAGGTAGACAAATAATGGACAATATCATCCATTCCCACGAACTTATACACACCCTGAAGCTTCAGAAACGAGGGGGAATGATAATACAACTTGACCTAGCCAAAGATTATGACAAAATTAGCTGGCATTATATGGTCAAGACCCTGGAAGCCTTCAGTTTCACTCAACACTGGATCAAGTGGATAGTCGGCCTAGTTTCTACAACATGCTACTTGCTCCTAGTAAATGGAGCCCCTGCCAAACCTTTCTGGCCCACTAGAGGCATCAGACAGGGAGACCTGTTGTCTCCCTTCCTTTTCATTTTAATGATGGAAGGTCTCAGTTGAAGCATAAAAAGCACAACCGCAACAAGGGAAATAACATGGATCAAACCCTTTGTGAATTTTCCTACCTCCACACACCAACAATTCGTGGATGACACCCTACTTCATGGCATACCCATGGTCAAGGAAGCGAAAGCCTATAAATGAATCCTAGATGAGTTTGGGGAGGCATCAGGAGCAGAGATAAACCAGTCTAAATCTATGATCTTTTTCTTTAATACCAACCCCGCAATACAATGCAATCTGACCAACCTTTTGGGCTTTGACCGCAAAATGCTCCCAACCAAATACTTGGGCATCCCCCTGACTAATAAAGATTACAAAATGTCCACTTGGGAAGGAGTAATCAACAAGCTACAGGAATGGGTCAAAAATTGGACGCACAGATTTCTAAACCTAGCCGAAAGACTCATCTTAACCAAGTCAGTGCTGCAAGCTATTCCAACCTTTATGATGTCTGTTTTCCCAACCCCCAAGGGGATAATACAGAAACTAAGAACAATACAAATAGATTTCCTGTGGCGAGGAGAAAAAACAAAGAAAAAATGGGCACTGGTCACTTGGGAGAAGGTTTGTAAACCAAAAAACAAAGGAGGCCTGGGGTTACATGACCCGCAAGTGACCAATGACACATATGGAGTGAAACTCTGGTGGCGTTGGGTCAAAGAAACTACGACACCATGGGTAAACATGTGGAAGGTAAAATATGCCCCGGACATATGCGACCAGGATAAAATTCACTTTAGAGGCACCAGGGAAGGGTCTGCCATCTAGAACCTAGCCTAGCACAACAAGGCTTGGATCCAGACACATAGCTTTTGGGAAGTCATAAATGGCAGAACTGCCAGATTCTGGGAAGATGCTTGGCAACAGGAACCTATATTAGAAGAACCGAGCAGGGAGGAACTCCAACAGGCGATGCTTGCGCAAGGAAAAACCAGAGTCTACCACTACTGGAAGAAAGAAATAGACCGCAACAAATGGAGAATATAGAATATTCTAACCCCACATAATAGAGACCAAACCACAGCAATTGTACAAGAGGTGGAGGAGGAGTTGGGGAAATGTAAAATAGTAGTTGCAGAAGGAATGGACCAGCTGAGATGGGGGCACAAAGACGGTGGGGAATTCAACCTCAAAGAAGTACACCACTACATAACGGACCAGGACAGAGAAGAGCCAACGCATCAATGAGAGAAGCTATGGAACAACCCCCAGTGGCCAAAAATAAAACTCTTCCAGTGGCTAATACTCCACAACCGAATCTTAACTTGGGAAAACCTCAGGAAGCGAGGTTTCATAGGACCTTCTAGATGTCACCTGTGTAAAGAAAAAGAGGAAACAACGAACCATCTTCTGGATGAATGTACCATCACAGTAGAAGTCTGGGACTGTATGGCAGGCATCTTCCGACAGACTAACCAGATCAAAGGTAATATATCCACAACTATAAACACATGGAGAGAGAACTACAATAATAATGAAGAGGTGAATTTTTGTTGGATCCTCATCCCCGAAATGATCACATGGGCAATCTGGAAGGAAAGGAAGTGGCGCATCTTCAGAAACCAAAGTTGGACGACAGATAAGATTAAGGAAACAATCATCTCCATGACAAGAGAAACGGTACAGAGCCGCAACTGTCCACCAAGCAAAGCACAACTCATAGCCCAGGACCTCCGCATTCTAAAGTCCTTTCAACTGAAGGATGGATGCAACCACAATCAGGTAAGATGGCCAGCACAACCCCAAGTAGGTGAGCGCAACTGGAAACCACCACCAGAGGGCTCCCTTAAGCTGAATTTTGATGGGGCGTCGAAAGGTCATCCAGGACGAACAGGATTGGGAGGAGTAATCAGGGATAGTCAAGGAAATATCATCCAGGTGTATACTGGGAGTCTGGGGAACTCAACCAACAATGCTGCATAATTTGGGGCCCTAGAGACCGGCCTCGAGATTCTACGCTGGGAAGCGATAACCAATGCCATAGTGGAAGGAGATTCCACATTGGTAATCAACACAGTAAGGATACTCCAAAACGACACTAGGGTAGGAAAAATCCAGAGGCACTGGCGCTTGGCTCATTCCCTGCAAAACATTCAGGAGCACTTACAGGCGAGCATCGCAATAGAGTTGTGTTGGGTATGGAGATCAGCTAATGGCCTAGCAGACAAAATAGCTAACGAAGGTGCAGACGGAGTAAGAACAGAACTGGACACAATATGGAGTAACATCACGAGTGGTCATTTCCGAACTGACTGCATCCAACTAGCGGCAAAGGACTATGACAGCAACCGAAGTACGGACGACTACATCGAGGATGGAGGCATAGAAATAATGGAAATGCAAATAGGATCTAGCCATATTTTGAGAGGCCACCATCTAAGCATGAATTCCAATGCAGATCCAGGTCACACGACAGAAGGAGATATCACACCACGGCCCTATCACTAGAAAGGAGTACAGAGGCTAATCATGGGAGAGAAGGAGGGATATCCAGCAGGAGGATAAGGATAAAGGACAAAACGATTGGTCGTGGACAGGTATGGGTACACCTCACCCAAAAGTAGATACAAGGGAGGGAAATGATTGGCGTACAGAGTGCAAGGCAGGGGATTGGTGTAGGACTGATGGCAGGGTTCCCAAGAGCACACACTCCAATTCAATGCGACAGGACCAGGAAGGAAACCTCTATGGGAGACCAATGATTACCAAGATAAGCCTGCATCTGGGGAAATCCCATAAAGGAAGCACCATCAGGGGAAACCATAGATCGGAAAGAAGCAATTACAGAGGCCAAACTAGGCACTAGGAAGGGGTGAACAGAAACAAAGGATGAATTCAAGACAAGAACCACCAAAATTAAACAGTGATGGAAAGAATGAAGAGTACTCGGAGCAAGAGGGGTCCCCAGGGGGAGTCTCTTCCAACAAGCACCCGGAAGATCACAAGGATGGAGCATGTAGCCAGAGAGGCCAAGGGTACCTTCCTCACGCAGGTCGACCCCAAGGGAAAAGTGGTTATAGACAGGTGGAAAAGAGAAGTCAATAACAAGCGCCAAGGAAAGGACTGGGTGAAACTCATCCAAGAAACCGACAGGATAAAGGACCCCGAGACCACACAACCTAGAACAACCCTCTACCAAAAAACGATGGAAGAATCCTGGCGCACTAAAATGTTGATAGGCAAGTTGAAAGTTGATAGGAACGAGACCAGCAGGGTGGCGATCCAGGGTCACAAGAAGGAGCTCACAGAAATTATGAACCGCCTCAGCAACCTGGAGGCTAGTGCAAAAAGAATAGCGGAGGACCAGAGGAGCCAAAGAGAAAAACTGGAGCGATTGGCAGAACAATTTCACCTCTACCTCCACTATGTCCACCATTTGGACATCACTCCTACGGACCGATGCGGAACTCCATCCTGCATCATAAGGACATGTATGGTGGAGCAGAGGGAGAAGAATGCAGCAGAAAAGGAAGAAGACGAAAGCCAGCCCATCCTCTTGGACTAGCACAGTGCCAACCTTAGGTTATTTTGCTCTTCGTTTTGATTATATGTTAATGAATATGTTATGTTATGGTATATTTTCTTCAAACTAGCTTAAGGAGACTGGGTCGGTTTCCCAGGGTGGTGGCCCATCTCCTCCATTTTTCTAGACAACGCAACTTCGAGATCCCTGATCTGGTTTCCTTTTTTGGCAGATCAGGGGATCCCCCTTTTTTCTACCTTTGTACTATAGTTTCTCGATAATATAGAATCTCAAGTCACTTACCAAAAAAAAAACATTAAATGGACTCTAATATTTATTTATGTATCGTCTCCACTTATTCCACTCAATCATTTTTAAAATTTAAAATATAATATAACATCTATTCTTTCTTCCATTTTCTCATAAGACTCATTAATGACCAATTATATAGCCATCCCCACTTATTCCANTCACTTATTTTTAAAATCTTAAAATATAATGTAATTTTTATTCTTTCTTCCATTTTATCATAAATATTTATTGTGATTTTAAGTTCATCATTTTGAAAGGTATGTCATGGAACAAATTTAAAGGGATTCTAATATTTAATATTATGTCACTCACCGCCTTTATGTCATTCTATGTAAAATGGAACGTATTGCCAAAATTTTAAATAAATAAAAAAATATTTTTAAAGGAAAATAATTGTCTTTGATAAAAGGGAGTCGTAATGTGTGATTTGGATGGTGCATAACATGATAATATGTGGTCATTGACAAGTGGCAAGTGGGGCTCAATGAATTGTGAGTAAAAACAAAAGAAAAGGAATCATCTCTTTTTAATGAAATAGAATTGTCTTTCAAATGAATAGATTGAACGAGTGATGTGGGGTCATGGTACATAATATGTGGTCGGTGGCTAAACCAATTAATAGAATGCATGCACTG